>CM076582.1:1409253943-1409834585 GCA_034641835.2 Pinus albicaulis
CGCCCAGCTACAACTTTAGATTTGGGAGTTGTATCCATAGTGCGTCGAGCTAGAGCTGTAGATTTGGGAGCTGCTGCCATAGATTTGGGAGCTGCTGCCCTAGGTGCATAAACATTCACAGAAATCTTTTTTGATGCCATTTTCCTGATATATATATATTTTAATTAATGGAAAAATATTGCGGATAAAATAAATTTAGTAAACCAAATTTATTTCTAAAACTAAATAGTTTGAAATTAAAGCAGTAAAATTAACTATAAAAATTTTCATTTAAAAACAAAATATTATAAATCATATGTATATATATCTATATAATATGTTTTGAATACATTTTATAAAAAAATTAAAAATGTGTTTAAATTGTATAAAATAATTTAAAAAAAATAAACTAGTATTTTCAAACTTCAGTTTTTGTTTAATATTAAAAAAAAACAAAAAAGTTACTAACTATTTATAACAAATGTTATAATATTATATATATATATATTTTTATTTTTTTAACTGTATTGTTATATAGTTTTTTTTAATTAATTTATTATATTGTTATATTAAAACAAATGTTTTTTTTTTAATTTATTATATTGTATTTTTTTTTTAATTATATAATGTTTAAAAACAAAACATAATTGTTGTTTAATGATTTTTTTTTTTTTTTTGACATATATATATATATTTTTGTTATATTTTGATATTTTTAACAATTATTATTTAACAATGTTTTTATTATATTATATAACAATTTTTTTATTTATTTTTATATATAACAATGTTTCTATAAACTTTTAATTGCTTTATTAAAACAAATTATTAAAAAAAAAAAAAATTAAGAAAAAAAAATAAAAAAAAAATCAAAATTATAAAATGTTTTGTTAAAACAAATTCTTAAAAAAAAAAATTTAAAAATTTAAAAAACAAAATTAAAAAATTAAAAAAAAAACCAAAATTAAAAAAAAAAAAAAATGTTAAAAAAAAATTAAAAAAAACAATTTAAAAAACAAAATTTTAAAATTTTAAAAAATAAAATAAAATTTTAAAAAATAAAAAAAAAAATTAAAAAAAAATTTAAAAATGAATCGTAGCCGTTGGGCAGCACGCGGCCCGCCCGTTGGGCACCGGGGGCCGGCCGGGCAGCGCCATGGGGGTGGCCCAGCCCGCCTCTCGGCTCCCCCCCGGTCAAGTGCCGATTCCAGGAATCGGCCCTTGGCCGAGGGGGAGCCGGGAGGCAGGCTGGGCCGCCTCCATGGCACCACCCGACTGGCCCCCGACGCCCAACGGGCGCGCCTGCTTAGCATGGCCCGCCCAGCCGGCCACCGGCGCCCAACAGGCAGACCGCGCGCTGTATCAATGTTAAATAATATTAATATATAATGTTTTTTTATATTTATAATGTTTTAATAATATAAATATAATTATTAAAACATTATTTATTAATAAAAAAAATGTTAAAAATATCAAAATATAACAAATAAAAAAAAAAAAAAATTTATTAAATCACAATAATGTTTAGTTTTTAAACATCATATAATTTAAAAAAAAAAAAAAACAATATAATAAATTTAAAAAAAAAAACTATATCACAATACAATTAAAAAAGATATATATATATATATATATATATATATATATATAACAAAACAATAATGAAAAAAATTAAAGATTTAAAATTAAAAAGAATAAAACAAAGATTTAAAATTAAAAAAATAAAATAAAATAGAATATAAAATAAAAAAATTCTCAAATAAAAAAAAAAATTTAAATAATGAAATCACTGATATATTTATGATAAAAAAAAAAAACAAATAAAAAATGTTATAATACTACTTTTTTTTTTTATGTGGATGGTCGTTTTATGGATTTTTCTGTCTAAATGAACCTATAAGTCTTAAAAAAGAAAAAAAAATCTAAATTTTTGTTCTTAAAACCCTAAAAAATTTAGTTTTTTTTTGCATTTTCTTCACTAAAAAAATATAAAAAAATCAAGGTTTTTGAACCTAAAATCCTTAAAAAAGTAGTTTTTGGACACAAAAAAACTATAGAAAAACATATTTTCCCCAAAATCGTCTTTAAATTGACAGAATAGAAGGAAAACTAACCTTTGAAATGCAAAAAGCTGCTGTCACCAATGCCAACACAACGCCTCCACAAAATTACGAATAGCAACACAATGCCTCCAATGCCAATGCAATGTCTTCACGAAGTTACCAATGCCAATGCAACACCTCCACAAAATTACCAATAGCGACACAACGCTTCCAATGCCAATGCAATGCCTCCACGAAGTTACCAATGCCAACGCAACACCTCCAGAAATTTGCTCGAACAAATACCAGAAAACTTGATGTGATGTGATGAATAGAAACAATCATTCCTTTTAAATAGCGAATATTGTCTGATTGGTTTACTGTTTAACGAATGTGGGAATAAAATTTCAAATTTCAAATATTTACATTTAGTTTATTATAGTTCATACTATAGCTAAAATACTTATTGTTTGCATGTAGTTATCATAATTAATATTTTATTTAATATTTACATGTACTGAATGTTGAATAATTCAAATATAATCTCAGATTAAAAATTAAAATATGAAATACTTACATGTAGTTAATTATATTTAATATTATAGATAAAATATTTAATATTTGCATTTAGTTATCATAGTTAATATTTACATGTAATCAATGTTTAAAATCATGGGATTAAATTTTAAAATCTAAAATATGTACATGTAGTTAATTATAGTTTAAATAGTTAATATTTACATGTTGTTATGTTTGTAAATATTTACATGTACTCAATCTTAAACCATTGAAATAAGAAAATTATTTTAGTTTCGAAGACATGCATGAAAGGAATATTTTGTGGATATTTTGAATAGAAAGTATGGTGAAATATTTGAAGATCAACAGTTTATTAATAAATTTTGAAATATATTTTAGATGAATATAACGTAAGTTTAAAATTTAAAATTTAAAATATTTACATGTAGTCATTATAGTTAAAATAGTTAATATTTGCATGCAGGTATTATAGTAATATTATAGTTAATACTTACATCTAGTCGATGTTAAATCATTCAAATAAAAACATTATTTTAGTTTGGAAGGCATCCATGATAGAAATATTATGTGGATATCTTGAATATAAATATCGGTAAAATATTTCAACATAAACAGTTTATTAAAAAAAATGTTAAATACATTTTTTGATTAATATTTGTACCAAATATATGAAATGAAAATTTTGGAGGGAAATTTTTTCGCGAAATTTTTTGGGGGGGAAATTTTGGAGGGAAATTTTTTCACGAATTTTTTTGGAGGGAAAATTTGGAGGGAAATCTTCAGTCTTTAAGCTATATATTGTAAGTGGGAGAGGAATTTGTATCATTCAACCTATTCTTGTTGAAATCCATGGTTTCTTCTGATAGCAAATATTTTCTTTCTAGAACATCAACATCTTCATCACGCAACAACTCTATTCAGAGTGATGAATATAATGGGAGTTCGTTCACCATGAATAGAGAGTCAAAAAATCGCCTTGGTCGTTATCCTAAAGATGATGAGAAAAAAATTGATGAGGTGCAACAAAATGAAATTTCTGTAAATCGAGCGCCAGTTATACCACTTACTCTTAATCCTAAGGATTATGAAAGCAACAGTGATGAAGGGCATGATGAAGAATTTCCAGAGTCAAAAGTTTCACTTCGTCCTAATCCCAAGGATTATGAGGACACCATTGATGAAGAGGAAGAGGAAGATGAAGAATATCCACTTCAGCTTAATCCTAAGGATTATGTAAGAACAAAAAATGAAGAGGGGAATGAAGAATCTGTAGAGTCAAAATATCCACTCTGTCCTAATCATGAGGAGTATGCCAACACCACTGATGAAAAGGGGGATGTAAAATTTCCAGAGTCAAAATATCAAATTCGTCCTAATCGTAAGGATTATGCGAGCACCACTGATGAAGAGGGGAATGATAATGTTTCAGAGTCAAAACATCCACTTCGTCCCAATCCTAAGGATTATGCCAGCAACACTGATGAAGAGAGAAATGAAAAATTTACACCGTCAAATTTTCCACTCCGTCCTAATCCTAAGGATTATGCAAGCACCACTGATGAAGAGGGGGACAAAAAAATTCCAGAGTCAAAATTTCCACTTTGTATTAATCCTAAGGATTATGTCAACACCACAAATGAAGAGGGGAATGAAGAATTTGCAAAGTCAAAATATGCACTTCGTCCTAATCCTAAGGATTATGTCAGCACCACTGAGGAAGAAGGGAATGAAGAATTTGCAGTGTCAAAATATCCACTTTGTCCTAATCCTAAGGATTATGCCAACACCACTGATGAATACGGGGATGAATTTCCAAAGCTAAAATTTTCACTTCATCCTAATCATAAGATTATAATTTACCACTGATGAAGGGGGGATGAGGAATTTCCAATAAATATAGATTCAAGGCATTCACTTATTCCTAATCCTAAGGATTATGAGAGCTTCAGTGAGGAAGGGGAAGGGCAACATGACGAAATTCTAGTGAATACAAATTCAAAGCTTCTACTTATGCCTAATCCCAAGGATTATGAGAGCACCACTAAGGAAGGGGAGGATGAAGATTTTCTTGCAAATGATAATTTTAGAGGCACAGATCTGAATATTGCATTTTCTCCAAGTGACCATTTCAAAGACACTCATGGTGATGAAGAATTGAATCATCCCAGGGAATAATTTGAAAGCGTGGGTCCAGATGGTGAAGAATTTCTTTTGAGTCAAGGTTACAAAAGTGCCGATGATTCTTGTGAATTTTTTTCTTCAACTAATGATGGTAAAGAAAATTTTCCACGCAATGATGTTGATGAATTTCTTAACTATGTTGAGGATGATGATAGTGGGGATAATATTCCTCCTAATGGTGATGTAACTACTTTTACAAAGGATGATGGAATGATGAAGTCATTGCAAGAAAATATCGCAACTAGGAGTAGGAGTATACCTTTTCATATCAATCCAAAGCATTCCAATTATACAAGGGCGAGGACAAAATATCTCACGACAAGAAGTTCTGTCATTCATTTGATTTCAAGTGAATGTTTTCGAAGGGATTTCTTGAAAAATATGGATTTCAACTTTGCTTTGGAGAAAAGGAAAACATATATGTGAATGAATAAAAGCATGCAAAATTCATATTTATTGGATTGCATGCAATCTACACTAGCAGGTTATGATTATCATATTGGGAATGTATTTCTTTGCAGAAAGGCATTCAAAATGTTGTATTCAATTGGTAATTGTAGTTTGTCAAGAATCCAGGATAGATTGGAAAGGGATCCCACATATCATTCAGAAGCACGTTATAAACGGGAGGTGGGGCCGTTTGCAAATACTGCTAAGACATGGATGAAATACTTCTTTTCAAATCATGGAGAGTGTATGCCAAATAAAGACACAATACATATTCCAAATAATTTCTCAAGACGAGAAATATTCATGTTATATAAATATTATGCGGAAGCTGTTGAAGGAATTGGTAATTTTATTAGATATTCTTATTTTAAAAGGATATGGAAAACTGAATTCAACAATGTTCGTATTCCTAAGAAGACAAGGATGGGGATTTGCAGATCATGTGGTTCTCTTAAAGCAAAAAGAGATAAATTTCAAGGGGCAGAAAGAGGTATGTGTTCAAAACATTGTTTTTAAAAATTTGATACTTACCAACTATGAAAATATATTTATTCATATGTTTCTTTTATTTTATGTACAAATTTTGTTGTCAAGGAACTTCAAGACCATCCCAATCAGCAAACAAGTGAAAGGAAAAAGTTGTATAAACATCGAAATAAGTGTTATGATCATCCAAATAAATATCTTGGATTGATAATTGATGGTATGGACCAAAAGAAAACACTTCTTCCACATTTTGTCAGAACGCCAAAAAAATTACAGGAGGAAAATTTCATTTAGTTTCACTTGGTTGGTTGTATGGTATTTAATGAGAAGATGTTTCCAAGAGTTTTCTTCACAACTCCAAATATTCACAATGATGCAAATCTGACCATAACTATAATCCATGATGTGGTTACTCATTGGTCTGGGATTCTTCCTGAAGTTTTGTATTTATAATTAGACAACACAAGTCGTGAGAAAAAAAATCAAGTTCTTTTTGGGTATCTAAACATGCTCGTTGAATTGGGGATTTTTAAAAAGATAAAGGTTGGTTTCCTTCTTGTTGGGCATACTCATAATCATATTGATCAAATATTCAGTCGTTTTTCAGTAACATTAAGGAGGAAAGGTGTTGGGAGCCTGCCATCATTAATTGAATGTATTAAGAAATCATACATTCCAGAGCCTGTTTTTCATGTGTTGGAAGAAACTATTGACATGCGAAGGTTTATTTTTGGATCGCATGGTGAGGAGAAATGCATTGAATAACTTAACGACATTAGCTTCCAGCATCAATTTCGTATCAAAAACATTGACGGGATAACACTTATATGGGGCAAGAAGTATTCAACTATTGAAGAATGGGGACCATCATCAGGTTTAGCATTTTTGAATTTCATTCCAAAGCGTCCAATGTTTTCATCAAAGATATTGTTATTACAGTCAATTTTTGAACTCCATAATGCACGAAGGCAGAAGAGAGACATAAATTATTCTGAAATTCTAGAGGAAATTAAAAGATGTATTAGACATACATATGAATACTTCGATGTTGCTGATTCAGTTTGGTGGGAGTCATTTTTCAGTAATCAAAGTGATATGATTTCAAGAGAAATAAATGGGGATATTCTTTCGAAGACTCCTTTTTTTTTGCCACAAAATATGCCAAATGAACATGAACATCAGGAAGCACACAATGTTGAATAAAAACAACATCAAGCTATTATTAATTCCCCACAGGTAGAGGAAAGAAAAATCTATATTGGTTCTAGAAGATCACGTGCACAACGTGAAGCCATGGAAGACGTTTATAGGGGTTCTGTGTAGGATCTTAAGGAGGGTTGCATGATAGCAGTGTTAGCAAATGAAGATCCACTTGGCTATCCATTCTGGATTGCAAATGTTATAAAGGTCATTAATGAAAATGAAGAGATTACAGCTGTTGATGTACATTGGTATGCCACAAGTACCCACCCTTTCAATGGTGTGTACAAGCCAGAGATGGTAGTGGAAAAAAGAATTGGCAGGAAGAGAAAAAGAAAGGGCACGAATATAAATCGTCGCCGCACATATGTCTTAAAATTGGAGGATGTTGACATACTTGTTTATGACTTCAATTTGACAAAGAGAGGAACTCTTCGGTTGCAGACCATAAATATTTTGAAGAAATTGCTACCAGAACAATTACTGTTGAAATGGGACTCTGCAGAATGTAGACGTAGATCTAAAAGACTTTTGAACTCTGAAATGGTGGGCATGCATGTTGACTCAGATGGAGCACGACTTGATGAAAGAGAAGAATATGGATCATCTTCATCTACATCGAGCCATTCATCTGAAGATGTAGATTATGATGGTGTGCCAGAACCTATGGCTGATTTTGAATAACTATCTAAGACACTTTTATGTAATTTATGTTTGCATGGTAACTTGAAATAAATTTTTTGACTTCCATCTCATTTTTCATGAAGTTATGAGACATTTCTATGTTTGTTGGATTATATGTTTTAATTATGAAGAATTCATTTCTTTAGAATATCGACAATGTAACAATGAATTACAAAAATAATTTATGTTATATTCAATATACCAATGTTGATATTTTAATTCTAAGTAAAATAGAAAATAGAAACTAATGTTGAATTTTTAGATTATGCAGTGATATTACCATGATATTATGTATTGTTACCATTTGGTATAAGATACTTTTAAAAGTTTTAATAATTATATGTGTCATTGAAACAGAACACTTTGTTTTGATGCTTGATTTTAAGGTTTTGGTTGAAATTATATTTAAATTTGTCTTATGCTAAGATTTGAAAAAAAATAAGTTTTTATCCTTTAAAATTAAATTTACTCTTACTTGTTTCTGTTCAATGATAATTTTTTCATTTACTTGTTCATTTTTTTAAATTGTTAAGTCTTATAATTTCTCCATAATTTCATTGTTCAAGTATGTTGAACACTTAATATTGAATAACTTTAGATTTACAACTTGTCATTAAGGTTTTTATGCGCTACCAAATTTTATCTTTAAGGTTATGGTTGACAATAATTACAATTTTGGGGTTGTTTAAACTCAAGATATTTTATGTTTAACAACATGGATGAAAATTGTTCGAAATGATAAGCCCTTCAGACATGTATTTCTTTATCTTTAACATCATCTATCAAAAATGTTAGAAATTTACGATTTTAAAAAATGTCCTAATATGTTGTCTTTAATTCCATTGTTACAAGTGTCAAAATTATGACACAATTTTTTTTTTGTTACTCCAGCATCAACTGGTTTTGTTTTGAGGGTGTTTTTTCAATCCTTTTTTCAACAAACAATTTTTTTTTAGCATAATTTTATAAAATGTTGAAATTTGACCTTCAAAAAAAACCAAGTGCGTTCTGGAAGACACACTTTTTGTTTTTGGGGTGTTTTTTCATGTTTTTTGAGACTTTTTGGGCTACAGTTCCTGTTTTGAGGTCAGGTTACCCATTTCATTGGTAAGAGTGTTCTCTGCATAGCGACCCCATTTTAACATATCCTATTACCTAAGTAGGGTTAGCTTTACCTCCTTCAACTCTCAATTAGAGCTATAATTTTGACCCTTCTAGAGTTTCATTCATATTTCATATGTGGTTATCCCATTTTGCATGAGTAAAGAGGGTTGATATGGAATCATATAAAATGATGGTGGAAATGAAAAATCCAACCTCTAAGAGGCATAATTTTTGCATATGAACTCCAATTCATGTATTTCATGAATTGCCAGAATATTATCCAACTGTAAAATAACACGAGGGGGTCTAGCACCTGTGAGTATTTTTGGACCCCTAGAAATATCATTTGGTGCCTTAAAATGAATCCACAAGGTTTCAAACCCAAATTCCCTAAACTAGAATGTGCCTGTAATAATAACCATACAAGTTGATTCCTCTAATTTTTCAACTTTGAAACTGTCAAGAAATATGAAAAAAATTATATGTATATAATTTTTATTTGTATTTATATTTGAGAGAGAGATTGAGAGAGAGAATAGATTTATATATATATATAGATATAATTTTATGATGTTTCCACTATAAAGATCAATGTGTGTGTGTACACACATATTTATAATTAAAACATGCATCTTTATAATTGAATTAATTTATGTGTTAATGAATTAATCGATAATTCCATTAATGGTTGTTAAAATATTTTTTTCACCTTGGGCCTCATGGGGGACTTACGAATGTCATCTTGAGCACTGATATATCATATCTAGATATTAAGCCTATCATTGAATAACCATAACACATATAAAACTATTTATGAAACATTATGTAAAGATTTTTTTTTTAATTTCAAATTGTAGTATATCAACATGACTTCATAGGGGAGATTTTGGGTGAAGACACTCATAGACGAACTTTGCTATATAACATCCCCTCAGTGGAAGATGAATCCATCATTACAAGTGCACTGAAATGAACTCTAAATTTCCTTCCATGCACTGTTAGGTTTCTTGGGATATTAAACCTTAATGTTGATTGCTACATCAAGCATCATATCGAAATTATGTTGATTGGTAGTCACGGAAAATTTTAGGGGCTAGTATTCGCAGGTGGGTGAATTTTCCATGTTTTTTCCAAAAAAAATATTTGCTAATTTCCATTTTAATGAAAATTGATTCGCCCAAATTTTATAGTATAAAATTATTTTACCCTAAAAATAGCCAAAAATGTATATCTACTAATTTAAAATAATTAGAAACCTAAATATTTTTACAAAAATATCATCAAAAAATTTACAATTTACATATTGGGGACTAGTAAGATTCGCCAAGGTTTCTAAACTTTAAGATAAACTTTCATTCTTAAAATTATCTATTGGTAGTGGTGTCAGTCATATTTTTTTCCATAGGAGTGTGGCAGAGACACCCATTGTTATTTATGTTTCATACATAATTTTAAAATTATGATACTTCCCTATAATCAAACATGAAGAAATAAAAAAATTGATGAGACATTGAGCAAATTAGAGAGACTCTAATTATTTCATGTCTCGCAAGCCAACAATTCCATAAAAAGGAAAACCATGAATAGGATAAGTCCTCCAAATTCAATAGGATATTATCCACAAACCACAACAAACATAATAAAACTCATTATGGGGAAAGAAAATAAATTTAAACAAGGAGGAGGCAAGGCACTTCAGAGATACCTCCAACCACTCTTGTGGCATCTCATAATCTAGCATAAAGGTGTCATTAAGGCTCAATCTGCTTAACATTTAAAATCTTGTTTGCAACTTGAAAATGATGGAATAAGATCAGCTAGTGTCACCCTATACATCCCAAAATAATATTTTCATGTCACATGGAGCGAGTCCATCGTTGGCTTTGAGAAATTCTTCATGGTGACCTAGGTTAAAAATTTAGTTGATGTTACTTGGATGAAATACTTATTAATTGATATAAATAAGGAAAAAGGAATAGGTGGAATGAGTAGTCTTATCTACCACCATTACTATGCAATTACATCTACCCCATAGACCCTAATTAACATAAAAATTACAATAGTCCTCTCTCAAAGAAGAATACATGTTTTTTTCATGGGTGAAATAATTGAAGCCTTGACATAGAATGGAAGCCTAGAGAATGAAAATATAAGAGCATTATAGTAATTATTTATAATACCTTAATCTTACAAATTAAACATATTTGGAGAGATCAAACTACCCATTCAAGCCCTTAAAGTGTTCCATTTTGTTATCACTACTGCACTCAGAAGGATATTTTAAGATTTTCCTAGAGGATTGTGAAAATGTAATATAAGATAGACTTGACCTATTACACTACCAACCATGCACGTTACATGGCACATGGGAACATATAAATGCTAAACTCTACTTGAATAGCGAAAACCATGGACATAGGGCTATGCACATGAAGGAATCCAAGGACATTTGCAACATCTCCTTAGAGAGAAAAGAAAAAAAAATAACTCCATATGTATGCCAAATGAAAAGAGAGAGAAGTTGGAAGGATACATTGCATGAATAAAGATCCTCATTTTCATCCTTTTTTCTTTCATAAACAACCCAATTGATATGATGATGCAAGGAGACCACCTGCAATGAAATGTTAATGAAGATGCTCCCAAACCATCCTGCTTATTTATACTTATGTAATTGTGAATAGTAGTGATAACATGTAGTAATTTTATTATGTTATGTTTCTTATTGATATGTAAATATACTTTTTATAATACACCAGTTTTTAAGGAAACATAGTGCTAGGATTAATGGAAAAAATTCTTAGTTCCCCTTATTCAACCTTAGTTATTTATAAATTTTAATATTTTTATCCAAAATATAATATGTCTTCACTATGTGTTATTTCTTATTATGTGAAGCTACAACCATTTGACTAAATATAACATAATTTTTTTGATATTTCCTTTTTCGAAAAGCGAAGCAGAGAATTGAAATATGTCAATTCAAATTTAAGTTTCAACCTATTATTTGTGAAACATTAAGAGGGATAAACATATTTGGAAATACAAGTTTTTTTCTCAAATTTTTAAACTAGAAAAAAAATCATGTGTTGATATTTGATCCTCTTCCACATTTAATAAATATGCGATTAAAATGAACTTAAAGAAATCTAACAATACAAAATTTCATAAATCTGTGTACACATGTACACATGCATATTCGGATTCGTAGAATGCTACATCTCTCTTTATCTCTTATTTGTCTTATTTTATTTAATTAGTTCAACAATATTTTCAAATTCCTCATTGATTTTATTAACTTTTACAAATAAAATTGTGTTTTTTTATATAAAATGAATATTTTTTTGAAAATTTCATAAGCATAAATAACTACATGAATTCCCTTCTACTAATTAGAGTATTCTTAAGAATTAAATCAATGACAATGGGAGTTTCATCCCCCCTACCACTTTGATAGTTCCAAGGGTGGCAATTCCATGCATTTCTAGTATAATCGAGAAGGATTGTTAATGGATCTCATTTTTGGGCATTGCATTTCAGGTATAATCGAGAAGGATTGTTAATGGATCTAATTTTTGGTCTTTTAAAGAAACACATGCAATATTATTTATGACAAGATAAAAGAAATAATGGCTAAGCTAATGCAACTTCCAGCCATTTATAATAGCCCTTCACTTGCGGCTTCCATAAATTATATTGCCTTATTTCCCTAGTACTTATCTTATTTTGGTTTTTGCTAAAGGAACTTTGTTTATGGAAATACCTGCATCACAGTGATGGCTCCATGAGTTACATGGAAATAAAAGTCTCCTCTCCATTGTACACATGTGGATGTATATCTTGTTTCTCCTCTACCTTGTTATTGAACCTCTCCTCTTTGCAAGTGCAGTTGTTTGTAATCAATCAAGTTAAAAAACATGGATGTTAAATATATTTATAAGAAAAAGAATGAGGTTGACAAAATGGTTTATACTTCCTCCTTGACATTGATCATAGTTACACCCACAACATTAAATTTCATTGCATTGTTGAAATATACTAGCACATTAAGTAATTCATGAGTGAGGCTTTTCTATCTTGTGCTACTCATTAAAAGGAAATATGTAGCAAGTTTTATTCTATGAAAATAATATAAATTCCTTGTCACACTTTGTTCCTACATGGTTAGGAAAAATGGGGGTATGATTCAAGTTGAAGTACCAAGACTAAAATCTAAGAGAGAGAGAATAGGGGAGAAATAAACATCTCTCACATGAGCCTAGCTCACCCTGAAGAGTGCTTGCACATGACACATCTCGCGTTCACCAAATCATTCATACATAAATAAGATTGGAAATCTGTTGAGGAATTGAAAATTTTCCTTAAGAATAGGATCGAGTCTAACTGATAACAATAAATCAAATCAAATATCTAATAATAGAATAATATGAATAATTATACATTTCTCCATTATTCCAAGTTCACCTGTTAATGGAAAAATCCTTCAAACAATAACATGAATAACATATGCATGTTGGTATGTAAGAAAACTTGATAATTGAGCTTTCATTGTTTCCTTCTTGCTAAAGGGCCCATGCTTGTTCATTTGCTAGTGAAGGCTCATCTTCACTTTTATTCCCATGATATAGTAATTGATATTCTTCTCTTTCTTACATTTTTTGCGCCATAGGTGAAACACTTGAACTTAGTCTCCTCTTTGTTAATATTTATTATAGGCTAACATTTTGTTGGGTGTGGAGCCTAATAATCTTGTTTACTTTGTATCACAGTGTTGGACCCTTGTACCTTAATGGGGCAGCAACACCAACTATAATTAAACGCTGCCTGGGGGGTCCAAGGGGGGGGCAGTGCCCCCGAAGCTAAAAACAAATGTATAATTTCCTTTTAAAATTATAGTAATTTCAAGTCAATCTAGGTTGTTCATTAGGCAGATGATCTGACGGTAGAAATTATGTTTAGTTTAAGGTTTTTTTCCTAGAATGCAACCCCTCTTTTGTATGAGAGTATTGTATTGTGGCTATGTGTTGTATGTGTATTCTCAGAGCGAGAAATAGATAGGGAAGCTATGAGAGAGAACAGAGGATATTACAACGGATCTGTTGTAGGTTGTGTCTCTTCATTTTGTTGGATAATAGAAATAAAGGACTAGTTGTTCATGGTGGATGTAGCCCAAACTAGGTGAACCGTGCATATCTGTGTCTCTAATTTTATGTGTTTCATGTTTTTATGTTTCCGCATATATTTTATTTGTTCCATTTCTCTGTAATATATAATTTTCTAACATTTTCTTTGTATTGAACATTACTACATGTTCTTCATACTTGTCCTTCATGTTTGTAATTTCTTTAAATTTTCTTTCTTCTTCCTCGCTACCAATATCTACACACTTAAAAAAAATGTCAGATTCATAAATACGACCATATTGATTCTTTTGATCCTTCTATTTTGAGGAAGATTTATTTTCTTCATATTTCTATGCTAACATAGTTGGTCATTTCATCTCTTCAAACCTCTTTAATCAATTTTGTTACTGTAAAGATGTTGTCTTGAATTTGATTTGTGTATGCAGGTAGACATCTCTTTTCACCAAACAAAAATTCATCAATAAGATTTTTTTCATGCATAAGACTGAAACACTCTACACGAGAGAAATAGTTCTCATCAAATTTAACTTCATGCATCTCTACATTAGAGAGAATTTCTTCATAGCCAAATTCATATTCTACATCAATGGTTGTTTCTTCATCATCACATGCTTCAATGTCAATTACAGGAATGCATTAATCACCCATCATTGCATCCTCAATGTTTCCATATTCAGTTTCACAATAAATTATGATACTGAAATAACAATCATCATTTTCAGCCCCATTCAAAATACACTTCATTTCTAAAATATCCCCCAATACTTTTTCATTCTAAATCTCAGCATACTCATGTGGTATATTGAAAAATTTGTTTTCATCTAATGTGGATGTTATAAGATGTAATTATGATGAATCTATACTCATATCATGGTTCAAATTAACAAAATCATCTTCAACATAGTTCAATAGATCTAACTTCCACAATATTGTTTTCATTTCAGTGACTCAGATTTCATAATTTATGCCAAAGAAAATGTCCAGATTTGTCATTAACCTTTTCATAATTTCATCTATGTCATCATATTCTTCAATTTTTTGATACATGTCTGCATTATGATCCTTGACGTGATGAACTAGAGGTCCATGAGCTTCAACTTGAAACTCTTCACCAAATTAAACAAAAAAAATATATTGCGTCAATATTTTAATGTTTCTTCTTTGTATGCTTCAGTTTTCTTCAAGACTGTTTCAATATCCTTTGTTGACCCATCACTTCTCACATAAACCAATCAGATTGATGCAACAATAAAAATTCATCTATTTTGTTTCCGATACTCGAATTCTTCACAACACAAATTCTTCATCCTTCACAGGAAGAGAATGCTACGATTCATGTTTCAACTCTCTTCAAAAATGCATAAACACTCATCACCAAGTGGTTAGCGTAATCAGGTCAACCAATGTCAACCAACATGTAGTACTCCACATCATAGTTAACGGGCAGGTACTCCACTCGACCTACTCTTGCCAATCTCTAGTAAAGCTATCAGACTCACCATAATAGACTCTATGTTGGCACTCGCCATAGAAGTCTGACATTGATCTTGATCTTCTAACGAAACTCCAATCAAAAAATGCTCTATCCACAATTCTACTAGTTTGATGGAAATATTTGGAATGCACACTTATTTTGTGCTAAGACTACCCTTCCAAGCTTCTAAACAAAATTTTCCAACAACCTTTAAATAACATACTCCAGGAGGTCTACCATGTTCTCCTAAAGCTACTAAAAATTCTCTTCTTAATATTCCAAAGACTAAGGGAGATGGGTTACCAAATAATCTACACTTAAACGGATATCCAACAATTATTTCACTTGAAAAAATCTCTCCAACCGCCTCAATCACAAAACAAAATTAGTTCTCATAGTGATTTCTCATTCTTTAGCTATTGGATTCTTAGTAATGTGACAAACCAAAGGCTTGTCAACATATATGAACGTAGGTAATTCCTGTATAAATCACACTG
Organism: Pinus albicaulis; assembly: GCA_034641835.2. Classification (NCBI taxonomy): domain Eukaryota; kingdom Viridiplantae; phylum Streptophyta; class Pinopsida; order Pinales; family Pinaceae; genus Pinus; species Pinus albicaulis. The sequence continues at coordinate 1,409,269,725 of CM076582.1, forward strand.
CAATTGATCAACTCTTTCAACTCCTCCAAGAGATTTATTGCATCAATCTCGGATCAAACATATTTACTCCTTACCATTAGGTTCTCTAGGTCGCTTAAAGTTCACTTCTCCACGTAGCCATAACAATATTTCACCGGTTCCACACAGTATAAATTTATTTTATTTTACAACAATATCATGTGGACTTCCTTCACGTCGAATTCACCAACACAAGCTTTTTAATTCTACAATTTATAGCAATGTCATTGATCAATGTCTCCAATACACAACAGATTCAATGGTACATTGTTATCATCACCGCTACGCTGACGACAACCACTCACAATAGGTTTCCTAGTCTGTAGCTCTGATCTCTGGATCAATCTCTTCCACTAGTCACCTGCTTATACATTATACTAACCTTCGGCCACGGCAGTGATCTCCACATCCATATCCATCTTCCCTAACCATCCTTCATGCCCGAGGCAACTGATCTATGGGGGAACTTGCATAAATCCATAGTTTCACACGAAATGATGAATTATACCAGTCGCCATTGTCCAAACAACCCTCTCTTTCACACATTCAACGTCTCTATCAGAAAAACTGGTCACAGACTCACATATAGCCAATCCAGTCAGTGGATTATACTTGACACAGGTACCATTTATGCCACATAGATCATAGAATCAACGGATCGTAGAGTCCTCTTATCTTGTTCGATTGACTCAATGCCACCCAACTCAACACAAATTCTTCGCTCATAAACTGCACTCATGACCTACACTCTAAACTAATAGATTACACAGTCTCCAATCAAGACCATGGCTTGGATCTAGCATCGCACCTTTTGGATTCATTTACCAACACTAATGACTATAGATATCATCAAATATATCTATGACTCCACAAACATTTTAGACCTCCAGTAATGGATTTCTTTGTGCAACAATAATATATGCAATAGATATGTAGCTACACTAATCAGGACTCCTTCACCTCTGAGAACTCAGGCTCACATGTCCACATTTTCTCCCTTAAATAATAACTATGAGAAAAAAGGAAACAAATTTATCACATGATTGATGCCCATATTTTTCCTCCATTGTTCAACAAAATATATTATGTTCATTAAAATTTGGAAATTAAATTCCTGAATACCAAGCCGCACACCACAAAACCTTTGTTTTGTCACAATAGGCTCCACTGTAAGGACAGATAGATCAAACCACAAATAGAAAAATATTTTTCCTAAGCACAAAAGGGCCTCAATCCTTCACACCCAACAACTTTCCCACTTAACCTCTCTCACACAATCACACAATCCCAACAGTGACACCATCACGTTCACTTGCTCCGGCCCCATGATAGTCACATAACCCTCACCTCTAGCATTGTGACTCTCAACCTTGCTCCAATACCATCTGAAATTTAGGAGAGGGAGAGAATAGGGAAGAGATAAGCATCCCTTTGGTGAGCCTAGCTAAACCTAAAGAGTGATTGCATAGGACACATCTCTCATTCACCAAATCATTCATACATAAATAATATTGGAAATCTATTGAGGAATTGAATAGATTCCTTAAGAATAGGATCCAGTCTCACTAGTCACAATAGATCACAACAAATCTCTCATAATAGAATAATCTAGAGAATTCCACATTAATGCATTATTCCAAGTCCAGGATCCTGTAAGGGTTCTCCAAGTTTTCTCCACTCTGCCTTTTAAGTTTTTTGTTGGAATTTTCCAAATTAACTTCAAGGTTCTTGATGTGGTTCTAACTATGTTTTAGTTATATATTTGTTTCCCTCCCTTCAATTATTATAATTTAAATTAAAATATTTTAGGTACTCACATTCCTTTGTGATAAACTTGTATATAAATGTGGCTATTATCTTTAATTGCAACAATGAGGAATATTAGTATAGGAAAAGTCCACTAAGGTGTGGGTAGCTCTGCAATTCCTCAGTGATGGAAGTTGCACATACCAGAGGTGGTGCAATGGTGCTTTGTATTGAGTATTATACATGCCTCTCATTATGTTATACTTACTACACCACTGCATTACTATCCTGATTAGTGGGTCATAGGGGATTCCAGGCCTATCTCTCTGTAATCTGTGAGGTATATTCTCTTTCTTCCTCCCAATATAATAACTCGGTTTAATTCTCTTTGTCGGGTAGGTGGTATTTAGTTGGGGGTATTCACTTTGTTAGGAAGCGGTACATTCCTATATTTGTGCCTTCCATTTTTCCATTAGTATAGTGTTTCTTATGTTATTTACTGAAAGGTTGTTGGATTATATCTCATGAGCATATTTTGGGGGTGTGTTTTAATGTATATACACACTTCGTCATTTTTCTTTAGTGAGGCCATCCAAATACTAGTGATTTTTTGGATTGCAGCATACATCCTCTATTAAATCTACTTGTTTCACTTCATTAGAAATAGCTAACTATAAGAAAGTTTGAACTAATGCTAGGGTGGCAGATTTTTTTCACGTAAGATATTTTTGGTGCTGACCTTGAGGAAGGGTTACAAAACTAGCCATATAAGCTTTGAATTCTACGACGTCAATGGTTTGACTCATTCATCATTTCCCGTCCCTGTGAAAGTATCAGTATTTGTATGAATTGATCTTGGTGGGTGTTCAAAAGCTGGTGTTTTTGTTTTTTTCAATGAAATTTGTTGGTTTGATGTTGGTCTAAATTACATGCCATTGTTTCATGGATATCCCATTCTAGAACTGGTGGGCAGGTGCTTTCAATCCTATGTTGATCAAACTCTGAATCCCAGGTGGTTTTGGATTCTCTTTGACACAACTTTGTCTTTTCTATTTCAGGTTTCTAGTATTTTATTAGATGTATTTGGTGGTTTGGAGGCATTTAGTGGGGTGGTTGTAATTGGTATTAATCCATGCCCACATCTTCTCTATTATGGTGCGGGCCTTTGAGTAGTCTGGAGTATTTTAACAAGTTGTGGAATCCATACAGTCTCAACTATATCATGCTCTTTATGATGATAACTTCATTCCCTACACCATCCTATATATTTTACTTAAGTATTCTAAATACATTATTTTTTCTATTTTTGGCAGTTGTGCATTGAATTCTCCTAGGGATTATCCTACTAGTGACGCACTATTATGTATAATCACTTTTTTCTCTCTCAGGGCCGATACATTTTGGTATCCTCATGATCCTGGTAACATTATCTCCTCTGACATGATCAATATATTCTTTATCATTCTCTCATAGGCTCTTCAGAGTTCGTCTAGTGGTAGCTTAACTAGCATTGGGACTATTTCGAGTGATACACTAGATGCTGACACCTCTTTACATGAGGACTTTATTCGTGCCACCATGGCTACTGAGAGAGCATATGCAGATCACCTAGGTCCACTCTGTCGAATGTGTGGGCATATTTTGTTAGGGCCCTATATCACTAGTGTAGTCCCTTATTGTTGTTAGTGTAACCCCCTTATTGTTAATTTTCTACCCATGCAGTCCCCATTTTGTTATTATTGTGACCCAAAATAGCCCGCTATTGTTATTGTTATGCCCTTACATTATTATTGTTAGGTTGGCTAGGATTATATTGTGACCCCATGGAATCTTATATATAGAAAGGAGGTTTTGTCATTTCTTTCATCCAAGAATTGTTTAATTATGTAATGTAGTGGAGGTTTCCCCCTCGAAGTGGTTGATTTCTAAGGCGTTTATCTCCCTTTTCTTCTATTTTTCGATCTTCTTTCATAACATTTGGTATAAGAGATTTGGATTCTAGGGTTTCTCTACTTCAAACAGGTCATCAGGAATTTGCACTATAAATTTTTTATACAAAGTTTTAGATGCTAAAAAAATCATTCTTGAGGAAATCTTGAGGAACTCCATGTAAAAATTTCAAATATTGGTTCGCAATATTTTCAGAGATATGATCTATGTAAGTTAGGGTTTCTGTAGGATACTGAATGTCATCTCAAAGAAGCGAGCTTGGGAAAATAGTCTTAAGTCTCTCTCTGAGCATTAGATTAAAATTATGTAAAAAGTGGCCAAAAGTACACATACCATAGTTTCATGTTTATCGATTTAAAAGGTGAAGGAGGAAATAGTGACATGTGGCATGCCATACAAGTTTGGTCTACTAAACCAATCTATAATTAGTACATTGTGGGATATTGGGAATAAAATTGTCTTCAATAATCCAAATCAGGTCAGACCCATGGCATTGGAAAGACGATTCAAACAGATAATAAAGGGCTGAAGATTAAATATTGGGGATCTGAAATCATAGAGATACATTATATCCAATATCGAGCTCCTAAAAAACAAGAAAAATGTCTGTATTTTTTAAAATTGCATAATTCTTGTTTGAAAATAAGTTTGAAGGGATTCAAAGGGCATATTGAAGCATAGATATCAATATTGGGTTCTAAAATGGCACCCAAAAATAATTCAATACCCATTAAGCACTCGTAACGCTCTAATATGACTCATGAAGAGGAAGAAGTGCAACATGATATATCAAAACTACAAGAACAAGTGCAACAAATTTCGATGTCGCGAAGAGTAACAAAAAATGAAACTGGAGCTAAGATGCAAGGTTTGAAGGATGGAATGGAAGCTAAGATGGATATTTTGAAGAAAAGTGTGCAAGATAAGATGGATTGTGTGGAAGCTAAGATTGATGGCATGGAAGCTAAGATGGATGGTATAGAAGGCAACATGGAAGCTAAGATGGATGGTTTGAAGAAAGGTGTGGAAGCTAAGATGAATGATTTGAATAATGGCATGGAAGCTAAGATGGATGGTATAGACAGAAACCTAGAATATTTGAAGAAAGACATGGAAGGTTTGAAGGAACGGTTGGCAAAGTTGATGTAAGAAATCACTCCTAATGGCGAACAAGTAGTAGAGGAAACTTATGATGAGAAAAAAATAAATGTTAATAGTGATTTAATAAACTCTAATGCTAGATTGAAGACTCGCCATATTAAAAATATCGATATAACAAAGTTTGATGGAAAGGATCCCATAACATAGGTACTACAAATGGAGCAATATTTTGATCTACATAATGTGCAAAACACACAAATGATACGCATTGCAAATTTAAGTTTAGAACAAAATACATTTGTATGGTATCGAAGGATTTTCTCTCGTAAAAAACTTGTCACTTGGTTAATTTTTATGGAGGAAATGATAGCACATTATGAGGATAAAAATAGAAACACCTTATTTAGCTAATTGATAAATTTGAAACCAAAGGTTTCAATGGTGGAGCACATTGAGGCATTCAAAAAATTGAATATAAGGGTAACTGATATTCCATAGGAACACATGATTGATGCCTTCATAGGGAATTTAAAGGGTAACATGCAACATGAGGTTTTCCTTTGGGAACTCGATTAATTTAAGAAGGCACTCAAGTTGGCAAGAAAACCTGAAAGTAAAATTATGGAAACAAGGAAGCTTACAACTCACATCTATAAATATGGAAGTGTTGCTACTCCTAGACTTCCACAACCTACAAGGTTGAAACCACAACAATTGGAAGGAAAAAAAGAAATAGGGCTATGCTATAGTTGTGATAGAAAATACACTAAAGGTCATAAGTGTGCTCAGAAGAAAATATTTTACATAGATTGTGAAGAGGAGGATGAAAAGGAACAAGAAATTTCAAAATAAGAGGATTTACATCAGGAAGTAAGTTCCAGAGAAATTTTTAAGAATGAAAGTTTATCTTAATGTTTAGAAACCTTGGCGAATCTTACTGGTCCCCAATATGTAAATTGTAATTTTTTTGATGATATTTTTGTAAAAATATTTAGGATTCTAATTATTTTAAATTAGTATAGATAAGTTTTTGGTGATTTTTAGGGTAAAATAATTTTATACTATAAAATTTGGCCGAATAAATTTTCATTAAAATGGAAATTGGCGAATATTTTCTTTGGAAAAAGCATGGAAAATTAGCCCATCTGCGAATATCAGCCCCTAAAATTTTCCCTGGAAGTAACCCTAGAGGAATAAGAAATGAATCTCACCATATATTGTAATGAATTGGCAAGAATTACCCTTACTTAAACCATCAAGATAGAAGGACATATCAAGAAGAAAATTTTAATAATGTGTAATATTCAAATTTTAATAGGAATATTCAATTTCATTTTGTTTTCTTTGTACAAAGAATAATTATGTAAAGGAGGGTAAAAAACTCCTAACAAAAGAATAAATACATGCCAAAATGTGAACATAGGTAAATCAGCGTTGTCTTGATAAAATCCACTTGTGTGTGAAACATGATTGAGCTATTTGACTGGGTCAACAGGACCAAATCAAAACATAGTCCAGATACATTGAACCTCATCGATGATCAACGCAGTTCTAGAAGGAGGTCCTCCATGTGAAAAGGGTTAAATGAATGAAGGTGGTTTAGGGTTTTGGCATGCTCTCATCTTATAAAAGGAAGGGGAAGACAACACGTTGGGGTTGTTCAAGATTTGATTTCTGAATTGATGTCTATTTAGACAAATATATTTCTTCGCTGCATAGCCTAGGTTGAATTGAAATTTCTTGTTTAAGAGTTGCATCTCTTCCCATTAAGGAGCTCTTGGGAGAGCTTGTATTGATTTTCCACTATCAGGTCGAAGACCAAGATTTCAATTCCAACTGCAACAGAGATCCAGTGAAGGTTTTCTTTTTTTTGTAAGCTGCAGGAAGTGGAGAACTAGATCTGTTCGTATCTAGCTTGTATAGGAGCCTCTTCTTAGTGAGTATGTTTTTTAACCTCCTAGAAGAGTGCATCCATTTTGGAGCTTTATTTTTGTATCTTGGCATCAGGCCAACACAGTTAATCAGGCTACAACACATTCTCCCTTAAGGGACTGCGTTATTTTCATGGAGATTAGATCTCTTTAGATCTAAGTCATTTCATTGCTCTTTGTCAGTGGAGGAGGCCTCTATGCTATTGGAGGAAGTGTATTGGAGTGCATGAGCCTAAGTTTCTGATCTTGGCATGTGCCCATCATTTTTCTATCCTCTACAACTCAGTTTCTACTCTAGATCTGCGTTATTCCTGTGGGAGGTGTTGCAGGGGGTTTGGGTGCACTAATTGGAGAGCTGGTTTTGGATTGTTGAGGATCCGCTCTTCATTTTGAGATCTTGTGGAGGAGATCTATACTTTTACCTTTAACATCTGATCTCAATAATTTGAATGCTTTAGTAATCCTAAATATTTCTGTAGATCTTCTTTCTTAGATCTCAGATCTACTGCTCATGCTTGGTGCAAACCCCGAAATTCCAAGGGGATTTGAAAGAGGATCTTTTCTAGTGCATGGATCTAATATAGATCTGAATTTTTATGTAAAGATATATTTTTGATCTGACATGTAACATACAATAGTGCAGCTTTATAAGAATAATGTTGTCAAGGCAGTTTTCTGTAAAACATATGGTTGCAACCCTCTTTTGAGGAGATTTATTTTGTCTATGCCATGTATTTTCAGCTATGTATTTGGTGGATTGAATTGTAAGACTTATTTGCTGCTGTAAATAATATTGAAACATATTCCATGAGCCTCCTATCTCTGCTCTCCAGAAACTGCATTATTTCCTGAGCAGAATTGTTTGTTGTTGATGCAGTCTCTCTTTGAGGCATTTATGAAGACAACTAGGTGTGGGAGATCTTTTTAACCCACATAGGATGATTTATTTTTGATGCCCTCTTGGATCTAGGACTTAGATACTCTGATATAATGGATCCAAGTGTTTTTTTTTATTTCTTTAGTAGCCATTACTGGAAAATGCATTTTCCAGTCATGCCTTGCTAGCTGTTCCAAATTTGGAATATTACAGTGCTATTAGAGCAAGATATTTGGCTTGTCCTGTGAGCTTCAAGACAAAGTGCTATAAAGAGAAGTAGCAGATACCAAAATTATGGAGAGGATTAGATTTCTCTCATCAATTTTCAGATCTAAGAAGAAAGAAGAAGAAGAAATCAATGAAACTCCTAGAGGGTTTCCAGAGGAAGAAATCTGCAGTGAGACATCTGGAAGGTTTCAAGAGAAAGAATAAGATCCATACACTTCCTATTCTCATAGAGGAAGTGGAGGGAAATAATACCACTTAGAACATGAGATATTGAGTGGGTATTTGGCAGAATATAAGTGCCAACCTAGGGCTTTCAAAGAGACCCTAGATTTTGCTCAGTTTGTTCAACTGAGAGAAGAAAGAAGACCATGCAGTGAGAGAATGATAAGAGGCAACAGATTTCATTTGTCTACATTTTATGGGTCACTCAAGTTTGAAGAAGAGACTTGGGTCATGAAACTAGAAGCATTTTTCTTACTGCAGATAGTAGTGGAAAAAGAGGCTGTGGAGATCTCAATGCTGCACTTGGAGGGCAAGGCAAGCTCTTGGTGGTTCAGCCGTGGAAGTCATGCAAGAGTACATACTTTTTTCTGATTTCACTCATCATATAATCATGATATTTGGTGGTAGAAGAACAGAAGCAGAGGAGTCCTCTTCTCTATTTGAGGAGCCTTGTACCAATGTGGTCACATTCATGGAGGGGCAGCCATCTGTAGTAGTAGTTGGATCAGCCAACACATTGAAGAGAGGAACCATTGCAACCATACAAGAGGTTCCCAAGGCTCACCAAGAACAACAAGCTTGCACAACAATGTGCAATTTGGGATTGACCCAAGAGGGGATGAACATTCATTGCATTGCACCTTATCTAAGTTGCATGCAGCATGAGGAGTTAGGGTGGAAGATGATGGGAGGCATGATGAGTGTTGTGCCACTTTCTGTTGGTGTTTGGCCTTCAAAAAATTTGGATTCTTTTGGATCTAAGAGGATCATTGACGAGAGATATTTTCTGAAATATTTCCAAGGGGTTACATCTCAACTTCCCATGAGGTGTAAGGAGGAATACTTGGTTTCAGTGATTGGTAGTCTTCATTGGGAAGATACCAAAGGAGGAAATGATTCGAGGAATCCACCTTTGCATGAAGAGTATTATTCTCAAAATGAAGATGTGAAGATTCCTCTTTCATAGGTAGACCAAGATCTAAGGTCTCCTATTGAGGATGAGACATTTTCTACCATTGAAGAAAGGGCTAGGGGTGAAAGTGTAGTAATGAAAAAGGCATCTCTAGAATTTCATGTAGAAGGAGAAGAAGCATCTGCTCCAAGAACAGAAGCTCTAGCATTCTTGCAAGGAGTTTCAAGGAGTCTCACGTATAGAAATTATGGCACAATCCATGAGAAGCATGTGCCATCAATATCAGATGGAGCAATCCTGAATACTGCGGAAGATGAAGAGGAGGGAAAGCTTCATTGGGAAAGAAACATTTACCCCTCTTTATTTAAAAATATTGATGTACTAAGAAGGAATGGATATCTATGCAAGACAAGCCAGGACACATCATTCCATACATATTTCTATTATGATCTATGCCTTGATGTATCCTTCGTTGGAAGTATCCCTCTACGGTAACTCCTTGATGGAAAGAGCAAAGTGTTCTCCCAACCTTGCACAATGATGATACATTTAGCCACGGGAGAATCTATTAAAGTGTTGAATACTTTGGGTAAGAAGCATGCTTATGTCAATCATATTATATTTTATGATTGCATGCATTATTTTAATTTTCATGTGCAAGCCATGACTCCTAAGAGGAGTGTCCTACCTTATAAACTTCATGGCTAACTATGGGCCAGAACTATTCTCAAGTATGACCACTCCCTTGTCGGGCTAAGGGAGGTCTTGCAACATGATGGGTGCTTCCCTAAAGCACCAAATATACATTTCAACTTCATCCTTGGTGGGATGATGAGGGAAGAAAGCAAGTGGCATGTAAACTACTTACCACATCTAGATCTAAATCAAGTAGGACATGACCTAAGCTGGTTTCTATTGGGTGAGTGTGGGTACCACCCAAGGTTTCCGATTTTCTTGTCTCATGCCCTGTATCTCAAGGAAAGAATGCATAAGGAGGAGGCATGGTTGCTCTGGTTGATAAGAAGAAAGTATGGACACCCCATGATGAATTCCATGTCCATACATTTACTTATGTCTATGATGTATGTACATTTATTTCTGTTTACAATGAATATCATAATCATGTATGTACTTTGGGTTGGGAGAAATTGTAACCTTCTCATGAGATGGAATAAGGGAGCTTGTTTGTATCATAATGACAATAATGCTCCAATATTTTTTATGAACATGAGAGGAGGAATGACACATTGGTTGAGTGTGTCCATTGGGAATGAAATATCCCACATTCATTCATGCTTTATGAGGAGAGTAGGACATTGTGTGGCTTCTATATTATATCATTTGTTTCCCTATGCTAGAAGCCATATGTTGGGCCTATGTCATTGGAAAAGGTCTCTCACTTGGGAGAATTTGCAGCAAGACATGTGTTGCTTGCATCATGTTCAACCAACACCTATTACTCCCTACTATTTCGAAGCTTTAAAGAAGCTTTTTGCAGCTAGAAGGTGGTGGGATGGCCACTTATTGTACTATGATTTGAGGGAGAAAGCTGAAGAACAACGCTGGTCTCAAGGGATGGAATATTGTCTCCATCCAATATATCATATGACACTTAGTCCATGTTTCTTTTGGAGCACATATGGTGAAGATAATCTATTCACTATATGCATGGAAGATTGGGCAAGGAGGCTCACTAGAATCCATGAAGGGAATCATGAAGTTCCAAGTCTCTTTTGCCTTCATGAGGACTATATTATTGCTGCCCAGGCTCATCAACTCCATATTTACCATAAATGGAGGGAGAGATAGCGTGAGTTGAGAATTCTTATCTCTTATTTTCAGCCATTGAGCCCCTACACATTACATATGGTGGGGATCAGTGACTATTTCTTTGAGTTGTCAAGGATGACTCACTTGTTTGGAATGATAGCATGGAGATTGGAGTTTCTCATGGGGGTTGAAGTGCCCCATGTTTATCATCTCTCATGCCCTGAAGGGACCAATGGACAACATATGATTATTTCATGTATCTCCCATTACTTCATGATCAAAGCGATTTGGTTCATCCACCAAAAGAAGACTTGCATTCTTGGGAGGAGACAACTCCATTGGAGATTTTACAGAGTCCTTGTGAGTTGCTTGAGGACAAGCAACATTTTGGAGGGGAAAGCTGTAATATTCCTATTTTAATAGGAATATTCAATTTCATTTTGTTTTGTTTCTTCAAAGAATAGTTATGTAAAGGAGGGTCAAAAACTCCTAATAAAAGAATAAATACATGCCCAAATGTGAACAGAGGTAAATCAGGGCTGTCTTGATAAAATACACTTGTGTGTGAAACATGCTTGAGCTATTTGACTGGGTCAACAGGACCAAATCACAACACAGTCCAGATGCATTGAACCTGAGGGATGATCAGCACAGTTCTAGAAGGAGGTCCTCCATGTGAAAATGGTTAAATGAATAAAGGTGGTTTAGGGTTTTGGCAAGCTCTCATATTATAAAAGGAAGGGAAAGGAAACATGTTGGGGTTGTTCAAGATTTGATTTCTGAATTTCTATCTATTTAGAAAAATAGCTTTCTTGGCTGCTTAGCCTAGATTTCATTGGAATTTTCTGTTTAGGAGTTCCATCTCTTCCCATTGAGGAGCTCTTGGGAGAGCTTGTATTGCTTGTCCACTATCAGGTTGAAGGCCAAGCTTTTACTTCCAACTGAAATGCAGATCCAGTGAGGTTTTTCTTGCTTTTGTAAGCTGCAGCAAGTAGAGAATTAGATCTGTTCAGATCTAGCTTGTATATGAGCCTCTTCTCAGTGAGTGTGTTCTTTAACCTCCTGGAAGAGTGAATCCATTGTGGAGCTTCAGTTTTTCATCTTGGCATCAGGCCAACATATTTAATCAAGCTGCGTCATAGTCTCCCTTGAGGGATTGTGTTATTTTCATGGAGATCATATCTCTTCAGATCTAAGTCATTTCAGTGCTCTTTGTCAGTGGAGGAGGACTCTACGCTATTGGAGGAAGTGTATTGGAGTGCATGAGCCTCAGTTTCTAATCTTGGCATGTGGCCATCAGCTGTATATCCTCTACAGCACAATTTCTACTCTAGATCTACGTTATTCCTGTAGGAGGTGTTGTAGGGGGTTTGGGTGCACTAATTGGAGACTTGGTTTTGGATTGTTGAGGATCCACTCTTCATTTTGAGATATTGTGAATGATATCTATACTTGTACCTCTAAGGTATGATCTCAATAATCTGAATTCTTTAGTAATGCTTTAGTAATGCTTCAGTAATGCTTTAGTAGATCTTCTTTCTTAGATCTCAGATCTACTGCTCATGCTTGGTGCAAACCCCGAAATTCCAAGGGGATCTGAAAGAGGAGCTTTTCTAGTGCATGGATCTGATATAGATCTGAATTTTTATCCCTAGATATGCTCTACAACTGACATGTAACATACAATAGTGCAGCTTAATAAAAATAATGCTGTCAAGGAAAATTTCTGTAAAACATATGGTTGCAGCCCTCGTTTAGGGAGATTTCTTCTCTCTATGCCATGTATGTTTCAGCTATGTATTTGGTGGATTGCATTGTAAGACTTATTTTCTCCTGTAAATACTATTGAAACATATTTCATGACCCTCCTATCGCTTCTCTATAGAAACTGCGTTATTTCCTTAGAAGAATTGTTTGTTGCTGCTGCAGTCTCTCTTTGAGGCATTTCTGAAGACAACTAGGTGTGGGATGTCTATTTAACCCATCTAGGATGATTTATTTTTTATTCCCTCTTGGATATAGGAATTATGTACTCTAATCTAAGGGATCGATGTGTTGGTTTTCATTTTTGTAGCAACCATTACTGGAAAATGCGTTTTCCAGTCATGCCTTGCTAGTTGTTCCAGATTTGGAATATTACATAATGCATATTGATTCGGGTAGTAACCATAATTTTATTCATTGTAAGGTAGCAAGGAATTGAATTTCTTCCTATACCCAATGCTAGAGTGTCAATTGATGGTGGAAAATGGAGTAAATATAAATTTCTTTGGAAAGTACCATAATATCAAGATAACCATGGGGGAATATGTATTGAATAGTCCAATTCTTTCCATTCCAATGGTTCGTGCTAATGTTGTACTACAAGTACACTGGTTACAATCTTTGGGGAGAGTAACTTTTAATTTTCAAGAAATTTTCTTGAATTTTTTTGGAAGGAAATGAAGATGAATTACGAGCTATCACATGGAAGTATGGAAAGATAATAAGCTCTAATGTCATGACCAACCTTCTGAAGAAAGAACGATGAGGCACCATTGCACAATTATGGTCACTGGAAGTTCTAACATCAAAATTATCTATTTCTGCAGATCTCCAAAAATGCTTGGACAATCATGCCAAGGTGTTTGAAACTCCCAAAGGACTCCTACATTTTCGTGATGATGATCATGCTATTCATTTGATTCCAAGAATTGGTCCTCCAAACATCATGCCTTACAGATATCCTTATGTCCAAAATAGTGAAATTGAATGTATGATTGCAAAAATGCTAGAGGCTAGTAGAAATTAACCTAGCCAAATTATTTTTCTGCTCTAGTAGTACTGGTGCACAATAAGGATGGATCATGGTGCATGTGTCCATATGATAGGGAGCTCAATAAGCTTAATATTAAAGATAAATTTCCCATTCCTATGATTGATGAATTATTAGATGAATTACATGGAGTGATTTATCTCACCAAGTTGGATATTTGTTCATGATATCATCAAATTATACTGAATACTGAAGATATTCTGAAAATAGCATTTCTAACTCATGAGGGTCATTATGAATTTTTAGTCATAACTTTTGGCCTTAGCAATGTACCTTCTACATTTCAAGGGTTGATGAATTCCATTTTCAAGCCCTTCCTTAGAAAATTTGTGTTAGTATTTTTTTATGATATACTACTCTACTACAAGTCTTGGAAGGATCATGTTCAACATGTTGACAACATTATCAAACTATTGGAGGAGAAAAATTTATATGTAAAAACCTCCAAATTTTTATTTGGAGTACAAGAGGTGGAATATCTAGGTCAAATTGTATCTCAGGAGATTGTTAAGGTAGACGCTAACAAAATTAAAGCCATTAAGGAATGGAGATTCCCCACAACCATGAAGATTTTGCGAGGATTTATTAGGTTGATAGGGTATTATCGCAAGTTTGTTAAGAATTATGGGATAATAGAAGAACATCTAACAACATTATTGAAGAAATATGCATTTTCATGGACTCTTGAAGCATCTAAGGAATTTGAACATCTTAAAGAGGAAATTTTCCAAGCACTGGTCTTTGTGATCGCAACCTTCACAAAAACATTTATTATGGAATGTGAAGCCTTAGGAAATGAAATTGGTGTTGTTTGAATGCAATAAAGGAGAACCATTGTTTTTGAAAGTTGTCTAATCAAAGGAAATCATTTAGAGAAATCTATTTATGAGAAGGAAATGTTGGCAATACTACATGCACTTACCTAATGGGAAGACATTTAAAGGTAAAAAAAAGATCATGATAGTCCTAAATACCTTTTGGAACAAAGACTATCTTCAGAAGAGTGACAAAAATGGGTCATAAAAATGTTGGGTGGTGACTTTGAAATCATCTACAAAAAAAGGAAGCTAAATGTCATTGTAGATGCACCCTCAAGAATGGATGAGGATGTGGAATAATTTATTTGTGTCATTTATATATCTAACCCAATTAAAGAATCAAAGAAAGGGATGAATCAAAGAATGAAAAAGAAGTATGGGGACTAAGTCAAAAGTTGGAGCAATATCTGAGTACATTTAGTATGTTTTAGTTGGAAAATGATTCCTCACGGTACAAATATCTCTTACATATTTGTGAGAATTCCCAACTAAAACAAAATAGTATTTTGGGATTTCACACCTCTCCCTTGGGATGAAACTCAGGATTTTAAAAAAATCACCACAAGGTGAAGAAATATTTTTTTTGGGATGGCCTTAAATCTGATATTCAAATGTTTTTGGCGGAATTTTTAGTTTTCCAGAAAAATAAATTTGAGACAATTAAGACCTCCACTCTAGTATAACCATTATCCATTCCAAATCAATGTTGGGAGGTGGTTTCAATGGATTTTATTACAGGCTTATCTACGTCTAAAGGAAAGAGTGTCATCATGGTGGGAGTTGATAGACTTACCAAGTATGCACACTTTTGTGCATTATCTCATCCATTTAAAGAGAGTACAATTTCTACTGTATTTATGGAAACGATTCAAAAGCTACATGGAAACCCAAAGGTTAATGTAAGTGATAGAGATCCCATTTTCACTCGAAAGTTTTTGAAGGAATTATTTTCATGTTTGGGTACTCAACTAGCTCATAGCTCATCTTGTCATCCTCAATCCGATGGGAAAACTGAGATAGTGAAAAAATATTTGGAAGTATATATTCATTTCTTTGTATCTAATAAACAAGCACAAATTGTCAATTGGTTACCTCTGGCTAAATGGTGGTATAACACTTCCTTCCACATTGCAGTAAAAATGACCCCATCTATGGAACTTTATGGATATCATCTGCCACCCATCACATCATCTTTAAGAGAAAATTATAAAGTTAAAGTAGTTTAAGATCACATCGAGAATCAACAACAAGTTCCCCAACTCTTAAAGGATAACCTAAATTTGGCTCAAAATCGAATGAAACAACAAGAAGATCAACATCTCAGTGAGAGAAGTTTTGATGTAGGTGACTGGATATTTTTACGAAAAAAACCATACAAACAAATTTACCTCAAGCAAGCTAAGAAGGATAATAAATTATTGCCAAAGTAATATGGTACTTACAAGTTGTTGAAAAATATTGGCACTATGGCATACAAATTGGAGCTCCCTGCATCTTTGCGAGTGCACTTAGTTTTCCATGTTTCATGCTTAGATAAGGTTATAGGTCACAAAATTTTGGTTCAAAAAAAACTGTGAGAACTTTATGATGAAGGAAAAACCATATTGGAACCTAAAGAAACCATGGAAATAATAACTCAACAACTACGAAATTGATTAATTTTAGAGTATCTCCTCAAGTGGAAGAATTTACCCATTGAATGTTGCACATGCGAGGATGAAAATTTTATACAGAAGCATCCAGAACTACTCAAGCGTTGAAGAAAACACATTTTTGAAGGAAAGTGGCATTTTAGGGCCCTATATTACTTGTTTAGTCCCTTATTATTGTTAGTTTAGCCCCCTTATTGTTAGTTTTGTACCCATGTAGTCCCCATTTTGTTATTATTGTGCCCCATAATAGCCCACTATTGTTATATTTGTGCCCTTACATTATTATTGTTTAGTCATCTATGATTATATTGTGACCCCATGGACTCCTATATTTAGAAATGAGGTTTTTTGATTTTTGTCATCCAATATTTTTTCATTTATGTAATGTAAAGGAGGTTTCCCCCTCAAAGTGGTTTATTTATAAGGCATTTATCTCTCTTTTATTCTATCTTGGGAGTTGGTTTCATAACATTTGTGCCTCCACTTGGCAATATTTAGACGCCACCTAGGGGTCATGAAGTTTCAAGGTGTCGCAAGGGTCACTGTACTAGTATTTGGGGTTTGGGGGAATCTTGTTTATGTAGTTTTGGACACGAAAACCTTTGGGACCGTGTTTCTAGTTTGAAAAACCATGCTCTCATTGGAAGATGGCACTGTGATGATTTCTAGAATATGGAAATGGTGATGTGGGTTGATTCATAGTGGACTCCCTTGTTGGGATATTCTCTAAAAGTTAGGATACTACTGAACAATTGGTACTATTTCCATTGAGGACCTAGGAAAAATCTGAGTTCATCCATGGTTGCAAGGTCACTATTTTTTGTATCTCTGTAAATGGTACATCAATTTTAATCATATTCTTAATGGCCATTGAAATTCCCTGGTTTATATGAATCTTATGGGCTTACCACTGGAATATTTCACCCAGGAGGTTGTTTCAGTGATTGGGAATACTGTGGGTTGTTTCGTCTATGTGGACCCCCATATTCTAGGTGTGCATGAAAAGTGGGTGGCCTAGGTTCTAGTCGAAGTCAATTTCACTAGGGGTATCCCTAAAGACCTCATCCTCGAATGGAGTTCGAGGTGTATCAGTCAGAGGGAGGATTATTGGGGAATAAATTTTTGTTTCCTACTATGTCATCAGACTACGCACTTGCTGGAACGATGCCCTCGCCATCTTCAGTCACATATGAGATCGACTGGTTTGGACCACACTTATTTTGAAGATCCTCCACTATTTATGCATTTAGGTACTTCTACTGAATCTGAATATTCATTCTTACAATATTGTCTCCCCACTTCGGCTACTCCAGTCCATTGTAATTCTATTATTTTTATTTAGTCTAAGGGTGATTTTTCTATCCAATCCGACTATGTTTTGGTTCCATATGACTCCTCCCATCCCCTGCACTCACCTCAGGGCCCCCCATACGTCTCTTCTTCCTTGGTCATTCCTTTTTCTCCCACTCCTCCACCCACGACCAATTATGTACTGTCGGGGTTTGAGGTTTTCCCTCCGCTGGACCACCCTCCTCTTAGTCCAACTAGCATCTCAATCCTCTCCCCTCATCGATCACCTGGGCCTACCCCATTCATTTCATCCCCCCATAACTCTATAGACTTTGATGTTCAATTCCTTCTTCATTGCTACACATTATGGCTGTCCTCCCTCACTATTCATAAGGAATTGGGGCAAGTCTTCCAACATTGTCATTAAGCCTGCTTCAACTCGAAATGTCACTACCACTCGTGGCGGGTGCCCATGTCGTACTGGGAAACATGCGGGCGAGAACCTAAGTGATGATTTCTTTGATTTACCTGATATTCCCATTCTGGATTCCATTATACCTGGGGGCCTTGGAGCTTTTTTCTCCCTAAATCATCATTCCTGATGACTATTTTATTGTGAAATATTTGTGGGTTGTGGTATTTACCCAAACAACTATCCCTTCGGTGTTTAATTTCCTGTACATCCCTTTTATATTATAATCCAGGAAAATATGTCCTCTGCTTCTTAGACTATAGCTTAATTTTAGTACATTATTCCATCATGGTCCATGGTGGTTGTGGATTCAATGGGGCTCTCAGGCGGTTTCGTGGCTTTACGAGACCCCTCGTGGGATCATTTGCGGGAATTTGGCTTCTTTGGTGGTATTATTTTGTTGGGAAATTTTCAAGGATTCGAATTGCATGTCCACATTTGGAATATATATATTCCCTATGATAACAGATTGAAATTTTTGTATTTCATTCGTGACTCAAGGATTATGGATATTGGTTCCCTAATCATTGGTGGTGATTTCAAGTTGATTTTACATCACACTGAAATGTGGGCTCGACTTGTAGAGCTGACGCTTTGTCCTCTACGTTCTGGGACATTTTTGGAGATAATGATATGGTTTACATTGTGCCTTCTCCATTGGCTTCGACATGGCGCAATGAAAGAAGTGAGGGATAATATATCGGGAATATATTGGATCGATTTACCGTCCATGAAAGTTTTTTTGGAATATTCAAGAATTTTTGTTCCCATGTGGAAGTGTCCAATATATTATATCATTTCTCGATAATAATTTTTTCGTGTTCAGGCTCGGCTTAAAAGGATACTTCATTTAGATTCAACTGCACTTGGCTACAAGGCCAAGTTTTTGAACAACTTGGATCCTTGAATTGGTGCTCCTCAGCTTTTCGACGTAACACATCTCCAATGGCGCTCATCTCTCATTCAATTTCAAGGCTGAAAGGGTGGGTTCGTAAGTGGGAACATGCCAATAAGGCAAAATTATTACAAGAGCTACGATCCATAAGGTAGGAAATGCACTCCTTGTATGCCCACCTTTATTCGCATGCACCTTCACAATTCATCGTGGACAGACTTAGGTTTCTTGAATTGCATTGGAAACACATTTTACTCTTGGAGGAGGTTATGTGGAGGTTAAATATTCGTGATACCTAGATTCGGGAGGGTGTCCGGAATAGCAAGTTCTTGGACCATTTTTCAAATAAAAGCCTTAGCTCCCTCGCCAATTCAGCAATTCCTTGGCTCCCTCACCAATTCATACTTGGATATTCGATGGGAGGTTGTGACTTTCTTCTATGAATTGTTTGAAGCTCGTTCTGATGTACCTATGGATGATATATTATGGTGCATTGATAAATTCTCGTTCATGTTTGATGGATTGAGTAATCAGATGATATACAAACTAGTAACAATTGAGGATCTTAAGTTGGTATTGCTCTCCTTTTCAAAATACTATTTCGCTAGCCCGAATGGGTGGAAAATTGAACTATTCATTGATTTATTTGATATTATGAAAGTGCATTTATTGGCCATGGTGGAATACTCTCAGATGAGAAGGCACATTCTGGGATCGATTAAATCTACATTCATTGCCCTTATTCGTAACGTATCTGATCCACATACTTTCTCGGAGTTCCAACCGATCTATTTCTGTAACATGACATAAAATATTATATCTAAGGTGATTGTGTGTGGTATAAAGGCATGCCTATCAAGATTTATATTTCCAGAACATTTTGGGTTTTTAACTAGAACCTCTATTCACGATACGATAGACATCACACTAGAAGTGCTCCACTATGTACATACAAAGAGACAAAAGGTGTTGACTATGAAGATTTATCTACATGGGGCACATGAATGTGTGGATTGGGGCTTCCTAAGACTAGTTTTGCAGAAATTTGGTCACTCCCTTCTGATCATTGAATGGATCATGGCATGTGTGTCAGACTCTTAGATTGTTATTCTAGTATATAGTCTTCCCTCAAAGTTCCTCCAAGCTGATTGGGGGCTGAGACAAGGTTTCTCCATATCCCTCTCTTATTCATTCTCATAATGGATGACATATTTCACAAGATTTCTTGAGCCAAGGTGGTGAGGAATTTTTAAGGTATCAGTATGGTCTCGAAGGTATGTATCACTCATCTATTTTTCATATACGATATTCTGAATTTTTTTAAGATATAGTTTCCATAATGGGAGTTCTTATTTCATCTCTTCATATGCTATGGGTGGGCTTCATGGTTGGTGGTAAATTGAATAAAATGTATTCTTATTTATACAAATGAGATTACTGATGAAATATATCATATTGCCACATTGTTTGATGTTGGTCTCCGACCACTTGGGAAGGGGATAAAATAGTTAGGCTTTCATTTGAGACTGAAAAGATATAAATTTGTGTACTGGGCATGGATCATCTCAAAATTTCATGGAATCCTGTCCAAATGGTCTCAGTGTTAGTTACCTATGGGCCAACTACTGATTTTGGTGAATTCAGTGCTGTCACAACTTACTACATACTGGATCCATATTTTCTCTCTTTTGGAAAAAGTATGCAACTCTCTTGAGGCTATTATGGCTCATTTTCTTTGTTCTTCCTCCGGAATGGCACACAAATTCCATTTTTTCATATGGGTGGAATTGGCTCGGACCTATGATTTCAATGGCTGGGGGATCATGGACTTGAAATCCTATGGGAATTCTCTGATTATCAAATCTTTATGGTGTTATCTAAATGGTATATAGATAAGCTCAAAAAGTTTCTTCGATTTAAATATAGTCAGGACATGCCCCTTTCACTATTTTCCTAATTAGGATGATTTGGGTACTATGGGTGGATCAATTATTTGTCACAATTTTTTAAAGGTGCAAGAATTATTTTTTCTCCATATCAAATGGAAATTTTGCAATGGTGATAGGATCATGATGGTTAGAGATAGTATTTTGGGTATGAAGCAGAAGGTGGTCCCGGATCGGGCCTTGGTGCAGGCGCTGCATCAAAAGGGCATTATTTTCCTCACTCATTTCATCAGAGAATAGCAACATGGTAACCTTGTGTGGAAAAACTAGGGGGAACTTGGATTATCAATCCAATTCATGGTTGGGTGGCAAGCCTGTTATGAAACCACCTCCAAAAACAACAAAAAAGAGAGATAACTACCTTAAAAATAATCCACTTGGAGGGGGAGATCTCCTTTACATTATGTAAATGAAAAGTTCTTGGATGATACAAATGAAAAAAATTTCTTCTATATATAGGAGTCGATAGGGTCACAATAGAATCCTAGCCTACCTAACAATACTAATGTAAGGTCACAATAATAACAATGTTGGGGATACAGGGGTACAACAATAAAAATAAGGGGGCTACACTAACAACAATAAGGGACTATACTAATAATATACGCACCTAACATGCCCCTCTCCTTCAAAAAATTGTTGTCCTCAATGCTTGACTAGCTCTAGATGCCTCTATATAAAATTCTCATCCTCCCATGTAGAATATTTAGTGGGTAAGTTCTTCCATTTGATGAGATACTCTTAAATTGATCGATGTCGTAGTTTTTGAGTTCTTATTTCCATGACTGCTTCAGGTTCCAATATGATTTTTCCTTCCTCATGAAGTTCTAGAAATATTTTTTGAACTGGAAGTTTGTCCCCTATAACCTTATTTAAGCATGAAACATGGAAAACCAGATCCACTCGTGAAGAAGCAACAAGCTCCAATTTGTATGCCATAGTACTAATATTTTGAAACACCTTGTAAGGACCATTGTACTTTGTCGATAATTTATTATCCTTATTAGCTTGCTTGAGATACAATTGTTTGTATGGTTGTACCCGTAAAAATACCCGATATCCTACATCAAAGCTTCTCTCGATGTGATGTTGATCTGTATGTTGTTTCATTCGATTTTGTGCCAAATTTAGGTTATCCTTAAAGAGTTGGAGAACTTCTTGTCGATGCTCAATGTGATATTTCACTTCTTGAACCTTATAAATTTATCTTAAAGAAGATGTGAGGGATGGTGGATGGTATCCATAAAGTGCCATAAATGGGTTCATTTTTGCTCTAGTATGGAAGGAAGTGTTATAACACCATTCAACGAGAGGTAACCACTTGACCCATTGTGTTTTCTTATCAGATAAAAAACAACAAAGATATCCTTCCAAACATTTATTCACTATATTTGTTTGACCATTGGATTGAGGATGATAAGATGAGCTATGATCTAGTTGAGTACCCAGAAAAGAAAATAATTTTGTCCAAAAATTTTGAGTAAAAATGGAATCTCTGTCACTTACAATAATCTTTGGGTTTCCATGTAGCTTTTGAATTGTTTCCATAAATGCAGTAGCAACTATACTTCCTTTAAGTGGATGAGATAATGCGCAAAAGTGTGCATACTTGGTAAGTCTATCAACTACCACCATGATGACACTCTTTCCTTCGGACTTAAGTAAACTTGTGATAAAATCCATTGAAATATCCTCCCAAAGTTGACTTGGAATGGATAAATATTGTAAAATAACTAGGGTCTTAATTGTATCAACTTTATTTTGCTGGAAAACCAAACATTCTGCCACAAAATTTTGAATATCATATTTAAGGCCATCCCAAAAAAATTATTTTTTCACCCTGTGGTAAGTTTTTGAAAATATTGAGTGTCATGCTAAAGGAGAAGTGTGCAATTCCAAATGAATATTTTGTTTTAGCTGGGAATTATTGCAAATATATAAGAGATATTTGTACCATAAAGAATCATTTCTCCAACTAAATGTATCAAATGTACTAGGAACTTGCTGCAACTTTTGAATGAGTCTTCAAAATTCTTCATCCTTCTTCCATTCATCCCTTGCTTTAGTTATCCAATCTGGTTGGATAATGGAAATGGCACAAAGAAATGCTTCCACATATTCATCTTTTCTTGAGAGTGCATCTGCAATAACATTCAGCTTCCCTCTTTTGTACATGATTTCCGAGTTATAACCCAACATCTTCGTGACACATTTTTGGTAATCTTTTGAAGATAGTCTTTGTTCCAAAAGTTGTTTAAGACTATCATGATGACTTTTTACCTTAACGTGTCTTCCCATTAGGTAAGGTTGCCATTTATTTAGTGCATATTGTATTTCCAACATTTATTTCTCATAAATAGCTTTTTGTAAATACTTTACTTTGATTGGACCACTTTCAAGTACAATGGGTCTTCATTCTTGCATTAAAAAAACACCAATTCCATTTCGTGAGGCATTACATTCCACAATAAAGTTTTTTGTGAAGTCTGGCATAGATAAGACTGATGCTAGGCACATTTCCTCTTTAAAATGTTCAAAGGCCTTAGTTGCATGAGGAGTCCATGAAAATGCATCTTTCTTCAATAATGTTGTTAGAGGTGCTGCTCTTCTCCCATTATTCTTAATAAACTTGTGATAATACCCTGTTAACTCAAGAAATCATTGCAACTACTTTATGGTTGTGGGGACTTTCCATTCCTTAATGCATTTAATTTTGTTAGGGTCTACCATAACACCCTCGTGAGATAAAATATGGCCCAGATATTCCACCTCTTGTACTCCAAAGAAACATTTGGATGTTTTTTCATATAATTGGTTCTCCTCCAATAGTTTGAGCACCCTGTCAACATGTTGAACATGATCCTTCCAAGACCTGCTGTAGATTATTATGTCATCAAAAAATACTAGCACAAATTTTCTAAGGAAGGGTTTGAAAATGGAATTCATCAACCCTTGAAATGTAGAAGGTGCATTGGTAAGGCCAAAAGGCATGACCAAAATTCATAATGACCCTCATGAGTTCAAAATTTTGTTTTCGGAATATATTCAGTTTTCATTCTAATTTGATGATATCCTGAACGGAGATCCAACTTGGTAAAATAAATTTCTCCATGTAACTCATACAATAATTCATCAATCATAGGAATGGGAAATTTATATTTAATAGTGATCTTAATGAGCTCCCTATAATCCAGACACATGCAACATGATCCATCCTTCTTGTGCACCAATACTATTGCAGTGGAGAAAGAACTTTGACTAGGTTGAATTATACCAGCCTCTAACATTTCTGCAATCATACGTTCAATTTCACTCTTTTGGACATAAGGATATCTGTAAGGCCTGGTGTTTGGAGGAACACTTCTTGGAATCAAATGAATAGCATGATCATGATCACGAATAGGTGGGAGTTCTTTGAGAGTTTCAAACACCTTGGAATGATTTTCCAATACATTTTGGAGATCTAGAGAAATAGATTATTTTGATGTTGGAACTCCTAGTGAGCATAATTATAAAATTAAGCCTCATTTTTATTTATTCACAAGATTTTTCATGACATTAGAGCTTGTTATATTTCATTTCTTTCCTACGATACCTCGTAATTCAATTTCCTTTCCTTTCGAAAAAAATTTCAAGAAAATTTCTTGAGAATTAAAAGCTACCGTCCCCAAATATTGTAACCATTCTACTCCTAGTACAACATCAGTACCTCCAATAGGAATGGAAATCATTGTAATATTCACTACATATTCCCCCATGGTTAGCATGATATTATGGCATTTTCCAGAGCAATTTATAGTTCCTCCATTTGCAACTATCACTTGACATTCTCGTGTTGGGTATATAAAACAATTCAATTCCTTGGCTACCTTAAAATTAATAAAATTATGGGTACTACCCGAATCACTCAACACTATTACATTTTTATTCTTCATATGTCCTTCTATCTTGAGATTTTTAGGAGTTATAATTCTTTCCAATGCATTACACGATATGGTCGAACTCATTTCTTCTTCTTCTAGGGTTGGTTCCTAGTGTATATCCTCTTCTTTTGAAGTTTCTTATTAATTTTCTTCCTCATCTTCACAATATATGTAAAATAACTATTTTCAACACACTTATGACTTTAGTGTATGTTATATCACAACTGTAGAAAAGCCATTTTTCTCTTTTTTCTTTCGATTGTTGTGGTGTAAACCTTGTAGGTTGTTGAATTCTAGGAGTTGAAACACTTCCATATTTATAGTTTTGAGTGGTAGGCTTCCTTGTCACCATAATTTTACATTCAATTTTTCTTTCCAACCTGAATGCCTTATCCAATGAATCAAGTTCCCAAACGTGAACTTCATGTTGGATATTATCCTTTAAAGTCCCTATGAAGACATCAATCCTGTGTTCCTCTCGAATATCAATGACACTTATATTCAATTTTGGGAAGTCCTCGATGTGTTCCACCAATGAACCCTTTTGTTTGAGATTTATCAATTGGGTAAAGAAGGTGTTGGTCTTTGTATCCTCATAATGTGCTATCATTTCCTCCATAAAAATTGACCAAGTGACAATTTTTTTACGGGAGCAAAGCCATTGATACCATACAAATGTATTTTGTTCTAAATGTAAATTTGCAATACGTACATTTTGTGTGTTTTGCACATTATTGAGATCAAAATATTACTCCATTTGTAGTATCCATGTTACAGGATCCTTGCCATCAAACTTCCTCGTATCCATCATTGGAATATGGTGGTTTCTCAATTCAACATTAGAGTTTATGAAATCACGATTAACATTTATTTTGTTCTCATCATCAGTTTTGTCTACTATCTTTCTTCCATGAGGAATCATTTCTAGTATTAACATTGTCATCAAACCTTCCATTTCCTCTTTTAGATCATTCTTCATGTCTTCCATGTTGTCTTTCATTTTTTCATCCATCTTAGCTTCAATGTCATCCATATTAGCTTCCATGCTAGCTTCCATGCCATTCATTTTAGCTTCCATGCCATTCTTCAAACCATCGATCTTAGCTTCCACGCCTTTCTTCAAAACTTTCATTTCATCTTTTGTAGCTCTTTGCGAGAGAAAAATTTGGTTCACTTTCTCTTGTAATTTTTATATGTCATGCTACGCTTCTTCCTCTTCATGAGTCATAGTAGAGCCTTCTGAAGGCTTAATGGGTGTTGAATTCCTTTTAGGTGTAATTTTAGAACCCAATACTGATATCTATTCTTCAATACGCCCTTGGAATCACTTCAAACTGATTTTCCATACAAGACTTATGCAATTAGGAAAAAAATACACATTTTTCTTGCTTTTGAGGAGATTGATATTGGAACTGAATTATATCTGTGATTTCAGATCTTCAATATCTTAAATTCGGCCCCATAGTAGCCCTCTAAATCTTCTTTCGAATGCCACAAGTCTGACCTGGTTTGTATTCTTCAAGGAAAATTTATGCTCAATCTCCCACAATGACCTAATTATGGTCTGGTTCAGTAGAGTTAACTTGTACAACGTGCCATGTTTCACTGTTACCTCCTTTGGCTCTCAAATTGATACACAGGAAACTACAGTGCATTTAATTGTGACCACATTTTACAGACTTCCAATCTAACACTCAGAGAGAGTGTTATGATGATTTTCCCATGGTGACCTGTTTGAGATGAAATTCGAAATCTTGAAAAAACCCTAACTTTCACAGATCATATCTCCAAAAATATTGAGAACCAAGATCTAAAATTTTTACATGAACTTCCTTAGGATTTCGGCTTCGCTCTGTAAAAATTTCAACTTCAGAACATTCGTAGAACATAAATTATAGCCCAAATTCCACGATCACCTATTTTAGGTGAAATTTGGAAGCCTGAAAAAACCTTAACTTCCAGAGTTCATATCTCCAAAAATATTGTGAACCAAGATCTGAAATTTGTACATGCCATTCCTCGAGATTTCAGCTTCTCTCCACAAAAACTTCAGCTTATGAATTTTCGTAGAAACAAAGTTTTAGCGAAAAATCCACAATGGCCTGTTTGGAGCAGTGAAACCCTAGAATCCAAAGCTCTTATACCAAATGTTATGAAACCACCTTAAAAAATAGAAGGAAAGAGAGATCAATGTCTTAGAAATAAGCCACTTCGAGGGAGAAACCACCTTAACATTACATAAATGAACAATTCTTGGATGATACAAATGACAAAACGTCCTTGTAGATATAGGAGTCCATGGGGTCACAATATAATCCTAACTGACCTAACAATAATAATGTAACTGCGCAATAATAAGAATATTGGGGTTACAGGGGTACAAAAATAACAATAAGGGGGTTACACTAACAATAATAAGAGATTATACTAGTAATATAGGGACCTAACAGATCCTATGTCATTTTTTTATGTCTGTTCGGGAATCAGTAACTCATCTTATTCTCCATTGCAAGTTTTCTCTCTATATAGAACCATATTCTAACATATTCTAGGATCCCTCCACTATGTTTCCTATCCCTTGAACATTGTCTTCACTAGGGTATCTCTTGTTGGGGAAAGTTTATTCCCATCCCAGTCTATACTATTTCGAAGATTTGCAATGAACAAAACCAATACATATTATATGGTTTTCCTATTTTTTCCATCTCCATTTTTACTAATTCGTTATCGTGGCTAGAGAGATATACTCCCGTGAGTACTACGAAATCATATTTATCAAGACAAATTTTCCCTCGAAATATTTTCCTTCGTTTTGGATTTTTTGAGCGCACATCTCAGAGGGGTGAGTGCGGATGTGATGCAGAGATTTGGTTAAATGATAATACAATCTATAAACTACACTGGAATGTTGCACATGGAACCAATACCCACGTGGAGCTCATTTCTCTGTGGGGACTTCTATGGTATGCGACATTTTTACAGATCCTTAAAATTCATATTCATGGGGATTCCAATTCTGTTCAGGAATTCTCCAAGGAGAACCTATCAATAGATTTACCTGCTCTTAAAGGTTGGGGTATGAGAATCAGAAATTTGTTGGAGGGATTACAAAATTACATTTTTCTTCATCTCTTCTGGGAGTCCAACAACATTGTAAATACCCTCTCCAAACATGGCATCAAGGATCACAATATGAATGGTTCCCAATTTGGCGAAGAAAGTATGGAAATGCCTTAGTTTATACTAATGTATGTTTTTAAGTTATTATTTGGTTTTCATTTTATTTGCAGAAGCTTTAGTAAAGGTTTTAAAATCTCTGGGTTTGATTATAAAATTGTTTCTTTTCATATAGTATGAATATGGCGTGCTTCTCTTTTTAGATCAGAGTTATGCACATTTTGTATTTGTCCAAGAAAAAATGGATGATGTGCAAAAAACTTGTGAATTATGTAACTGGTGTTTTGTTAATAAAATCCAGCTATGTTTTCGTTCTGAAAAAAAAAAAAGAATCTTGTATATAAATGTGTATGGAATCATCTCAATGCCTTATCTCTTTTTGGATTAGGTCGACTTTGTTTCATCTAGCGAGGCCATATGGTTATTTTATTTTATAACATACATATAAAATACAAGACAAAATACTCTCTCATACCCGAGTGCCTTCATTTAACAAATATTTTCTACCAAACTCACATACTCTCTATACCTATATATATCATATTTTAATTTTCTAATGAAATAAATAATCTCACATTTTAAAATATAACTACATCGATCTTCTAATAGTTAAATGATCAATAGTGAGTGCTCCATAATATTATGAACATAACAATAATGATGCTCTATCATATCAGAGACACGGGAGTGTTTTGTCATGCGTAGTACGTAAATGTTCACCATACCGAGTGTGCAATTTCCTCATCATGCCTAATTTGTGAGCGTACTGCAAGTATTTGATCATAGCTAATGTACAGGCGTAAATTGCATCTTGGGAAAATTTCAAGGATGTAAAATTATTTTAAAGCTTAAAAAACTGGCGAATCTCCCTAGTTCCTAATATGCAAAGTATAAAATGTTTATTGATGTATATGTAAAATTATTCAGATTTATAATGATATTATATATATTTTCTATATAATGTTGGCGAATCTTAAGGTAAAATAATTTTATATTGTAAAATTTGGGTGAATCATTTTTATAAAAATTGGAGAATTGGCTAATCTTTTTTTTTGAAAAATCATGGAAAATTAGCCCACCTGCAGATATTAACCCCTAAAATTTTCCATGATTTACATCATATGAAAACCAATATTTCTTTCTCTATAGAATCATTAATATGGTGAGACTCTATATATCAATCAGCAGATTTAAACTTGTTTAATTCTAAAAATGGATATATACAACACCACTACATTAATGGTTATATAGGACTATGGAAAACAATATATCACCTCAAAAGCATTTTCTAAAAGTGCTTTAGGTGAAAACAATATAATTATAACTGTTTAAAATATCAATGGTAATTTCTAAATACCATTATTTTAAACTCATTTATAAACACATTTGTGTTGAATTCTGAATTGTACTTGTTTTATTGAATATTTTTCTTCATAAATATACACTAAAAATTCACTATTAATACTTATTCTTCATTGTTTATTGAAATTAAAGGGTAAACAATGAACTCTTTTCTTTATTGAAATTTATGGGTTCTTTTAGTTTTATTTTTAGAAATCCTTCTTATATGGTTAAAAGAGGTTGATGCCACACTTGCAACTTCTTATAATTAGTATAGTTATATAAATTATAATCATATAAATTAAATGATTAATAAATATTGATATTATTTAAAACTATTTGTAAAGTTGAAAATTTATAAATAAAAATAGAAATCATAAACATAAAAACAATTATTTTCAACTTATTAAATTTAGACTATCTATAATTTTTTAATTTAAAAGAAATAAATAGAAATAATATTCCAAAATTAATATATATATATACTAGGAAATATCTTGGAAGTTTGATAGCAATAAGGAAAATTAAAAAACCTATTTTAAAATTAATATACATATAAACTAAGAAATACGTTCGAAATTTGATGGCAATAAGCAAAATTAACAATTTGATTTAGCTCACGATGGTTACATTTTACAACTTATGTTTTTTTGGTTTTTTTTTTTCAATTTTACTTCAAATCTAACCAAAATAAATCTTTACAATCATTAATTAAAAAATATATATATATATATATATATATATATATATATATATATATATATATATAATCTGAGTGTCAGAAAAAAAAAATATAAAATCTACATAGTCCAAGTGTCACAACTAAGTTTTTCATAATACTAAACCTATTTAACCTATTTATATAATGAAAAATATAATTCAAAAAAGAAAAGCTACACTTTTTCCAGAAAATTTATTTTACCAAAATGAAAATATAACACCTTGAAAGAGTTGAAATGCACATGTGAAAATAAGCACCGTTTTAAGATAATTTAATTTCCCCGGGATTTATATTCGAATACGACTCAGTGACGCTTGTAGGTAGGTCAGTTGATACAGATTGGTGGTTTTATTTTATTTTGGAGGTTTTCATAGATATTGTGTGGTTTACGAAAAGTTAGCCAAAGTGTATGTATTAAATATATATATATAAATATTAAAATAATGATTATAAACGTTAAACCTTCGAGAACAGTTTTAAATATAATTATGATAAATGTTTTCATTCAAAATAATAATAATAATAAATAGAAGCGATCCTAATTCATAAATCATTTGCAGATTTACGACGGTTTGAACACAGAAAAAGTATAACCCTTCGCTTATTGCACACCAATGGAAGGCAGCCAACCATCGGCGCACTAACACAGACGAGTCCAATAGGTTATCATAAAGATTATACTACGAGGACTATTTGCTTTTTAGTTGCTAATCAGACAAAATATAATAATGCCAAGGGCCACAGAGTGCGGTGGATGAAAATATAATAATGCCTGCCACGACAGCATCGGTACTGTCAGAAGTTTATAAGAGATTGGACAAAAATATTTCTAAGTTAAGTTTCCATCATGCAAAAAAAGACTGCACTGAAACTTCCTGAAAAAGACAAGACTGAAATTATTGGTGTGATTAAAGTTATTCTTGCAGATGGAATTATCTTATAATCGCATTAATAAACAAAGATATTGTTCTTCTTTAACAGTTTTGCAGGTCTAGTATTGCGTCAGACGAAAGTTGCATATCCAAAAAATATATTGTCTTCTTTCGTTATAGTTCTTTAATGAAAATTGCGGATAGAGGAATATATTGGGCCCCCGGTTACAATTTTATATTTACACATCATCATGGCTTTTCCAAGGTTCGGAACTGCTAGAGGGATTAATAGTTACAGGCCACCCATATATATATATATATATATATATCCCTCTCACACATTGTTCTAGAATCAATATTCTATTCAAGAAACTAGGTTTGAGGGAATTGAATAGCTATGAGAAATATTGCAGCGACTTCCAATGTGACTGCACCTTCGGCATGGAGGTCACCAGTTCCATTCCTGCTGGGTGGAGTGGGTTGCATGATCGCATTGATCGCTTTTGCTTTTTTCATTCTGGTGTGTTCCTTTGTGAAGGCTTCCTGTGGTTCAAATTCAATTTCAGAAGAAAATATGGGATCAGAGCAGAGTCGCGAATCAGATGTTGAGTATGGCGACAAGAAGAGGACGATCAACAATAGAATGTCTTCTGAACATTCTGAGGATGAAGAGAAACAAATAGTTGTAATCATGGCGGGTGATATCATGCCAACCTTTATCGCTAACCCAACCTCTGGTTCTGCGATATGAAAGCGCAAGGACGCGGCGAATTCGGAGCTTTTTCATACGAATGAAATGTAAGAAAATAAATAAAAAAAGAAAGTTAAAATGTATATAGACGTTTGTCGCGACTCGCGATATATTGAAATTTTGGTTGAGACTCACAATAGGTTGAAATTTTGGTTGAGTTGGATTTTGTATTCGTTTGGTATTTCGTCTCATTTCAACGGGTTATTTTAAAGATTGGACCATTTGAATCACATAAAGTTCTAATGATAAAAATTTGCAAATATTTAAAATTTCGTCTCTAATTTTCTTTCGAATGCAGGTTGATTCTTCACTTTTATTCAAGGAAAACAAAGTTTTTCTTTAAGTTCGAGGAAGACTGGCACTTAACCAAGCAAAAACAGTTTTAGGGCATACTCAAGGCCTCTTTTTTTAGTTATATAAATTAAATGACTGCTAAATGATTGAATAACTATTTATGAAAAAAAATGATTTATAATATATTTCACATAAACAAAACAAAAAAATTCATAAAAATTAATAAAATTATAATTATAATTTAAATTATTATTATTATCATAATTATTGTAGTTGTCGTTTTGGTGCACAAGTGTAGTAATCCACAATTGCTTAGGAGGAGTGGTTGCTGCCTTTAAGCCTTCGTCACAAGCAGAAAAACAAAATGGTTAGCAGGTTAGTGAACATGCTATAAAATAAAGAACACACTAAATCATGGTATAGTATGCATATATAGAGAGAAAACAAAACTAAACTAAACATAATCACAAAAGCTCATAAAGAGTCAAACATAACAATAATACTAATGCTGGCATCAAAGGCCCCTTTTATTGCTTGCTCTTAGGAAGAAAGATACTATGTTTACAATCTTGCCAAAGGGCCCTTAGAACTATGGAGTTCTAAGCCCTAGTACATGGTCGTTTCTACCTTCTAGATACTCGTGCAAGGTCTCTCTCTCTCTACTCCAAAGGATTGAATTTGTTGGATGGCCAACAACTGAATCCTCTCTCTACTTCTGCTCTCAATTGCACACTGCTCAATTGCTCGAGGGAAATTTGGCCAGCATAACAATTTGATCTCGCTTTGTTCATCTCTTGGTGGTTTTTTATAAATGAATTCAAATTCTCCTTCCTTCTCTTGGTACATTGATGGATGGTGACCAAAGAGAAAGGGTTGATTCCTTTGTGTGCTCCCTTGAGGTCCCAAGGTGGTTTAGGCAGTTTTCTTTGGGCGGCCTCAGGTGCGGGATCATCTCTTGGAATGTGCCAACTGGTCCCGGAAAGTGACTTCCGCCACTCCCAGGACTGCTCATCTTTTCGAGGGAAATCCACGCAAAGGCACGCTTATCGAAGAAAAATGCGCGAAAAGAGGCATTTTGCTTGAGTATTTGGTGCCCAAATTGACTTTTCCTCTTGACCTTTGATATTTTTAAAATTTTTTAGATCCTCTAATGTGACTCAGCCCTGTAAATCCTTCTGGCTGACATTTAATAATGTCATATTTGATTGTTCGATAATCTAGTGATAACAGTTGCCCCCTAATGTGTGAGGTCTAGGAAGAACTATATAACCGAAATACATTATAGTTTATTTTATGTATATTGTGTAGAGAGAGAGAGAGAGAGACCTACGTATAGCTGAAGGTTGGAGACACCTTACAATGAGTAGAAGAGTGACCCTGTTCTGTGGGAACCCTGCAAGAATAGTATGATGCAATAAATACAATTTTTCTACGAGGCGGGCATGTCCCATGCTCGTGATGCTTTGGCTAGCTAAACAAATCTATCTGATAGAAAAATTTTCTATCTGTGTCACTCGTATGGTAGTGATTTTCTGATTTGGTTGATGACGACGATTGCTAATGCCCTTAGGGGCGTTTTTTCTTTGTCAATAAGTCGAATGTGGTGCCCACATGTGTAATCTTGGTATGGCGTATAAATGCTCATTTTCCGCATGGGTGTATCACTGAGACCTTCCCATGTAAGCAGTGCTAAAAGAGATGCTTATAATGGCACAGGTCTTCGACGAATTTGAGTAAAGTGCAAGGGTTGTAAAGCATGATACCATCTCGACATGAAAGCTTATGTCGTAGTCGAATGTCAAGAGGATCGATGACATTTGTGGGCAATGATGATTCCCACAGTGCCATCAAAGAATGCCCCTATTATGGTGAGGGGTTATCCAAGGTACTGCTTCATTTTTGGAGAATGGGTGTTGAAGTCGACAATAAGGAAGCCTCAACCGAATGAGAGAGTTACTGATGCAAGGGACCAAAGTTTCAAATTTGATGGGTTTAACATAGGCGTGATGGTGAGGGGTGACTAAAAACCAATGAACGGAATTCAATGGCCCAAGGTCGGAGTATAAAAAAACATCTTGGCAGAAGCCATAACTATTTCAGATGAGGAAATCCCTGGAGTCAGTAGGAGGTCCAGGGTGGGTATATGTTGGTTATGAATGTCATGGTAGCTTATGCATGAAAGGTTTGATGCTCCAACAAAGGGTGATTAGGGACTGCTGCCATGGGAGAAAAAAGGATGGATGAGTGGAGGACTTATTCTCCATTTGCGGTCTTTGTACACTTACCAAAAGAATGAAACAATGGGATTCAATTGTACAAAACACAGAGATGGGTGCCCCAAAACATGAAAGTTCTCACTCACTGATGATGTGAGGAGATTTTTTTTGCGGAGGGTGGGGGCCCCATTGGTTGGGATCTTGTGTGGGGGTGATAAAGAAGATGGAAGGTATCGCAGATGGGCTATGTTGATGGAGGTATGTGTTGGGTGTGGAGCTTTATTATCTTGTTTATTTTGTATCACAGCGTTGGACCCCTGTACCTTAATGGGGTGGCAATGCCACCCATAATTAAATGTTGTCTGGGGGGTCCAGGGGTGGGGGGGATGGCTGCGACTTTATGGAGCCCCCCCTCGCGGGGGGTTTCAGGGGCAGCACCCCCGAAGCTAAAAATAGATGTAAAATTGCCTTGTAAAAGTATAGTAATTTGTAGTCAATTTGGGCCGTTCATTAGGCGGATGATTTGATGGAATAAGTTATGTTTATTTTAGGTTTTTTTTCCCTAGAAGGAAACCCCTCGCTTGTATGAGGGTATTGTATTGTAGTTGTGTATGGTATGTGTATTCTCAGAGTGAGAAACAGATGGGGAGACTGTGAGAAAGAATAGAGGATATTACACAAGATATCCTATAGGTTGTGTCTCTTCATTTTGCTGGATAATAGAAAGGAAGGACTGGCTATTCGGGGTGGACATAGCCAAACTGGGTGAACCACGTATATTTGTGTCTCTCTGGTTTTATGTGTTTTGTGTTCTTCTATTTTCCGCATATTTTATGTGTTGCATTTCTCTGTAATATATAATTTTCTAACAACTGGTATCGGAGCCGAAGTTTTATATGGCTGATAAAATCGCAGGAAAGAAGGGTTCCTGGTTTGAGTGGGAGCAATGGTAGAAGATGGTAAGTTTAGGGTTGAGAAATTTAACGGCCAAAACTTCCCGGTGTGGAAGATGCAGATGGAAGATTATCTGTATCAAAAAGATTTGTACCTACCATTGAGTGGAAAAAAAAAGGACTGGACGGCTATGACAGATGCAGAATAGGAGATTCTCGATAGAAAGGCACTCAGAACAGTACGGTTGTGCCTCGCGGCATCAGTAACCTTCAATATTTCGAAGGAAACAACAACAGAGGGTTTGATTAAGGCGTTGGCGAAATTATATGAAAAAACCTCAGCCTCAAACAAGGTATTTATTATGAAACATTTATTTCATATGAAGATGTAAGAAGGTGGATCTGTTGCAGACCATTTAAATGATTTTAATATAGTTACTAGTTAGTTAAGTTCTGTGGGGGTAAACTTTGATGATGAAGTTAGGGCTCTTTTATTTCTGTGCTCATTTCCAGAAAGATGGAATGGTTTAGTTATGGCCATTAGTAACTCTATCTCTAGATCTAGTACTTTAAAATTTGATGATATTTTCGGTGCTATCCCTAGTGAGGAAATGCGACGGAAAAGCTCCAGTGAGACATCGGGTAATGCTTTGAGTGCAGAGTCTAGGGGAAGAAAAATTGAAAGAGGAAAGAGCTTAGGATATCGCAGTAAATTAAGGAAAGGCAGATCCAAGTCCAGATCAGGGATAGTGTGCTGGAAATGTGGAAAGAAAGGACACCTAAAGAAAGACTGTAGATCTTGGAAGGGAAAAGAAGGAGATGCACAACAAGAAAACAATCATGAAGAAAATGTGACATGTGATATGTTACAAGATGATTTGATTCTTTCCTTCGAAAATGTTATTGATTCCTGGGTAGTACATTCAGGGGCTTCACTCCATGCCACACCTGATAAGAAAAAGTTACGTGACTATGTTCAAGGAGATTTTGGATAAGTCCATTTGGGTGATGATAAACCCTGTAAAATTATTGGAATGTGTAAGGTTCTTATAAAATAGTAGAATGGAAACCAATGGCTATTAAAGGAGGTAAGGCATGTTCCAGATCTGAAGAAAAATATGACTTCAACAGGGCAGTTAGGGGGTGAAGGTTGTGTGACAACTTTCACAGATAAAACTTGGAAGGTCATTAAAGGAGCCCTGGTAATAGAAAAGGCGAAAAGGTTGGTACATTGTATTTATGCAATGGTATTTATAACTCTGTTAATGCTTTAACTTCCAAAGGAGCAGAAGAAGCATTATGGCATCATAGGCTCGGACACATGAGTGAGAAGGGGATGAAAATTATTCACTCAAGAATTTTTTTTCGGGGTTTGAAGAATGTGGATTTGGATTTCTGTGAGAATTGCATTTATGGAAAACAGAAGAGGGTCAGATTTCTCAGAGTTGGGAAAGAGAAGAAGAGTGAAAAATTAGAGATTGTGCATACAGATGTATGGGGACCTGCTCAGGTATCATCTTTTGGTGGTTCTCTTTATTATGTTACTTTTATTGATGATGCAACTAGAAAAACTTGGATGTATTGTATTCAGAATAAAGCTGATGTATTTGATACTTTCAAGAAATAGAAATATTTGGTTGAGATTAAGACAGGAAAGAATTTGAAGTGTCTCAGATCAGACAATGGAGGTGAATATTGCAGCAAAGAGTTTGATAGGTAATGTTCAGAGCACAAAATTTGTAGAGAGAAGACAGTTCCAAGAACACCACAAGAAAATGGTGTGTCAGAAAGTATGAACAGAACAATCATGGAGCATGAGATTGCATGCAATATTTCCATTACAATTTTGGGAAGATGTTGTAGATACTGTTGTTTATCTAACAAACAGAGGGCCTTCAATTTCTTGGGATGGTGGTATTCCAGAGGAAGCATGGACAGCTAAAAAGGTAAACTACTCTTTTTTAAAGCCTTTTAGCTGTGAGGCCTTTGTCCATATTAATAAATAAAATAGAAAAAAAATTGAGGCAAAATCAAATAAATGCACATTTATTGGATATGTTGTTAATGATTTTGGTTATCGCTTATATGATTATGAAAATCACAAAATCATTAGGATAAGAGATGTAATATTCAATGAAAATATATGGTATAAGAATCAATTGTAGGAAAAGAAACAGGAAAAAGAAAAAAAAGAATACATAGTTCTTGATGAGATCACAGAAAAGGTAAAGGTGCCTAAAAATAATAATAATCAAGAGCCACAACAACAGCAACCACCACAACAGCAACAAGCACCTCAAACACTTGAAAGTGGTGTTAGAAGATCTACCAGGATAAGTAGACAACCTGAATGATACTCTCCTTCATTATATTAATTATTGTTGACTGATTCTGGTGAACCCGAATGTTATGAAGAAGCAATGAATGTTGAAAGAAGGAAGTAGTGGGAGCTATCCATGGAAGAAGAGATGGACTCCTTAATGCATAACCAAACTTGGGACTTAGTCAGGCTACCTTTAGGTAAAACTACATTGCAGAATAAATGGGTTTACAGGCTGAAGGAAGAAGATGGAGGAAAACAGAGGTACAAAGCTAGACTTTTGGTGAAGGGGTTTGCAAAGAATAAAGGTATTGATTTTGATGAAATATTTTCTCTTGTTATTAAGATGACTTCAATCAGAACTATTTTAAGTCTTGTAGCAGCGAAAGATTTACATCTTGAGTAGTTAGATGTAAAGACAACATTTCTCCATGGATATTTGGAGGAAGAGATCTATATGCAACAACCTGTAGGATATGAGGTCAAAGGGAAAGGAAATTAGTGTGCAGGTTAAAGAAGAGCTTGTATGGCTTAAAACAGGCTCCAAGGCAGTGGTATCTAAAATTTGAAAAGTTTATGTTTGAACAACGTTATACTAGATGCCACTCTGATCATTGTGTTTATCTGAAAAGGAAAAATGATGGAAGCTATATTATATTGTTATTGTATGTAGATGACATGCCTGTTGCAGGGTCTAACATGCAGGAAATAAATGTTCTTAAAAGAAAATTGGCAAATTCCTTTTACAATGAAGGATTTGGGAGCTGAAAAACAAATCCTTGGTATGAGAATAACTAGAGACAGGAAAAATCGCAAATTAACACTGTCTCAGAATTAGTACATACAAAAGGTGTTGAAAATATTTAATTAGCAAAATGCAAAACTAGTTAGTACACCTTTTTCTAGCCATTTCAAACTTAGTAAGGAGATGTACCCTAAGACCCAAGAAGAAATGGAATACATGTCTAAAGATCCATATGCATCAGCAGTTGGAAGCTTAATGTATGAAATGGCTTGCATAAGACCTGATATTGCAGATGCAGTGAGAGTTGTAAACAGGTACATGAACAATCCAGGAAAAGAACATTGGATGGAAGTAAAATGGATTCTCAGATATTTGAGAGGTACCACAAATTAAGAATTATGTTTTGGTGGTTCAAACATTTCTCTACAGGGATATGTTGATGCAGATATGGTAAGTGAAAGAGATAACGGGAGGAGCACTACAGGATATGTATTTATTGTAGGTGGAACAACTGCAGTTGGGTTTCAAAAATCCAAAGTGTTGTTTCACTTTCAACAACAGAAGCAGAGTATGTTGCTGCTACAAAGGCTAGTAAAGAAATGATTTGGTTACAAAGGTTTATGGATGAATTGGGTAAGAAGCATGATATGGCCACATTATATAGTGATAGGAAAAGTGCCATTCAATTTGGAAATAACTCAACATTTCATTCCAGGACTAAACACATACAGCTCAAGTACCATTTCATACAGTCGGTATTGGAACATGGACAGTTGAAGCTGGATAAGATACACACTAGCCATAATCCTGCAGATATGCTAACAAAAGTTGTAACCAGGGAGAAACTAATATTATGCTTAGTTTCAATTGGTTTTCAAGGATGAAAATGAAGATGAGAAACAACCAAGTCCAAGGAGGAGTCATTGTCCAGCAAATGAAGCAGCGGTGGAGTTGCTACAATCAATCTCCAAATGGGAGATTGTTCGGTGTGGAGCCTGGTTATCCTATTTATTTTGTATCACAGCATTGGACCCCTCTACCTTAATGGTGCAGCAACGTCGCCCATAGTTAAATGTTTCCTAGGGGGTACAGGGGGGGTGGCTGCTAAAATAGATGTAAAATTTCCTTGTAAAAGTATAGTAATTTCTAGTCAATTTGAGTCGTTCATTAGGCAGATGATCTGACGGTAGAAGTTATGTTTAGTTTAGGGTTTTTTGCCCTAGAAGGCAACCCCTCGCTTGTATGAGGGTATTGTATTGCCGGTGTGTATGGTATGTGTATTCTCAGAGTGAGAAACATATAGGGAGACTATGAGAGAGAATAGAGAATACTACAACAGATCTACTGTAGGTTGTGTCTCTTCATTTTTCCGGATAATAGAAAGGAAGGACTGGATGTTCGAGGTGGACGTAGCCCAAACTGGGTGAACCACGTATATCTGTGTCTCTCTAGTTTAATGTGTTCTGTGTGCTTGTGATTTCCGCATATTTTATGTGTTACATTTCTCTATAAGATATAATTTTCTAACAGTATGGTAGGCCAAATGCAAGACGGGGTGGTGCGATTTCGATCAGCTTGAAAAAAATGGTAGTCTCGGAAAGGGGTTTTATTTTGATATGGTAAAACTTGACTTGATGAATGGCAGATGGATGGGCATGAAGTGCTTCCCAGACTGAAGTGGTATGTCCATGGCGTCGTAATTATTTTGATGTGCGATCTACTTTGAGAAACGAACGCCATGGAGAGGGGGAGGCTCTACCAACCAACAAGGATGTCTACCATGTCCAACGTGGGGAGACGATAAACATGGTCGGGTGTTTGAAACCTATGGTTAATTTCTTATGGAGAAATGATGTCAGGATATGCAACATTTTTCTGGGACTATAATGTTGAGGGTAGAATGATACCTGCTCCAGAACATTCGGTGGATGGAGAAATGAATGGTTTCTACAATACCTGCAACAAAATACCCCAAGTGAAAGCATCTTCCTCATTCAAATATTATTGAAAACATGCACTTAATGAAAATAAGATAAGAGAGGGCATACCTCTCAACATTGAAAATTTATTTTTTCAGAGGAGTTAATGTGCGGAGCCTCCCTTTGGCTTTATGAGGAGTTGATCACTATGTTGCTTTCGGTTCTGTGATCAGATACTCTGAGCTCTATTTTTCCCTTGGGAGTTTTTACTTGGCTCCTGCCTTTGATTTTTGTTGGGATTACCCCCAAACTGAGATCACGAGGGGCATTTCTGGTTACTTCTCCCTATCTAGGATCTCCATTTTGTTTATTCCTTGGCTTTTTTTTTGTAGAATTTGGAGGATTGTCATAATTCTCCTAGTTTTATGGTGGGTGATGAGCCTAGGAAGGTTTCATTAGATGGACCGATGCATTACGCTGTGGTGGTGGTCCACTCTGTGCGAGGAATGGGGGATATTGGTTCCCTTGTCCCTGGGTGGTATATGAGTTTTGGCGTGAGTTTCATGATAGCCAGGTTGTGATACATTCTAACTAGAATCGTATGTGTATCCAGGGTACTAATTACTACTGCCTAGGTGTACTTGGGCTAAAGACCGGATCAAACCATCTACAGTGTCGACGCGCATGGTACTACTATTGCCTAGTTGATATTAGGCCAAAGACCAGATCAAACTGTCTGTGGTATCGACGCCCATGATGCTACTGCTGCCTAGGTGATCTTGGGTGAAAGACTAGATAAAACCATCTACAGTAGCAACGCACATGGTACTACTGCTACCTAGGTGGTCTTGGGCCAAAGACTAGATCAAACCGTATGCAGTATCGACGCACAAGGTACTACTGCTGCCTAGGTGATCTTGGGCCAAAGACCAGATCAAACCGTCTATATTATTTGACCTACCTTGTAACTCCCTAAGTATCATGGATACTACTGCTGCCTAGGTGATCTTGGGCCAAATACCTATATCAAACCGTCTACATTATTCATCACGCCTGGTAACTTCCTGAGTCTCGTAGGTACTGATTACTACTGCTTAGGTGACCTTCGGCGAAAGACTCGATCAAACTATCTGCAATATTCTATGCGCCTGGAAACTCCCTAGGTGGAAAGTTTGAAAACTCAAGAGAGTGAGGAAACTATGTTCCCATGTCCCTGTTTTGTGAATGACTGCTGGGGGGAGCTATTCCGTCATCATTTCTAGCTGCGTGCTAGGTCCCCTGTTCAGGAGGGTATGGTCCTCCTTGCTGATGATGGTAAGAGTGCACCCTATTGGTCATGTTCTGCAAATGTGCATGATGACTTTGGTAGCCGGGTTATGGGATTTTATGAATAGGATCATACGTGTAATCGGGGTACTCACTACTCCTCCCTAGGTGATTTTGGCTGATTTCGACGTGCCTGGAAATTATTTATAAGTTTGCAGGCATGGGGTGTTAAGTAGGATGTAATAAATGTATCCTAACTGCGTGTAAATCAGCTTGAGCTACTGGTATTTACTTATGGCATCCTCTTCATATGTGGGTTTTTGGGTTACTACATGTTTTGAAATCTCTACAGTGAGAGTTTTCAGGAATAGGTCTAGCAGAACTCGATCGCGAGTTTGTCTTTGCAAAAACTACAACGTCGATGACATTCGTGGAGATGGTCCGAAATATGGACGGCTGGCATATGTCTAAAATGTGTCAGTAATTCCATCCCAGAATCATGCTTGGTATGTAGCAGAAGGTTTCTCCACATACCATTTTCGCAACTGGTCCGGCTAGGGTGCACTGAAATAGTCTCAACCAAATAGTATCATCAATGATGTTGTTCGACGAACACCATAGGTGGAGATTCATTATGTGATCTCCTGGGTCTTCTGCTTGCTACCCGTCAAACTTTGAGATGTCCGAAGGGAGCTTTGTGGGCATGGGGGTTCATGTTGGGTTGTGTGAAATATTTTCATTCATTAACTTCATTAGATTGGGTAATTTCAATGATGCTAAGAATGGTGACTGTGGGTTGAGAGCCATTGTAGATTGTGAAGAAATAGTGTTCTAGTTAGATATGGGGTTTGTCTATGATGTACCCGGTTGTGCGTTCATTTGGCTCCCCAAGTGGGTAGAGATCCTCTACCCCGTAGGGGTTGTCGGAGGAGTGATATGTGGTGACCCTCTGGGGGTTTCCACTGGTGTTGCGTTGGGTGACCCTCGGGGGTTGCCAACTAAAGATGCCCCAATAAAGGATGAACAAATAAGGGTGGTGGTGTTCCATATTTGATGCCTAAATGGTGAAAGACATGGAATTCCTCTCGGTAATGGGGGAAGGCCCAAAATACGTTTATATTGATGAGGTCCCGTTGGGTCCTCTATGGTGTCGACTAGGTATGCTTTTGGAAAAAAAATCCAATTCTATGAGAGTTGAAGTATCAAAGAAAAAATGGTGACCACATACATAAAACAAAGCGAAAAAATAAGTTAATTTTTCTTTAAATTATTTTTATGTGATCAATCAATCAAAAAGTGGTTCTAGTT
The DNA here is from genome assembly GCA_034641835.2 of Pinus albicaulis. Classification (NCBI taxonomy): domain Eukaryota; kingdom Viridiplantae; phylum Streptophyta; class Pinopsida; order Pinales; family Pinaceae; genus Pinus; species Pinus albicaulis. The sequence continues at coordinate 1,409,312,115 of CM076582.1, forward strand.
GTTTTTTGCGTGCGATACTCAAAATCCTAGATACCTAAAATGTCCTCACACTCTTGATTGTAAATGGGACTTGTGAAGATATATTTTGGTGGGTACTGGGGCTAACATCCCAAAAGAACTGGTGACACCTTCCAGTAGCCGAAGAATCGACCAAGGTAATGGGTAGAGTGTCTAGTGCTGCCTACATCGTCACCTATAGGAAAGGATGCCCTAGATTTGGCCACTAAGTACTGTCATCCCATGTGAGCATTCATGTCTTGAGATTCTTGGTAAATAAGCTACCAGTATCGAGCATTAGATGGGTAAGGTAGCCCCAAATAATACTGAATGCACTGTGCTTAATCTTAACCCCCATTAAATCAGGTCTCTGTGGCACTCAAGTTTTCTTTTCCGTGGACGGCTAGACAAATTTTAAAGCTCCCTATTCAGTAAAATCTCTATGTCTCAAGATGTAAACTAACCATGGAAGTTAATTGGATGCCTACCCCCATGGTCCTAACCTGAACTATATTTTTTCTTGTGGCCTGTGTGGGGAAACTTAGTGAGTTAAATTAGGTTATTTTTAAGGAATCTTTACTTCACTTATGGCATGGGAGTGTGTGAGAAAAAACTGAACAATCACACATTTTTAAGATGTGGATATGCGGTGATCCTTTACACTTCCTCTATTAATATATGTTTGATTGTTCCTTTCTATAAGCAAATCATGTGCGGATGGTGGGCCGCTTACAACTTTGCCTAGTTAATCTAAGTGATTGACTAAAGGGAGATTGGAAATTATCAAAAGAGAGCTTTCATATGCTTGCCTAGGTTCACCGAAAGGGACAAAGTCAACAGATATTACTTGCTTCTCTTAGGATAATTAATTCCTCGTCTCAATTCCTAGTGCAAAAAATTAATATAAAATTAATGATCTAACTAGGAAAGATGAAAACTAGCTAAGGATATGTTGATTAGGGCCACTTACTCCATCTAATTATCTATGTGTTTTTTGTGTTTATTTTCACAAAAATAAGTTATTTCAGATTGCAAGTAAATTTCGCCCTACTTAAACTATGTGGTTTTTTGTGAAGATAAACTTTAAAATTTAAAACTAACAACTAGTAATACTAAAATGCAGCCAAAATAAAGTTCTAAATAGTCGGGGGACACCACACACAGTGATGGAAGTTTTTCTCTGGGCTGCCAACAACTTTATAATTGGGAAATTGAGGAAAATAACAGAGAATTTTGGTTTCTAGTTTCCACGTGGAAAATCTTCACACAAGCGTGCAAATCGCACATAGGTCAGAGCTGAACTCGCGCAACTCTCTTTTTCTGTCTGAGCAAATAGCACACAGCTTTTCTAAAAATTGAATTTCTGGAACTTTTGAACTTCAAACTTTCATTGTGGGTAAATGAGAAAAGAAGAAAAGAAGGGGAGTTGTCCCAGCAACACTCCAGAGAAGAGAGAAGGTCCCTATAACAAGTGCAACAACTTAACTAAGAAAGTAGAGCTAGTGGAGTCTCCAATCCCGTGGTTGTTGTTTTGGTGCACAATTTTACCAATCCACAATTGCTTAAGAGGAGTGGTCACTGCCTCTAAGCCTTGGTCACATGCAGAAAAACAAAATAGTTAGTAAGTTAGTGAACATGCTATAAAATAAGGAACACACTAAATCATGGTATAGTATGCATATATAGAGAGAAAAAACAACTAAACTAAACATAAACACAAAATCTCATAAAGATTCAAACATAACAATAACACTAACAGTGGCATCAAAGTCCCCTCTTATTTCTTGTTGTTAGGAGGAAAGATACTGCGTTTACACTCTTTCCAAGGGCCCTTAGAAGTATGGAGTTCTAAGATCCAATGAAAGGAAGTTCTCACCTTTTAGACGTTGGTGCAAGGTCTCTCTCTCTACTCCAAAAAGTTGAAGTTGTTGGATGGCCAACAACCGAATACTCTCTCTAATTCTGCTCTGGATTGCACACTGCTCGATTCCTCATGGGAAATTTCACCAACATAACAATTTTCTCTCCCTTTCTTCATCTCTTGGTGGCATTTTATAGATGAATTCAAATTATCCTTCCTCTCTTGGTACATTGGTGGATGGTGACCCAAGAGAGAGGGTTGATTCCTTTGTGTGCCACTTGAGGTCCCAAGGTGGCTTAGGGGGTTGTGCTTGGTTGGCCTCTAGTGTGGGATCATCTCCTGGAGTGTGCTAAGTGGTCCCAGAAAGTGACTTCCACCACTACTAGGACCATGATCCTTTTCAAGGGAAATTCGCACAAAAGCGTGCTTATCGAAGGAAAATGCGAGAAAAGACGTATTTTGCCTGACTATTTAGGGCGCAATTTGATTTTTCCTCTTGACCTTACAGATTTTTAAAATTTTTTAGATCATGTAATGTGCCTCAACCTTGTAAATCCTTCTGCCTAACATTTAATAATGTCATATTTTCTTGTACGATTTCCAGTGATAACAATTATTATTAATTATAAAAATAAATCACAAAAAAATAAAAATAAAATAAAAAATTATAATTATATTTTAAATCATTATTATTATCATAATTATTCTTATTCATAAAAATAAATCATATATATATATATATATATATATATATATATATATATATATATATATATATATATATTGTAGTAGGATGCTATTCATCAAGATTTACTAGCATGCAGATTTTTAAATTCTAAATAAACTTTATTACAATATCATCACCCAATATGAGGACTTATAAATACCATATACCTAAAAAACTATAACTAATTTTAAATCATATTTTTTCATATAAATTTTTTTTAATTAATCAATTTACCTAAGAAGGAAAATGATATATAATTACTTTGGTGATAAATCTCAATTTTTAATTTTTATATTAATAAAAATATTCAAGATATTTTATATAGATTAAATTTCTACCATTCATCTAATAATTATTGATAATTAAATTAATATTCTAAAATAAAATAAAATAATATATATATATATATATATATATATATATATATATATATATATATATATATATATATATATATATAAACATTTTAATTACATAATATATTTTTTTAACATTAATTGGTAAATCAATGAACAAATCATTTATTCGTAATATCCCAACTGACGCCCCAATGTCAAGGATACATTAATGCAGTCGTTACATTCTTTAAAACTTACATAATCAAAAAACTTCATATTACACTTTTATAATAGTGGTATATAATTGACTAATTTTTTGTAATACTTCCCAATAAAAAATGTCATCCCCATAATAAATTCCAACAGAATAAGTAGCTTTTTTTACATTATAGGTACATGTAAACGATTTTTTGGCCGATAGGCCTTTTCTTTTGAATGAAGTCTATTTTATTTTCGTCAACCATTTTATTCTGCTAATGACATCTGTGTGAACTTGACAACATCATTATTCTGATTTTCTCTTCTACATCTGAAATGTGTACAACATACCATAACATTTATGCATGACATCTATAGATCACAATTACGTGCTATTATATAAAATTCATGGATTTCTTGTTCTGTGGTTCAACCCACGTCCTTCCTGTGATAGAGAATTTATAAATAATAATCATGGCCTCGAATGCTTGGATTATGTCAACGGTTGTTGGGTGGTTGAACCGAATTCCTTACTGTGATAGAGAATTTATAAATAATAATCATGGTCACAAATGCTTCAGTTGTGTCAATGGTGGTGAAGGTGCTGAAATCTAGAGTTTTGGAAGGGCATGACCATTCTTAATTCTCTGTGTTGGACGCCATGAAAATGGAGGAGCATGACGAGTACAAAAATTTTCTGAAACAATCTTCTACTACACATTCCCATGCATATAGCCACAAGGGATTCCCATTTTCACCCTGGAGAGTGAAGACGCTCTTCATAAAATATCTGGTTTCTCAACAGGCGGCAACTTCCAAGGCTGCCACATTTCGATCTGTCAATGAGGCAGGTTCATAATTTGTAGTAGATCTACAAAATAAATTGTAATTTGCTACTATTTTTATTTCCATGATTTGATCAGTATTTTTTTTGAATAAAAGAGGTCCCTCATAGGTGCTCCTACTGTACCTCTGAATGAGAAATTTACCAGAGAAAAATCTAAGTTGGGTTAGTTGTGGTAATATCTAGCTATGGTTTTATACATGCATGTCCACAAAATGTAATAACATTTTTTAGCCTTGGCTCTCCACAATTACCTTTATTTCTATTTCGCAACTACTTAGGGGTACAACTTTGGGCACTTCCTAGAAAGAGAACTTTCTGAAGGAAGGCATTAGGGTTAGTTTTGTTATCAATGAGAGTCGAACCCCTACAAAATTTAATTTGGGCTGACTAGTTGGGGGTATATTTTCATATTATTAAAATCTCTATCCCTTTTCTTATAGATAGGGTATTTTTATCTATATTATATATTTTGGGAATATTTCATAATCCCATTATAACAACTAACTTAAGTGCTAACTATTTTTTATGCTATTTTATGTTTAAGAGACAAAAAAAATTATTTCTTTTGAGGAAAAGATTACATGGTGATCATGAATTGATTATGTTATGTTGAAATTAAATCTAATCATGTGATAGTGTTTTCATAAAAAAATTTAAAAGGTTGGTGATAAAATTATTCCAAGAACTGAGAAGTGGTTGAATAGAAAAATGGTTAAAGACAATTACCTTTCCTCTCAGGATAAAAAGTACATCTTAGTGAGAAAATTGGGTTCATTTTGATGACTGAGGAAGGGAATATAGTGATGATTTCCTGATATAGTAAAGACCAGTGAACACACTCAACATTCCTGTAAAAATTCCTGGAAAAGAAGACTGAACTTTGGGTCCCAAGGTCTCTTTCGGAATGTCTGTCAACCTGCTCATCTCAGGTGTGGAGCACGGGGTGTGTGAGGACGTAATTTCCTCACTCATGGTAGTAGGACATCATCAATGGAGCTGATGTGAGATAATTAAACATATTTATTTTAATGCCATTATGTATTCATATTTTTTTGAAATAAAAAAAAGTTGCTATACGGAAATAATTTCGATATGGGTGTTGTGTCTTATATTATGGAAAGAAGAATTTTACGCTACGCATGTCAAGTATAAATTTGTATCTATCTCTTTTATATTATGTGTCTGTGTTATATTATGTTCTGGACTTGCTGTGGAACTATTGAATATTTGTGGACTATGTAACAAACTATATCAATAAGTTCTAAATTATAGCCTGACTGTTAAAGTAGAAATACAGAAATGTTGGAACCATAGTCTGGCCTATATAGAGATGGAACCATATATATATATATATATATATATATATATATATATATATGAAAGGTACAAATTCGGAAGAAAATGTTAGTCTTAGGGAGCTTCTGTCTATGACCTAGAAAATGTTATAGTCAAGATATCAGGAAAATCTCCTTTATAATTTATACAATATATTAATTTGTAGACTATAAAGAAATGCATGTGAAGAGGAAACCCAGAAAATAATAGTTGATCCTACAGGTATCTACGACATAGAAACCATTTCACTTTACTTCATTGAATGTAATAATGTGCTAACTGTAGAGAACATATTAATCGGATTTGTTGGCACAATTGGACCATAAACATTTCTTATTCCTTATTGAGCTGAATAGTGCATTAACCGTGAAGTAGATATCAATAATATTGACAGGCGTGATGAGAGTTGTTGGATCCAATCGATCAACAACGGAGTATCATACCGCAGGCGGAGTGACATCGCATATTGCAAAGGTTAGCGATTAAGACTCACTTCGCAAGTTAAGGGGTTTTGTTTGTGATGTGAAGTTTTCTAGCGGAGGCATAACGCAGGCCGTCGGATCCAGCTGAGAATGAACGGTGGAGATTGGAAGTGGTGATCCAAAATTACAATTTTTTAAGGTTAACGCTAAGGGATATCGCAAGGGAATTTAAGAGATTTGCATGCGAAGTGCGGGAAGCCACGTGTCTATGCAGCGCAACATCGCATCAAGCAAACTTAACATTTAGCTATTAACGTTTTAAATTTATATTGTAGGATTGTGAAGTGCGACTATCTATTGACTGGTCAAAGTTACGGTGGGACCCTCAGGTAAATAAATCTCGGGTATTCACACATTGGTTTGGATTTCTGTGTTGGATTGGATTTTTGTTTTCCCTGCATATGTTATAAAAACTTTGTTGTTGATTCGCTCAATGTAGGTATATATGTGGCTAACTCCCGAATCTTAATCCCTATTATGAATAAACGAGAATTTGCATTAAGACTTGAGAAACGTTGCGTTTGCTAATTTTAAGTATACGCATAGATATGGATCATAGTTATGTCGTATAGAATTGCGTAGAAGTCCATATGAGCTAAAGTTTGTAAGTAGCGATATGTAGAAGATTTTTTATGTATAATCCATAGAAAATCAGATAAGTATGTTTGTTGATTATATGTGTTCACATAGCTAGGTATAACATGGTAAAAGAAATTTTTTTTTTTTTTCATATCTGGTTATGGTGAACATTACAAGTGGTATCAGAGCAGCGTTCGTATCCTGGGACCCTATGGGTCACCTAACATGATAAATTGTGTGTAATTAATGCATAGAAAGAAATAATATCGTAGAAGACGATATAAGGAGGGGAACAACACAACAAACACCCTAGAATGTAGGGGAACCTACACCCCAACCCCAACCGGAAATGAATCCTGAAATGTGGATTTAGCTAAGAGTGGATCAGCACCAGCAGACTAATAGACTACTGGAGGAACAATAGGACCAGATCAATATTCTGCTAAGCATTGTGAAGAAGCTATAAGAATAAATGGTTCGGGTTAGGAGTAACAATGAGCGCTTAATGCAAGAGAAAGAAAGGATACTGTAGAACCTTTCTGAAAAACAGAATCACGAGGGTGATAAAACCTAGTCATGATAGAGACATGCAGGAAGGAAACGAACGACACACCAGGGACCAAACCACTAACATAATGGAAATAAGGCATTCACAGTGAAGTAACAAGAGTAGAAACTACAATGAGGCTAATTCTGGTAATGTGTCCGAAAAACAAGAAATTAAGAAACAATAAGTGGAACTACAAGGTGAGTTTTGGAAGGTTAAACCACTTACATTTGATGGAGAAGTGGAGGAGGTGGCTGAAGCATGGTTGATTATATGAACAAGTACTTTGAAGTTTATGAGTACAATAAGAATATTAAAGCTAGACTAGCCATCTGTCAGTGGAGAGAAAAGACCACCCTGTGGTGGGTGGAAGTCAAGAATGTCCACAGCATTGAAGATAAAAACATGACCTGGGATTCGTTCCAGCAATACTATAAGGAAAAATATATGACATAATTCTTCTATGATGAAAATTCCAGAGAATTCCATGATTTCAAGTTGGGTCAAATGAAAATGAATGAGTACATAGCCAAGTTCACTTCCCTACTAAGATATGTTCCATATATGAGGGATGAAAGGGCTAAGGTTTAGCGGTTCTTAAGAAGTTTTCCAACCCACATGAAAGAAAAAATCGAAATCGTGAATCCAAGGACAATGCATAAAGCGATTCGTAAAGCAAGAATGTGTTACCAACAGTCTAAGGCAAAAGGAGAACTGGGAAAAAATTGGCAGCCAATGAAAGGGCAGAAGAGAAGTTCAAATTTCAAAGACACTAGGACTGGTAACGTTAAGAATTCTGCAAGGAATTCAGTGAGAAAATAGTTTGGAAGGACCCACCAAATATCCCAGTGGTCTACAGAAGAATGACCTACAGAGGCTTCCAACAAACTTGAACAAGGACAACCCCAAAAACCACCTCTACAATGTTGGGGATGTGGTGTTGCTCACTATTATAGGAACTTTCCATAGTGGGGAAGGAGTGAAACAATTGCTAATCTACAAGAAGCTTCTACAATGGGAGATGTACCCTGAAATATACCCAAAATTAACGCAGCATTGGAAGATCGTCAGGCAGATTATCAACCAACGATGATAGAGTTGGAAGGTAAGCTACTTTCACAACCTGTTTCTATTTTGGTTGATCCAGGTGCAAGTTTAAGTTATGTTAATCCAAAAATAGTAGAATTATGTAAATTACAAAGTCAGAAATTCAAAAATCTATGGCTTGTACAGCTAGCCACGGGAGCAAAGAGAAAAATTTATGACAAGATTCCAAACTGTACACTAGAAATTGGAACATAGTAATTAAATGTGGATCTAAATGTATTGTCTTTGGGATCATACGATGTGCTACTGGGCATGCATTGGTTAGAGAAACACTAGACACTCGTAGACTGTAAAAAAAAAATTATATATTATAGAATGCAATATGGGACTCATAAGGAGATGCAAGGAATAAAGAAAACCCCACAGTTGCATCCTATTATAGCCTCTCATATGAATAAGTGTATTAGAAAAGGATGTCAGTTATATGCCATTCATGTGGGTTTTACTAATTCTAAGGATAAGACTTCTATGATGGAGAACATACCTGTAGTGCAATATTTCAGGGACGTGTTCCTGTAAGATGTACCAGGTTTACATCCAAGAAAGGACATCAATTTCACTATTGAGCTGATGCTAGGAGCATCACCGATTTCAAGGGCACCATACCGAATGAGTGTACCAGAGCTGACTGAACTGAAGATGCAGTTGCAAGAATTTTTGGATAATGGGTATATTCGACCAAGTGTGTCCCATTGGGGAGCACCAATGTTGTTTGTAAAGAAGAAGGATGGAACCATGCAAATGTGCATGGACTATCGAGAGCTCAAGAAATTGACCGTAAAAAATAAATATCCAATACTGTGGATTGATGACCTATTTGATTAGGTGAAGGGGGCCACTGTATTTTCAAAGATAGACTTAAGGTATGGATACCACCAGATCCATAGAAAAGATGAGGATATCTACAACAGTGCTTTCCGTCATAGATATTGGCATTACGAGTTTGTTGTATTACAGTTTGGTTTAACTAATGCAACAACAACACTTATGTGGTTGATGGATGCCATATTTCACTCCTTTTTGGATAGTTTTGTGCTGATATTCATTGAAAATATTTTAATTTATTCAAAGAACATGGAAGAGCACAAGGATCACTTAAGGATAGTGTTGGAGATGTTACTAAAACATCAATTGTACGCCAAGTTTATAAAATGTGATTTATTCAAGGAATAAATCTAGTCTCTAGGCCATGTTATTTCCATTGAGGGAATAGCGGTTGATCCAGAGAAAATTAAGAAAATTATGGAATGGTGAGTACCCCAAAATTTGGCAGATATTCGATCCTTTATGGGACTTGCTAGATATTATCGATGTTTCATTGAAGGGTTCTCAAAGGTTTATTTTCCAATTACGTCTTTACAGAGGAAGGGAAAAGTATTTAAATGGACTAATGAGTGCCATAATAGTTTTGAAAGGTTCAAACACTTGTTGACAACTACCCCGGTGTTGAGGGTAGTTGATCCCAATAAGGAATTCGAAGTCTGTTCTGATGCTTGTAAACAAGGAGTTGAGGCAATCTTGTCACTAGAAGGAAGAGTGGTTTCCTATGAATCAAGGCAGTTAAAAGAGCATGAACAACGATACTCAGCCTATGATCTAGAGCTGACAGCAGTAGTGCATGCGCTTCGGGTATGGAGGCACTTCTTGCTAGGAAAACGATTTGTGCTAAAAACCGACCATAGTAGCCTAACCATATCCTTAAATTAAGTTGATATTAGCTCTCTCCATGCAATATTGAATGCCTTTCTAAGTGAATTTGACATTAATATTCAACATGTAAAAGGTAAAGAAAACCGTTTGGTGGATGCCTTAAGAAAAATGCTGCATTGTGTTTATGAACTGTGCTATAACTATATTGAATGTAAATTTTTAGATCAGATAAAAGAGGAAGCCGAGAAGGATCCCGAATACTAGTTTCTATGGAAGGAGGTGGAGGAGGCCAGAAGGAAAGAATTTTTTTTTGACTATGGAGTTAGCAAAGATTAGTTGCTAACCTTAAAGGAAAATATATATTCCAAATTGAATGGATTTGAAGGAGCTGATCATGAATGACTACCACCGAAGTAATTATTCAGGAAACCAAGGATATAAAAAAATGCTAAAAACAATTTGAAATGTTTATTTATGGCTTGGTATGGGAATAAGCATCGCAAAATATCTAAAAAAATGCCTGGTGTGTCAACAGGTGAAGGTGGAGCATCAACATCCAACTGGATTGTTGCAGCCTGTACCAGTGCCTAAATGGAAATGGGAAGTTATCTCCCTAGATTTTATTACTGGCCTACTAAGGTCAAAGAGAAATAATGGTTCCATTATGGTGGTGGTTGATAGATTGAGCAAGGTAGCACATTTCATACCTGTACAGTCTACTCACAAAACTGTGCAAATAGCAGATATCTTTATGAGAGAGATATTTAAACTGCATGGCATTCCAAAGAATTTCATATTAGATAGTCATGTGGAGTTTACTTCAGCATTCTGGAAGACCCTATTTACAGGTTTGGGAACCCAAATAAAAGTAAGCACTACTTATCATCCTTAGATGGATGTACAAACTGAGTGGGTGAACCAAATCTTGGAAGACATGTTGCGCATGTACATGATGCAGTACCCTACAGAGTCGGAAGAGTATCTACACTTGGTATAATTCACCTACAACAATGGTTATCGGGATTATTTGAAGATGAGTCCCTTTTGTTAGACTCCTATACCAATAGGTGTCATTTTTCATGATTGACTTGTTGAACTATGCAATATGTTCAAACCTTTTTCTTGTTGCAAAGGTGTTCCATATTCTTAAAAAATCAACAAATTTAAAAAATGTAAAGAGGGTATACCCTAAATGAAAAATGAAAGGGTGAAAAAATAAAAATGGCCAAAAAAGTGTAAGAAAATGAACCCCACCAAAAGAAAGGCCAAGGAAAGTGTGCAAGCCTAAATGCCACTACTTTTTTGCTGTTATGTAATACATAAAACTGTGTGCAACTTGTATCTTATGCCACAATTGGTGAATAGTCAAAAAATTTAAGCTTGGCTAGTTCATCTTTCAATTTTTATGTTTTAGAGATAGAGAATAAAATCTGACCAAACTGTTTAATCTTGGCAGATAAGTAGATAGGTAGAGTAAATAAAAGGAGCTCAATAGTTTAATCTGAGCCCTTGGATGTAATAAGGTTAGAATTAGATAGGTTTCCACATGTAAAAGAAAAAGTGTGATAAGGGTTTGCCAGTCTAAGTGCACCCTAATAAAGAATAAAAAATGGTAGAGTAAAGTAGGTAGGTTAGGTAGATGATGTTGTTGATTTTCATGTGATGAATGATGGTGTTAAAATGTGTTAAGAATTTACTTTCATCACAAGTGCAAAGGCAGAACACTACATTGGCAGAATTTCAAAGCAAAGCAAGGTCGAAATCATTAATTTCCCCTCTCATTTTCCCCAAAGATTTCACTAATTTTCCTAAGCACTAAGGTATTTGAAGATTAAAGGGGCTCAAGGCATTTCCTTGACTTTTGGAGGGACCGGACCCTCGGCCCAATAATTGAAAAAACCCTAAGTACTTGAAATCATCCATTATCACATTCATTCACCTCTCAAAATCTCTTCCTAAGTAAAATCCCATTTTACTTAGGAAAATCCTTCAATATTTCATGAAAAGCCCTCAAAATCACTTTTTATTCTAAGTCTAAGTGATGAAAGTATAATAATGCTATTTACTTTTGAATTCTCACTTTCTTGGTTATATTTAAGTATTTTGAGTTTACATTGTCCCTTGTCATAATAACTCTAATTTATGTATTAACTCCCTATGAAAATCACCTTTTCCTATGTATATAATTCTTTTTCATATAATATTCCCAAAACCCATGTATTATAACTATTTTAGCCAAAAGTATTTTATTCCTATTTTATTCAAATCAAAAACCCACAATATACCCCCTTTTGGCTAAAATATAACATTAATATTATTTCCACCCCCCTACAGTAAATAAATCGCATTGATTTAATTATTGTATAAATAAAAATATATTAAAAACCTTTAAACATATGAATATGTGTTTAAAACAAAAATAAAACTCAAAGTTTAATTAAAACCAAACTTTGAAATAAACTCATCTCGCATATATTTTTCACCCCCGACCATCCGCCGTACAAGGACTTAATTAATCCTCATGGTTAATTAAGAACCGATCCCCACCAATAATAACGCTCTCGAAATGATTAACTAACCAATAATCACGTTGGTCCCGCCGTTAATTCCCCGTCATCTCCCCGTCCCGTCAACCGTTCGATCGATCCATCCAAGATCAACGACCATTATCAATTCCGCTAGCCATCTCCGATCTGAACGATAACGCGCGAAATGCTGATGGTTTTCAAATAGTACCATAGCCACGTGTCATGTGTTCTGTGGATTCGCTGCCTCTCTTCCCAAAACCGCCTTCCCTCAAAAGTGGTGCAGAATAACCCACTTACCACCTATCCTCGGTGACGCGTCCATCGTATATCCTGACATCGTTAATTAAAACCCACCACCCTTTTGAATTTGTAAATAAAACACATTGCGTATGTGCCTTTTTCATTGTTCTGTGCGCAAGACAGTCTCCCATGCAAAATTCAAAAATCAACCATTGTAGACTGCTGATTGTTACTTTGCTGAAGAAAATCGCAGTCTAGTGTTCAAGAATTCATCTGCTATAACCAGTACCTGTTTAATCACTGTTCAAACACCCTAGTGTTGCTCATTTTCACTTGATTGTGCAGTAAAACCCTTTGTAACCTACCTGCGCCACCTGAAGCCTCTGTTAACCAATTCGAGCATGGTTTACCTCCAAAAAATCATTCTAGATTCACTCCACAGACCTCTCAAAATCAAATGAAACCTTTTCGACCTCCCCTGCAAACCAATGATTTCTTAACAATTTGTTTTGTTTTACAGGTGATCAGAAGACCACATCCTTGGATAAACAGTCTTAATACTAGTCATAAGACTTGTTTACTCCAGGAGTGCTATCAAATCTATTCAAGCAGAGATGGAAGATAAAACATACAGTTGAAAGACAAGCAAAGGAAACAGGATATTAAATGATTTACTGTTGAAATAGATAGTAAAAACCTAAAATACACATTGAAGGTAAAAGGACACAGTAAAGAACGGTTAGAGAGCATAACAGTTAAAAAGTATCAGTGGTTAAAGTGTATAAGGTAAAAGTCAGAGTGAAAGTTAAAATGAAGTTACAGAGCAGTCAAAGGTAAACAGTCAAAATTAATTACAGAAGGAAGTAAAATGGTAAAAAGAGATGAAAATACTTTCACCAACATTGAATTTTATCTAAATTGAAAGTAAAACAGTTAAAAGAACAAAAAGGGGAAAAGTTGAAAAACACAACAAGAAGGAACATTTTTGCAGAAATTTCATGATTTAGTCATTGTTTTGTAGAAACTATTTTGATCAATCCAAGATGAATGTTGTAAAACTGAAGGAGGTTTATGTTCTTAATAAGACCATATACAAAAACCTCTCTCACTTTTCTAACAGCTATTATGGTTTTGGAAATATTAAACAATGTTGGAAAGCACTTGTTGCAGAAAATACCAGTTAAGTCATCATTTTGCAGAGAATATTGTGGCCAATCCAAAATACATCATACCAAATTGAAGGAATTTTTTGTTCCTAAGATGCCCATCTACAAAAACCTATCTCACTTTTTTCACAGTGATTTCATAATGAGAGATATATGCACATCTTTACAGGCTATTTGTCAGACTCTGTAAAACTCTGTTTTAGACATAGTTTTACAGAGCCTATTGTGCATAGATGGAGAGGAATTTTAGGAAAATGAAAGAGGTTTATCTTACCAACATATTGATCTACAATAACCTCTTTAAATTTTTACATATCTATTACGGATTGATAAATAAAAATATATCATTGGACCCAAAGTTTGCCGAATTGTTGGAGCAGAATGCACAAAGAAAGGAAGCAGTTAGTGACTTGGATGCCTCATCATCAACTAAGAGTTGGATAAAATTCGAATTCTCCTCTTTTTAATCACCTATCCATACAAAATAGTGCCAAATAGATGCATTATTTTGAGTGTCCTTTACTTAATTTCTATTTATGTAAAATAGTTGGAGAGATTTGTGAACTAATCTTGATATTTTTTCAAGATATTTTAGTTTAGAATTTGTATAAATACTTCACTCTTGGAATTATTTTGGGGTGGATTCTACTACTTTGTGATGAAATTGATCTTTTGGAATAAAAGTGCTTTGGAGAAATTTCTTTGTGGTTTGCTGGATGATGATTTGAAGCTCAAGACTTTTTGCAGGATTCATGTGTCCGACTACAGTTCAATAAGTCCTTTCTATCCTATGTTTTAAGTTTTATATCTGTTTATAATATCACTGTGTTCCATTTCTGAATAATTGAAAAAAAATAATAAATCAGAACTTGCTTAAGTGTACTCTGATTTCAATTGTGATTATTCTAAATGTTTTCTTCTAAACTGGTTATAAACAAAGAATTCTTAATTGCTCTTGTTTCGATGGTTTAAACATTTTGATTACTATAGTAAAGAATTCTTAACTTCAATTTATTTGTAATCATTCACTTTCTTTCTTTGAACATGTTGAAAGATTCTTAATTTCCTTTCATCCCTTCAAAATCCATTCCATTCACTTTAATATCTAAAATTGTTCTCTGTTTGGCTATCTTGCCGTGCAAAGCCATCTTGTGTGTAGAAACTTAATCTAGTAAAGCCATCTTTTCGACTCCATAGCCCAATGGCCTGAAATACTCAATCTTGCCCTTAGTTGGCGGATTCCACCACTTAAATTCAAACAAAACTCTTGGACTTATAACTAGCCTAAAACTTTCTAAGAAAAAAGATAAATTTTAAAGAGAGAGCCCTCTCTGGATACAGATTGGTTAGATTATGTATCTGAAGGTTGGTTAGTGGTTACCTCGGGTTTCTTTCCTGTTCCAACAACTTCAAGGAAGGCCTGAGTGATAACATAGTGGCGAATCCACTGGGGATATGAATCATTTTATTGTTACTATTGTTTTATTTATAAACTACAGACGGAGTCTGAAGATTACCCAGGTAGCCTTTGAAATGCTTTTGCTCTGCAATTGCATAGTAAATAAATGCTACTTCAGTCAATCTCCGGTCTAGTTTATAGACTGAACTTTTGGTTACAGAAATTCAATCAGATTCTCTAGTTTAATAAGTCTTTAAGAAAGTTTAAATCTCATATCTAAAGCCTCTTAAAGAAATCATAGAAGTTGTTTTGAAAATTCATAAAAAAAACAAAATAATCATAAAATACTCAAAATTTGGTTTCCTGAAGAACTAAATTTTTCTTCAGAATTTTTTTACAAGTTTAGATCTGATGTATAATGGTGGACAGGGATCAGACACACAAAGGTTAAAATAATCCACCTGGCGACTCCAAAATAAATCTCACAATCAAGACTCCACTAGAGGAATGAACCTGGAAGAACAATATGGAAATATTAGGCTTTCAACTTCGATCTTAATCCAAGACATTATGTTCTTTCACGTTAAGAACGGTTTTCAATATGTATTGTATTTTATATAAGGATCTAACTTGGTTTTACAGATATCGTGGCCTTTCATTATGGCTGATTTTCAAGATGATCCAAGAATAAAACGAAGATATGATCCCATGAGCAGAGATTACATTCCTGGATTTCCACACAAACTACCGAAGGTAAATTGGGGTGAAAATATGCCCATGTTCCAAGATGAGAATATTGATGATCCTTTATTACATCTCATTAAATTTCATATACACTCATCAAGATTGAAGGGTGATTGGCATGAGGATTTCCTCATGAAGATATTCATGGGAACCTTAGAAGGAAAAGCAAGGGAATGGTACGAAGCTCTCAAACCTACAAGTTTGTTTTCTCTAAAATATTTTCATAAGGTATTTTATGAGCATTACAAAGAAGATTTTCCATATTTATCATTAGCTGAAAATTGTTGTGATCAAGCTGAAGATCTTATAAATTACCTTAAAAATATTGATGAAGATTTTGGAAATTGGTTTCCTGAAAATTTATTAGAAGAAGTCCAAAACTTTCATTCTCAAGTTAAATGTCATAATAATCAAGAGGAGTTAAACTAAGATGAAATAAGTCATGAGATAAATCAAGATCCACAAAACCCCTCTGTATTAACAAATGATATTTCATTTAATGTTTTGAATGGAGTTAAAGACAATAATCAACTTCATGATCAACTTTTAGATAAGGGAAAAAACAATTGTTATTTCAGTCTAAGAATTCAGAGATTCCCACCCCCCCTCACTGAAGAAGAAATCAATTTTCTTCTAAGCACGCAACCATCCTCAAAATATTTACATAATGAAGAAATTGTTTCTACTTCTTCTAATGTTGAGGAATGTACACAAGTTTTTATCCATGAAGGGACAGAAGAACAAGTTGATGCTCATGTTATTCTACTTTCCCAAAAAGGCCCATTGCTTGATAGCACTCCTATTGAGAAAAATAATGACTTTCAAAAAGAATGCAACCAATCTAATCAAGACATATTGGGATTGTTGGAAGAAAAATATGCTAATCCAATGTTTATAATTGATGGCATTCCTTCTTCTGAAGATTTGTCTAAATATGATCAGTAGGATGATAATTATGTTCTCCCAATTCAAAATAATTTTCTAGAACAATCACTAGCTATTTTGAGGGATGAGATATTAGAACTTCATCTTGATGAGGATTTTCTAAGAGCTTTCTTTCTTCTCTTGAAATCAAGAAAATTTTCTCCTCAAGTTAAAAAATGGATTCTTGATATAATTTCTGAAAATTATGAAAATTAAATCAAACTTTTGCATTCTCAAATTCAGTCATACAATTTCCGAAATCCTAAAGAATTATTTGAAAATCTTCCTTCTCCAAAAAAAGAGGAAATTGTACTATCTTTTGACTTGCATATTGAAGATGATTATTCTTTCAAACACAAGACTGAAGAAATAAGTTCATGGTCTAATATTCATAATTCAATTGAACAATTAGTCGTTGAAGGCCTAGAAGTAAATAACATACATCATGCTTTTATTGATCCTATATCAGATTATATGGAGAATCTTTTGAGCCCAAATTTGCAAAAATGCTTTCTCTATAAGGATCAAATACATCAAAAGTGGCATTTACACATCATATCATTTATTATAAAGGCACATGATCATAACATACTTCCAATTTTGATCATGAGAAATCAAGTTATCCATTTATTTTTACATCTACTTGATTGGCTTCATTGGCATTTTTGTATTACCTGATTCAATAAGATTTTTAGTAGATTGAGTAGATAGATGAGTGTCAATAAGCTCAGAATTTTGAGCATTTTTTTAGTTGTCAATTTTCATCTAGTTTTTCATTAAGTTGGTTTGAAAATTTTTGTGTGTTGTTTTAAGTTTCAGATCAGATTTTAGGTTGCATAAAAAGGACTATATTCAATTCAAGATTTCCAGCGATAGTAAATGCATGTTTGGGATTAGACCAAGGCAGAACATTTCCAATTGGGAAACAAAGTTTTAAGTTTTGAGTGGATGGTAACCTGCCGTAGTTGAAGCCCGAAGAGAAGGCCCTAAGCTTAAGAAGTTTTACCATCATACATACAATAAAGCAACAAGAAGAAGAAGGTTTCATGGTTCAGTTAAAGACATTTTCAGGCATCTGACCTACTGTTCTTGACTTTTCACCAGGAAAATCCATCCCCAAGTGGAGCAAGTGTTAGACTCCTATACCAATAGGTGTCATTTTTCATGATTGACTTGTTGAACTATGCAATATGTTCAAACCTTTTTCTTGTTGCAAAGGTGTTCCATATTCTTAAAAAATCAACAAATTTAAAAAATGTAAAGAGGGTATACCCTAAAAGAAAAATCAAAGGGTGAAAAAATAAAAATGGCCAAACAAGTGAAAGAAAATGAACCCCACCAAAAGAAAGGCCAAGGAAAGTGTGCAAGCCTAAATACCACTACTTTTTTGCTGTTATGTAATAAATAAAATTGTGTGCAACTTGTATCTTATGCCACTATTGGTGAATAGTCAAACAGTTTAAGCTTGGCTAGTTCATCTTTCAATTTTTATGTTTTAGAAATAGAGAATAAAATCTGACCAAACTGTTTAATCTTGGCAGATAAGTAGATAGGTAGAGTAAATAAAAGGAGCTCAATAGTTTAATATAAGCCCTTGGATGTAATAAGGTTAGAATTAGATAGGTTTCCACATGTAAAAGAAAAAGTGTGATAAGGGTTTTCCAGTCTAAGTTCACCCTAATAAAGAAGAAAAAATGGTAGAGTAAAGTAGGTAGGGTAGGTAGATGATGTTGCTGATTTTCATGTGATGAATGATGGTGTTAAAATGTGTTAAGAATTTACTTTCATCACAAGTGCAAAGGCAGAGCACTACATTGGCAGAATTTCAAAGCAAAGCAAGGTCAAAATCATTAATTTCCCCTCTCATTTTCCCCAAAGATTTCACTAATTTCCCTAAGCACTAAGGTATTTGAAGATTAAAGGGGCTCAAGGCATTTCCTTGACTTTTGGAGGGACCGGACCCTCGGCCCAATAATTGAAAAAAAACTAAGTACTTTAAATCATCCATTATCACATTCATTCACCTCTCAAAATCTCTTCCTAAGTAAAATCCCATTTTATTTAGGAAAATCCTTCAATATTTCATGAAAAGCCCTCAAAATCACTTTTTATTCTAAGTCTAACTGATGAAAGTATAATAATGCTATTTACTTTTGAATTCTCACTTTCTTGGTTATATTTAAGTATTTTGAGTTTACATTGTCCCTTGTCATAATAACTCTAATTTATGTATTAACTCCCTATGAAAATCACCTTTTCCTATGTATATAATTCTTTTTCATATAATATTCCCAAAACCCATGTATTATAACTATTTTAGCCAAAAGTATTTTATTCCTATTTTATTCAAATCAAAAAGCCACAATATACCCCCTTTTGGCTAAAATATAACATTAATATTATTTCCACCCCCCTACAGTAAATAAATCGCTTTGATTTAATTATTGTATAAATAAAAATATATGAAAAACCTTTAAACATATGAATATGTGTTTAAAAAAAAAAAAAAAACTCAAAGTTTAATTAAAACCAAACTTTGAAATAAACTCATCCCGCATATATTTTTCACCCCCGACCATCCGTCGTACAAGGACTTAATTAATCCTCATGATTAATTAAGAACTGATCCCCACCAATAATAATGCTCCCGAAATGATTAATTAACCAATAATCACGTTGGTCCCGCCGTTAATTCCCCGTCATCTCCCCGTCCCGTCAACCATTCGATCGATCGATCCAGGATCAACGGCCATTATCAATTCCGCTAGCCATCTCCGATCTGAACGTTAACGCGCGTAATGCCGGCGGTTTTCAAATAGTACCCTAGCCACGTGTCATGTGTTCTGTGGATTCGTTGCCTCTCCGCCCAAAACTGCCTTCCCTCAAAAGTGGTGCGGAATAAACCACTTACCGCCTATCCTCGGTGACGCGTCCATCGTACATGCTGACGTCGTTAATTAAAACCCGCCACCCTTTCGAATTTGTAAATAAAACACATTGCGTATACGTATTTTTCATTGTTCTGTGCGCAAGACAGTCTCCCATGCAAAATTCAAAAATCAACCATTGTAGACTGCCGACCATTTATTTGCTGAAGAAAATCGTAGTCCAGTGTTCAAGAATTCATCTGCTATAACCAGTACCTATTTAATCATTGTTCAAACACCATAGTGTTGCTTATTTTCACTTGATTGTGTAGTAAAACCCTTTGTAACCTAGCTGCGCCACCTGAAGCCTCTGTTAACCATTTCGAGCATGGTTTACCTCCCAAAAATCATTCTAGATTCACTCCACAGACCTCTCAAAATCAAATGAAACCTTTTCGACCTCCCCTGCAAACCAATGCTTTCTTAAAAAAAAAATTTGTTTTACAGGTGATCAGAAGACCACATCCTTGGATAAACAGTCTTAATACTAGTCATAAGACCTGTTTACTCCAAGAGTGTTATCAAATCTATTCAAACAGAGATGGAAGATAAAACATACAGTTGAAAGACAAGCAAAGGAAACAGGATATTAAATGATTTACTGTTGAAATAGATAGTAAAAACCTAAACTAAACATTGAAGGTAAAAGGACACAGTAAAGAACAGTTAGAGAGCATAATAGTTAAAGAGTATCAGTGGTTAAAGTGTATAAGGTAAAATTCAGAGTGAAAGTTAAAATGAAGTTACAGAGCAGTCAAAGGTAAAAATTAAAAGTAATTACAGAAGGCAGTAAAATGGTAAAAAGAGATGAAAATACTTTCACCAACATTGAATTTTATCTAAATTGAAAGTAAAACAGTTAAAAGAACAAAAAGGTGAAAAGTTGAAAAACACAACAAGAAGGAACATTTTTGCAGAAATTTCATGCTTTAGTCATTGTTTTGCAGAAACTATTGTGATCAATCCAAGATTAATTTTGAAAAACTGAAGGAGATTTATTTTATTAAGAGGACCACCTACAAAAGCATCTCTCACTGTTCTAACAGCTATTATGGTTTTGCAAATATTAAACAATGTTGGAAAGCACTTTTTGCGGAAAATACTAGTTAAGTCATCATTGTACAGAGAATATTGTGGCCAATCCGCAATACATCATACAAAACTGAAAGAGGTTTATGTTCCTAAGAGACCCATATACAAAAACCTATCTCACTTTGTGCACAGTGATTTCAGAATGAGAGATATATGCACATATTTACAGGCTATTGTTCAGACTCTGTAAACCTCTGTTTTAAACATATTTTTACAGAGCCTATTGTGCACAGCTGGAGATGGATTTTAGGAAAATGAAAGAGGTTTATCTCACACACATGTTGATATACAATACCCTCTTTCACTTTTTACATATCTATTACGGATTGAGAAATAAAAATATATCATTGGACCCCAAGTTTGGAGAATTGTTGGAGCAGAATGCACAAAGAAAGGAAGCAGTTAGTGACTTGGATGCCTCATCATCAACTAAGAGTTGGATCAAATTCGAATTCTCCTCTTTTTCATCACCTATCCATACAAAATAGTGCCAAATAGATGCATTATTTTGAGTGTCATTTACTTAAGTTCTATTTATGTAAAATAGTTGGAGAGATTTGTGAACTAATCTTGATATTTTTTCAAAATAGTTTAGTTTAGAATTTGTATAAATACTTCACTCTTGGAATTATTTTGGGGTGGATTCTACTCTTTGCGGTGACATTGATTTTTTTGAATAAAAGTGCTTTCGAGAAATTTCTTTGTGGTTTGCTGGATGATGATTTGAAGCTCAAGACTTTTTGCAGGATTCATGTGTCCGACTATAGTTCAATAAGTCCTTTCTATCCTATGTTTTAAGTTTTATATATTTTTATAATATCACTGTGTTCCATTTCTGAATAATTGACAAAAAAGAATAAATCAGAACTTGCTTAAGTGTACTCTAATTTCAATTGTGATTATTCTAAATGTTTTCTTCTAAATTGGTTATAAACAAAGAATTCTTAATTGCTTTTGTTTCGTTGGTTTAAAAATTTTGATTACTATAGTAAAGAATTCTTAACTGCTCTTTACTTGTAATCATTCACTTTCTTTCTTTGAACATGTTGAAAGATTCTTAATTTCCTTTCATCCCTTCAAAATCCATTCCATTCACTTTAATATCTAAAATTGTTCTCTGTTTGGCTATCTTGCCCTGCAAAGCCATCTTGTGTGTAGAAACTTAATCCAGTAAAGCCATATTTTCGACTCCATAGCCCAATGGCCTGAAATACTCAATCTTGCCCTTAGTTGGCAGATTCCACCACTTAAATTCAAACAAAACTCTTGGACTTATAACTAGCCTAAAACTTTCTAAGAACAAAGCTAAATTTTAAAGAGAGAGCCCTCTCTGGATACAGATTGGCTAGATTCTGTATATGAAGGTTGGTTAGTGGTTACCTCGGGTTTCTTTCCTCTTCCAACAACTTCAAGGAAGGCCTGAGTGATAACACCTTTGAAACTTTGTATGGATGATAATGTCGAACTCCCATCAATTGGACCAGCCTCGAAACCAAATTGATGCTTGGATTGGAGATGTTAGCTGAGATGGAGTCAAAAGAAAGGAATATCAGACAAAATCTGAAAGCATCTTAAGATCGGCAGAAGGTATACAGGAATAAGAAGAGGATTTATCGTGAAATTGAGATGGGTGATCATGTGTATGTAAGGATTAAACCAAAGAAGAGAACCTTAAGGTGGGCCTCCTGTACCAAGCTGGTTCCGAGGTTCTATGGACCTTTCCAGATACTGGAGAGGGTTGGACCTATGGCTTAGTGATTGGTTTTACCCAACCATATTCAGGTGCATAATGTGTTCCACGTATCATTACTAAAATGATATGTACATGACCCAAAGCGTGTAATCCACTCGCAAAGCATTCATGTAGATTAAGATTAGAAATCCTACCTTGAAATACTAGATTTCATGAGAATTTAATTCAAAATCGTGCTGATTGGAGGCGAACTGGATGGTGAATTTCTAGTCGAACCTTAGTGTATACTCGATCAGAGATAAATCATGCTTCGGAGGTGAGCCATCACCCAGGTTAAAGTGCAGTGGAAGCACTTTAGCTCAGATGAGGCTACTTGGGAAGATGAAGGATTTATTCATGAGGCTTATCCAAAATTGTTGCTGAGCTAGATTAAAACACCAAGGACGGTGTTTACTTCTAAGGGAGGGAGTTGTGACATCTGGCTTAAGTGCTAACTATTTTTTATTCTATTTTATTTTTAAGAGTGTTATAGCATCATTTTTCACCTTCATATGATTCATGATTGCTTTTATGGCTTTGGGCACCCATTCCTACAGACTTGGACAAAATTCACTAAAAAACAGTGTTAAAATTTCCATACGCGGTTATGCCCAGACTTTTCCACGTGTATACGCGAGTCCACATGTACTTTCCCGCATATGCCATTAAAATCATTAAAAAATATATTAAAATTCCCTATTTTCGGGCTGGGTTGATGGTTACTCTGGTAGTTCAACCACCCTAGCATGTGGCCAACTGTTTCCAACTGTTGAAACTACTTTGAGGGAGTATAAAATCCCCTCATGTGTATGGCCTAAGGGAGAGAGAAATTATTGATATTATACTCTGTTGGAATCCTCTATCCAAGTCTGAATTCCCGTGCCTCCTGCACTTCCCAGTTCATTACAAGAAACCATTTTTTCCTGGAGATGCTCATCTCTCTATATGTCATCTCGTATGCACCAGTTCGGAAGGAATCTTAGCGAGGCAAGGGCGGGACGGATCCGGACGACGGTCTGCTCAAAGATCGTGGAAGGATTCAGGTGATCTCTCCACTCGTTATTTCTGTACATGCTATTTATAATACAGAAGAACCATCTTGTTCCCGAAATATACGTGTTAGTGTCCGCTTGCATATGTGAGAATATTGTTATTTAAGCATTTATTATGGTTTATCTAATGTTGCACATGGATTTCACTAACATTTAAAGTAGATATATGTTGTACAACCAGTTCTTCGTGCTTTTTTCTTCTTGTCTTTCAGGTTAAGAAGGAAGAAGGGTTGCTGGGGTTTTGGACCCCGCGGGATCTGCTTCAACCGTAGGACCTACGGGTAAATTCCTCGATCTACTCTATTTAGTTTTTCATGAACATGTATGGTTGTGTGAGTCCTTCTTGAGTAGCATGCCCTGCTCTGTGGAGGTTGTAACCCAACAAACCTCTAGGGTGATTTTCCCCGAAACAGAACTGGCGACTCCACTGGGGATCGCATTCTTGTGATTCCCCTGTTGGGTGGTTTCAGTTGTTTGATAGGTTTACAACAGTTTTAACGTTTATTTCTAGTCCAGTTTACTCTTTCTCAGTCAGACTGAAGTCCTGGTTTCTTATCCAGGCTTGATCCTTTTTGTTTTTCATTATCTACCTTTATATACGCGGGTTTGTCTCACACAGTCACGTATACACGCATTTTTTGTTAAAGGGAGTCGCGTATACGCGGGTTTCCTTTAGCACAGTCACGTATCCACGCTTGTTTCTAAACTGTAAAGTTGCGTATACCTAGGCAGATTTTGAAATTTTGGATTTCTTGACTTTTTAGTACTTTCTGTCTGTGGAGACCTGTTCCTGCAGTGTCTTTGTACCTTCTGTATTGTGAAGAAAGTGGTCTTTGGTCTTTTCTCTCTCTTGTTTGATCGAAAACTAGTCCTTTTGGCAAAGTGTTGTTTCTTGTGCTGGCATCTCTGGTTCGAGTACCAAGATCTCTTTCTGGGCATTCTTGGCTGTTCTGATTCATCAGAACAGAGAGCTTCTGCTCGTTTACTCTTTCCTACCTTTGTGTTTTGCTGTCCACTACGATTTTTTCCCATTTCTTGGTTGGTTTTCTTGAGTTCAGTCGACTAGGTCTTGTTGCAACTTTTGAAGAGTTTTTCTTGGTTCTTTGAAGTTTTTGTTTGCTGCAAGGTTGTACTATTCTTCTAGGCTGAGTGGCTGAGTTTTCTTGTTTTCTATTGCTCATATTGATCTTGCTACTAGTTAGCCCTATAAGATTTGGAGCATTTTTTGAAGTTTGTGCTTGAAATTCAGTATTGTTTGGCTTGGGATTTTATAGTTTTGCTTGGTCTTTTCGAACTCTTCTTTTATAAAACTCAAAAGCTCAAAACACATTTTGCTTTGTTGTTTGCTTTTGTTTTTGTATTTTTGTTTTCGTTTCTTTGTATCTTTTGAAGCTTTGTTGAGGTTTCTTGCCTTTGGGTTTTGGCTTGATTTTAGAAAGGAGTTGTCATTGATTTCTTCCTCTTGTTTTTTAAGCGTTTTTGGTGTCTTCATATTAAGAGTTCTTGATTTTGGGAATTAGCTTTCTGGACAACCAAAAAGAGATAAAACTGAAAGATCTTTGGGAAATTTCACTCTGCTTTAGGGGATTTTTCATCTTAGAATTTGCATGCTTGTAGTGATTTGCATCAGGTGCACTTAAGCATTTAGTCATTTTCATAGTTTTTGTGAGTGTGAGTTTGTTATCTAAAAAGAAAAATACAATTTTTAATCTCGTAGAAACTGTGTAGAAGTTGCTTTTCATCGAAAGACAATAATTGCATTTGCATGTAGTTTGGTTTTTATTAATTTCTTTCTGCGTCAAAACACCATAAGTTTCATTTCCGCATCCCTTTGACTTAACATAACAGCCAATTAAAATAAGCGATTTAATTTAAAATCAACTAGCAAGTTTTCTAAGTGTCATACACCAACTAGCTAGGTTGTAGGGCCTTGGATTAGGTGAGTGGAGAGTTAACTCTCCAAGGCCTCTCAAACAAAACATAGAAGTTGATTAATTGAGAAAAATCCAACTCCGTTAGGTGGACCGGGAAAGCTCTCCTCCAGAGAGTCAAGCGCGAGGGGAAGTGAAGGCCGAGAAGAGGGATACCCCCTCTCTGATTAGCTGAATCTGACCTCAAGACCGTTCCGCCCGGCTTCTGACACGGATTGGTGCCCATAGTTGCCACTCCTAGGTTCCACATAGGTGACTGCGGGGGGGAATACCCGTGGTACCTGAGGCAGACGTCGCATCACTTTCAGCAGTACTTCTGGTGGGTGCCCTTGCGAAGCTTGGGTGCTTGAGCCGACAAAGGCTGTCGTTAGGAGGTCGGCGTAACTGTTTTTGTTACCTTCGCTAGTAGGCCTGGGTCGTAATTATCCCAGACTTCTTTCGGGAGGTCCTATATTTCGCTTTCCTGTATTTTGGTGTCCGGTCCTCATCACCCGGAGCGGAAATACTTGAAGGATGTTTGCTTGATTGTATCTCAGGGATTTTTCTTATAGTGAGTGCTCTTTGCTCCTAGCTTGCTTAGCTTTATATTTTTTGAGTCTAATTAAAATTTGTTAAAGTGGCTGATCAAGCACCTCGTCGATCGAGGAGAATCCGGGGGTTATCTACCGAGAGTCGAGAGCCTTCTTCGAGAAGGCGTAGGAGTGATTTAGCAGGTGGTTACCACCCTGTGACGTCCGACGCAGTGGAGAGAGATCCTCCACAAGGGTCTGAAGGTTTCATAGCTGATTCTGGTGTTGGTTCCGAGAGGAGCGTTCCGCTCACCTCGCGAGTGTTATTTCTGCAGGAAGAAGATATACAAGTAGAGGAAGTGTCTGAACGCTCAGATTCACTTCCATCTCCTCTTCCTCCTGATTATCCGTTCATTTTTCAATACATCGGACCCGAGTCAGAGAGACCGGAAGATCCTCCTTATTATAGATACCTTTCGATGGCCACGACTGGGAATGCGGCTTCTGCTGTGAGTGCTGCAGGCATTCAGACTCCTGCTTCTGTTGAAGGAGGGGGCACTATTGCTTTATCTTCGATTGCCTCTAGTGCTACTGTGTTTGGCTCTGGTTTCACCCAAGCACATGCTTCTCAATCTGGTCCCTTCTTTTTTGGAATGCCCACTAGTGGGATTCCTTCTTTTTCCTTTTCCACTGCTGCAGCTGGATCTACACCCATGTCTTCCATGGCTAGTGGATCAGCTTCTTTTCAAGGGTTCCCCTTCGGAACTGGACACATTCCTAGTTCGAATCCTTCTTTAGGGTCCTTTCCATTTACTTCTCAGACCCAGAGTTTCAACCCTTGGTCTGGAGGTCAAAGTTCAACTACTTTTACAGGTTGGAACCCTGTATTCACTACAGCAGGGGCAGGGAATCAGTTTTACGCTGGTCACCAAGGGAATGCTTCTTTCCCTTCATCAAGTGCTTATCAGAATTTTTCCCCTCTATCTAATGCCTAGAACCCCTTTCAGGGGCTTTCCTCTTCATTTAATACTTCAGGCGGGGGAACTGGTCCGGTCTTTGGTAACTCGGCGTGGGGAGGAGGTTCTTCTCCTTTTGCTACGAGTTCTTTCTGGCAACCTGGTGCCTCATCAAATCCAGGGTATTCTTTTCAGAATGTTGGGAATTCATCCTATCAAGGATGGAATCCTCAGGCTCCACCTCGTTTACCTTTTCTGGCAACGTTAAACTTGCCAGATCTGTCGAAATTGACGAATGATCCGATTCAGTACAGTTCGGGGTGGCCTCCGGTCCCGACCAAACTACCTTCAGACATTCCAAAGTTTGAAGGGAAGAATGGAGAGGATCTGGCTGACCACATCACCACTTTCCATTTATGGTGTTCGTCTAACTCCCTGATCGATGATTCGATTAGGTTGAGATTGTTTCAACGCACCTTAACGGGAAACGCTGCCAAATGGTATATTGAGCTAACTGGGGGAAGTTTTGCTACATTTGGAGAACTGGCTGTTACATTTCTAAACCATTTTCAGTTACCTGTCCGATATGATGCTGGGACTGAACTCCTAGCTAATTTTAAGCAGGACGACGCAACCCACATTTCTGACCATATTCAGGAATGGAGGAGAAGGAAGAGGCTTATTAAAGCTCATATTCCAGGAGAATTCCTTTTGGAATGGTTTCTGAAATCCCTGCAGTCAGATATTTCGAAAGATGTATCCCTCTCCGGGGTATTTTCTGAGGAGCATGCTATTTTTAGGGCTCAGCAGCTGGAGCTGATATATTCTCAGTCTGGGGTCCTCCATAAATATTTTCCTAATGCTCCTCGCTCCAAATTAGATTTATCCAAAACTAAGCCTGGTCCGCATGGTGACGGACTGATTGGATCGATCAATAGTAGTGCAGCCAGCCTTCTTACTCAACTACAGCAGTTGTCTTTGCAATCTGCTCCTTCTGGTCAGGCTGTGCCTGCTGAGTCATCGCCTTCCCAGTCTTTTTCCATAAATGTTGTCCAAGCTTCTGATCCCAAAGGAAATCAACAATCTGAAGGGAAGAAGAAGGGACGAAATAATAAGAAAAAGGGCAAGAACGGGAAGGGTAATGCGAATAAAACCAACGAGCATGTTGGTGAGGGTCCAAAGGAGAAAAATAAAGTGAAGTTTCCATGCAAGTTATGTACTGGAGACCATCTCACACACCTTTGCCCTAAAATTCAGGATGCGCAGCGCTTGTTAGCTCAGCAGGGTTCTTCTAGTTCCCAAGCTGTGTTAAGAAACCCTTTTCCCCAAGGGAAACAATTAGTTGTTGACGCGAATCAAAATCCCGGGGCTTCCTCTGGGGGCACCCAGGAAGGGGAAATTCCATCGAACATATTCATGATGAGTGCTCACGCGGATATCGCTACGAGATCCCGTGATTATGGCGGAGAAGAGTCTTCGAAAGCTAAGGATACTCCTGATGCTACTGAGCCGCTTCACATTACGAAGCCTACTGTTGATTCTATGCCTCGGATGCCCAAAGCATCTTCTAAGTGATCGACGATTAATCCAAATGCTAGGGCTGCCCAGAACTACTCTATTGTGGAAGATCTGGCGTAGAGTCCTTGTGCTATGTCGGCTTTAGAGGTACTCTAGTCTTGTCCGGCTCAGCACAGTGCTTTTCTCACTGCCATTGGGGCTATTGATCCGAAAAATTCTCTTATGATTACTTTTGATATGACTAATTTTAAGAAGAGACTCCCCCATCACATGGCTTTTCATATTAAATCATCGTACCAGAAGTGCAACATCTTTCGGACGGTTGTAGATGAGGGTGCTTCCACATGCGTGATGTCTCTCACATGCTGGAAGACGATTGGATCTCCCAAAGCTGTTCCATATACCACTCTTCTGACTGCGTTCGATGGTCATTCTCACAGACCGCATGGTATTGTCCCAGCTCTACCCATCTGTGTTGGGGGCAAAACTGTCAATATATAGGTTGAGGTAGTGGATGCAAGCTTGGACTACAACCTTCTGTTGGGGACAAACTGGATTTATGAGATGGATGCCATTGCATCCTCATTATTTCGGATTATATGTTTCCCCCACGAAGGGAGGATTGTTACAGTGGATCAACTGGTCTGTCCTCATGTAGACCCGAATGCGTCTACTGACTCATCTGTTCCTAAGTTGGATAATACTAAGGCGCCTGTTGAGAATTTAGGAGTTGGAATGTATTCTTCCTTGATGGGTACTTTCGATATTCCTCCTCCTACGGTTCATATTAATGCAATTTCATCCTCCAAGGCTCCTCTTTGAAGAGAGTTCTTCAGAACTCATTATTTTTCGGACCCTTGGACCTTACCTTCCCCTACAGCCACATTAGCGGAAGGTCAAGTGGGTGGAATGGCATTTCCGATGTCTGCAGCTGAGATTTCTTATCAGTCTATTGTTGACTCTACAGATTCCATCCCAGCTCCTCTGTCACCGAAAGAGTTGGATGGCGATGTGGCTCCGGCTTGGACACTTAGTTCTTCTTCGGCCCAGGATTGCCTTGATACCACTCTTCCATCTGAAGAGGCCATCCTGGAAGCCATGACTGGTATAGATAGACCGTGGGATGATTTGCATCATCGATCTTAATTTT
The DNA here is from genome assembly GCA_034641835.2 of Pinus albicaulis. Lineage (NCBI taxonomy): Eukaryota > Viridiplantae > Streptophyta > Pinopsida > Pinales > Pinaceae > Pinus > Pinus albicaulis. The sequence continues at coordinate 1,409,341,651 of CM076582.1, forward strand.
TACCTGACTTGAGCGAAGTTGAAACGAGTTTTCCAAGTCCTCCGTCTCCTGGTCCTGTTCACCCAGTCTTGAACCCTTTAGCACCAACACAGGTTTATGCTGAAGGGAACATGGCTGTGATTTCTCCTACTATCCCGGTGAACATTTCCAGGGATCCCAATATTATTGAGAATGTCTTCATCGGAGCTGAATGTTCCCGTGAAGAGATTCAAATTTACACCGAACTCTTTAAAGAGTATAGGGATGTATTCGCTTGGTCTTATGAGGAAATGCCTGGTATAGATCTATCTATTATCCAGCATGAGATCAAGACTTATGAAAACGCTAACCCAGTGAGGCAAAAAATTCGTCTGGTCAATCCTAGGAAGGCAGCAGCTATCAAAGCTGAGGTTGAGAAGCTGCTTAAGGTGGGATTCATTTTCCCTGTTCCTTTGACTGAATGGGTTTCAAATCCCGTTCCCGTAGATAAAAAGCAAGGAACGATTCGAGTTTGCATCAATTTCAGAGACCTAAATAAAACATGTCCTAAAGATAATTACCCCACACCATTTATCGATCAGATCATTGACGAGTGTGTCGGTAATGAGATTTTCTCCTTCATGGACGGTTTCTTCGGATATAATCAGATTACTATCCGTCCTGAAGATCAGCATAAGACTGCCTTTATTTGTCCCTGGGGTACTTTTGCATACAAGAAGATGCCTTTTGGTCTTAAAAATGTTGGGGCTACCTTTCAGCGGGCCATGTCATATGCCTTCCACAACATCAAAAATATTATTGAGGCGTATTTGGATGATTTAGCTGCTCATTCTCGAAAGAGGATGGACCATCCTGCTCACCTCCGGAAAATATTTGAAAGATGTCATTTCTATAAGATTAGATTGAATCCGAACAAGTGCATTTTCGCGGTTACATCCGGACGGTTATTGGGATTCATTGTGTCTAGGGAAGGGATTAGGGTAGATCCCTTCAAGGTTGAGGAAATATTGTGGTTGCCTCCCCCGTCTTCTATCCGTCAGCTTCAAAGTCTACAAGGAAAGTCTAATTTTCTTCGGAGATTTATCGTAAATTATGCTGAAGTTACCAAGGGATTTATGAGATTGTTGAAGAAGGGAGTTCCATTTCTTTGGGATGACTACGCTCAACGCTCATTCGATGCTTTGAAGAAAGAATTGACCTCTGCTCCTTTATTGAGTCCACCTGATTATAGCAGGGATTTCCTTTTGTATCTGGCAGTAGCAGAATCTACTATTGGTATGGTTCTGGTTCAGGAGGATGATGCTCTTGCAGAGCATGTTATATACTACCTTAGTCGAGGCTTGGTAGGACCTGAACTCCAGTACACTCCGATAGAAAAGTTAGCTTTAGCAGCAGTTCATGCTGTGCAGCGACTCCGGCATTACATTATTCTGCGAAAAACTTATGTTTTGGGAGCAGCCAATCCATTTCAGTTTGTCCTCAGTAGGCGAGTGATTGGGGGCAAATACAATAGATGGATTGTGATTTTGCAGGAATTTGATCTTGATTTTATGTCTGCCAAGTCCAAGAAATCATTGGTTTTCGCGGAATTGATCTCCGAGTTGCCCTGTGGGGAAGAGATGATCTATGATGAATCCTTTCCGGATGAAAATTTGTTTCTTATTTCTTCACAGGATCCTTGGTATGGAGATATCATTGTGTATCTTCAGACTGCGAAGTTTCCCTCTACTTTTTCGAAAGATGAGCGTCGTAAGCTGCGTCACTTGGCCAAGAATTATTTGATTATTGGTGATGCTTTATACCGTCGAGGGGTTGATTCAATCCTGAGACGCTGCTTAACTCTCGAAGAAGCTGAGGCTGTGCTGAATGATTCTCATAGTGGAGCTTGTGGGGGTCATTTATCTGGGCTTGCTACAGCCCAAAAAATCTTGCGTGCTGGTTACTTTTGGCCCTCGATTTTCAAAGATTGTATGGAGTTGGTCAAAAAGTGTCATCCGTGTCAAGTCTATACTCGAAAAATGCGCGCTCATCCACCTCCACTTTTTCCATTCATTACTGTTGGTCCCTTTACAAAGTGGGGTATTGATTATACTACTTGTAACCCGCCTTCGGCTAAAGGTCACAAGTACGTTATTGTAGAAGTAGACTACTTTACGAAGTGGGTCGAGGCTATGCCTAGTTTTGGGAACGATGGTGAGACTGCAGCTCTTTTTCTTTTCAACCAGGTTATTGCTCGTTTTGGTATTCCTAGAGAGACTGTCACTGATCATGGCAGTCATTTTCAGAATAGTATGATGGCTGAGTTGGCTCTCAAATTGGGTTTCCGGCAGGAGCATTCATCTCCGTATTATCCTCAAGCCAATGGGCAAGTGGAAGCCGTGAATAAATCCTTGAAGACAATTCTTCAAAGGAAAATCGATAAAGCTAGATCCAACTGGCATATTATGCTATATCCTGCACTTTGGGCATACAGGACATCAGTGAAAACTGCAACTGGCTTTACTCCGTTTCAGCTAGTGCACGGGTTGGAATCCGTATTTCCCATTGAATGTGAGATTCCTTCTCTTAAGTTAGCTGTTGAACTTCTTCCTGGCACTTCTAGTCTTGAAGAACGGCTCCTTCATCTGGAACATCTCGATGAGCAGCATCGGGATGCTGCCACGATGAATGAAGCGCATAAAAACCGAGTTAAAGTTCAGTACGATAAGGCGGTCAAACCCAGGGTTTTTTCAGAAGGTGACCTTGTCTTGGTCTATGCCCAAGAAAAAGATGCCCTGGGGGCAGGAAAGTTTAAGTCTATGTGGTATGGCCCTTTCATCGTTAAAAAAGTCCTTAAGAAAGGAGCGTATACCTTAGTTTATTTCGAAGGGAACGAGTTTCCAGAGCCTCGAAATGGGCTCTATTTGAAGAAGTATTATGCCTAGGCTTCGGCCTGGCATGTTGCTTTTGTATATAGTAGTTTTGCTTTGTACATATCTAGTTGATTTTAGATCTTTGATGAGTTGGTGATTTTTTTTGATCTGCTTTGGCAGGTTGTGTCGGATGTCATGAGTCATTTTGGTTTCGCCGATGGTGCTAGCAGACACACCCGGAACTTAGCTTCCGTGGCTTGGGTGCTTCATTATTCTTCCGATCAGCTGTTAGTATCAAGAGGGGTCTACATTGGTCCTGCTTCCAATAATATAGCAGAATACACTGCAGTTGTTTATCTACTCTCGGAGGCAATATCTTTGGGTGTTGATTCGTTGGTAGTTTTCTTGGACTCTCAGCTGGTGGTGTCGCAGTTGAACAATACTTATCGGGTTCGAGATCCATTTTTATTACGGTTTTTCTTGAGGGTACGTTTGTTACAAAGATCATTTCAATTTTTAACTTTCATTCATATTCCTCGAGCTGACAATTGGTTGGCAGACTCATTAGCGAATCAAGCACTGGATTGGCATATTAATCATTCCATACAATAAAATTTAATCATCAAAAACATCATACATTTTGATACATTTATCACATCACATCAAACATCGCTATATATATATCATCAGAGTCTTCAAAAACTTTACAAAATTTGGATCCATAAAATCATACAAAAATTGGGCTTATGCCCGATCATGTTTAGTCTCAATAATATACAGTTATCTGATACATCATATCTATATACTCCTGAGGTCCCTGCCCAGAAGTTGTGTTCCTATAGAACATGATCGCGGTGGCAACTCAGCGGAATAACCGTACCCAGTCTCGGGGCACTCCTACCACCCATCTCTGGATGGCTTCCGGCAGATCTTCCACGGCAGCCATAGGTACTTGGCGGGTTAATCCCTCCAAGTTCCTCTGTACAGCCTGGAGGGTCCTGTCTGAATCCACTGTATCTGCTTCGCCTCGGCGGCGCTTGTGGCATGGGAAACCCTCAGGTCGAACTGGTCCAATATCTGTATCATGATCATTTTAAATTGTAAGTCATTATGAATCCAATCAAAAACATGTTTTTTTTTCATTTTTTCATACATATTTGAAAAAATCCAAAAAAATTATATAAATCAAAAATTGCAAACTTACCGACTGTACCCCATGCCATGCCTGGTGGATGGACAAGATATGGATCTCCACGAAAGTCCATCCCGGCATAGGGATAGTCGTCCACAACGATGATTTGTTCTCCCCACCAAAGGAAGAACTCATCATCCCAAGTGGTCCGGGGAACTTCAGTTCCCCCTAATCTCTTCATCATGTCTGCCCAGTGGGAAATTCTTGGGTCTCTCGGGCTGCTGATGGTAGAGATCACTCTGGGTCTCAATGCTGGTATCTTCTCGAAGAAGAATGTCATCAAAATTGTACCGTATCCAAAGTGTTTTGTCTTTTCTTGACGGATTGAGGTCAATTGTTGCTTCATGTTCAGTAATAGGGCTGTGCACCAATCATATACATGAGTTAAGCATTCCACTGCTATGATCATTTGCGTCCTGGACGCCTGGTGTAGGGAGGCAGATCCTGCCACTCTGCCAATGGTGAAAAGGAGGATTTTCATGTGCAAATCCCTTAAATCTTTAATTGCAATTTGAGTTCCAACTTTCTTGGAACCCTCTACGCAATACACGTGGACGTAATCTTCCACGGTTAGCCCTCCCAGGGGCTTCCCGTGCAAGTCTACTGGTTCTCCCCTCTCAGAGAGTCCAGTGATAAAATATATGTCTTCCACTTCAATGCGTACTGGAATCTGATCTATCATAAAGCAGTCCTCTTCCGGTTCCCAATAATTCATGAGCATTTCTAGCAACCAGACATTGATTTTCATATTTGGCATTTTGAAAAACTTGAGCAATCCGCAATTCCGAAAAATATTTAGCGATGCTCGATCTCGCATGACTTCTTGATCAATTGCACTGTGTTCACGCTCTCTCCATGAGATGGTCATCCTGTCAAAATTCAATAAATCCTTCATTAGCTACGCATTTTTGATTTGGGCCTGCGCATACGCGACTTTATCTGTGCACAGTCGCGTGTATACGCGACTTCATCATTACCAACCCACGTATGCGCAAACCCGTGATTTTTAGTAAGGGTTTCTATGGTGAAAATTACTAAATTTTAATTTATGAACGGACAAAATGATTTGCAAGGATGATTGATGAGCTTACCTGACAAATTCGGTGCGATTTGACGGTCGGTTGCTCCTGATTTGACGAAAGAAGTTTTTTTGCTCCAGAGCACTTTTTTCCAAATCAACAATGTAATAATGAACCAAATATGAGGTAATTTGTCTATTTATGGCTAAAAAATTGAAAATTTTCGCAAAAATTTGTTATGCTTATTTTTTCGATCTATCTTAAGCTGAATAACCCGGATGCTTGGAGGTGCCCAGTTTGGTATGTTTTCAGGTACATTTTGACGAATTTGAGATTTTTCCCGATTCTTTGATCGATGATTACTGACTCGTCACGGCAGGTATATGATCTTCACTGGCATATAGGTTAGGGAAATCACTTTCCGCTGCATCTTGCATACTAGCCTCCATACTGATCACTTGCCATAGGGTCGATCCCATCAGGTCATGACTATTATACCCATTTCACTCGCCAATTATTTAATCATGACTTGATGGTAGAGCCTTCCTTTCCATGGGCTTCTTAGTTAGTTCCTCGCTATCACTTGTTGCCCATACTGCGTTTTATGTAGGCTCGGGAGTCCTCTTTAGTCCCGCCATGACTTATGTGTCGAAGCTTCATTCTTCTTCTTCCTCACTATCATTTTTCTGGCTATTACCCTAGAGGCTCCCTAGTGTTGTCAAGTTGTATTACTGCATTGCATATTGGCTACTTGTTTATCCTGGCCTTTAGCCGGCTTCATTTGGACTCGATGTTTAAGCCAAATTTTGACCTTGTCTATCTGTACAAGTTAAACATTGCATGCACTTTAGCTATCGCAACTTGACACCCTTTTACCCATGGATGGAACATTCCTCTGAGTATCGCTTACCAGTTTCCGCCACCTTGCATTGAGCATAGGATCATTCCCATCCCAGGAACTAGTGCATCTATTTCTTGATACTCGTTCTATCCATTGTACCATAGCATTCTTTTATTCTTTTTCAGGCTTATTATATGAAAAAGAAAAAAAAAATATAACAAAAAGAGCGGGAACGGGATGTATCTTCGTTGTTTTGATGGCAGTACAGAGTCAGTTTGTCGCCCTTGAACAAAGCACATATACTTATATATATTTCCTTCATTTGGGATGGTTTTAGTTTTTGACCTAGGTTCAGCCTTTACCTTGTTTCACTTGTCAGTCCTCCCCTGGTTGGTTATCTCTTCCAATCATATGGAGAGTTTGTTCTGCCTCCTGCATAACAGACTTATACAGTGTCACTTTTTACTGCCATGGTCATCACGAGTCATGCTTTTGTTCAAGGGAAGTATAACGAGAGTCGGCCATTCTGCGGTGTCTCTTGACTCATTATTCAGTCAGCCTTCCTGGTCTTGTCAGTATCTTGTTCTATCACATCAGATGTTTTGGTCTTTTGCTCGTGCTGGTTTGAGAAGGTCCCCATTGACTTCTTGCCGGCGGGTTTGTCTCTTATCGACTACGACACATTGCTCTAAGAGCAAACCTAGAGCCGCACCCTGGCCCTATTTCCATCATTGATAGGTGACCTTGTGCTCAGCATTTGATCATCATTATGGGTCTTTGACTGAGTGGTTTCCCCTGTGTTCGACGTCAGCACACATTATCACACTTGGGATTCGTGCAGTACCTTGATTTCCATTTGACCCTATCGGTGGATATCTCGCCTTTGTGTCAGATTTCATTATTGGTTGGTTCAGAGGGTTTCTTCCGTGCGCTAGCTTCATCTTGTGCATGTCAGAAACGTACTTCGGTTTTGGTTCCGTCACTCTACTTCGTCCGATTCCTTCCAAATCTTGGCCTGCGGGTTACACTCGCGCTGGACTGATGTGGGATGCCTTAATGCCTTCCTTCTAGCAGATCTTTTCCCATCGACTCCGACTCATTGCTCTGGGAATAAGGTCTAGAGTCTTTTTGTCAGTACCTTAGGGTTTGCAGTCATCAGTGGCAGACTCTTCGCTATCGACAATGGGGATTCATCATTGCCTCCTAATTGGTAGATTCTCTCAAGTGTTCAACTTCAACTCATTCATTCGCACTTGTTAGATTGTACTGGGGCACCTTGACGCTCATTTTCATTATTGGTGGGTTGTCTCGCATTGGTTAACGGTATACATCATTGACCGGTAATCCAACGATTTCTCACATGGTCGACTTCAGCTCATTTATTCCCATTGTGTAGAATTGTGCCATAGTGATCGGTGAAGACCTCGGGTTGCATCAGCATTTCTCGGTTCACTTTTGACAGTCCATTCAGTTTCTGCTAGTGATGTCGTTCACTCTTATATGTTGCAGTGTCAGTACAGCAGAATCCTATATGTTGGCTCTCGAGTTGCGTGATAGTACCGTTTGTTCCACCTCTTATGATTTGGTACTTTGAGATTCAGTTACTTATTTGATCAGACATCCAGTTGCAGCATCCTTGATCAGATTTTTATATGTGATACTTGGACATTGATTCAGACTTATATTTCCTGGCCATGCTCAGATGATTCATTGTGTACTTTCAGTTCAGTTATACTTGTATACATGTTGGATCTATTCAGTACTTTCCATATGATGTATTTCTGACTGAGCATGGGTATTCCCGCCTCAGCATGAGTTGACTCTCTGTTTTCTTTCATTGGTTTTTTGGCAGGCTAAAATCTGGTGAAGTCCTCTCTTGTCCTTGCGAAGTTCTTTCTATGTGCATAATACATTTCGGCCATCATGTACCCCTTCTGACCTCATATATTAGGGGGCATTTTTTATAGCATCATTTTTCACCTTCATATGATTCATGATTGCTTTTATCGCTTTGGGCACCCATTCCTACAGACTTGGACAAAATTCATTAAAAAACAGTGTTAAAATTTCCATACGCGGTTATGCCCAGACTTTTCCGCGTGTATACGCGAGTCCACATGTACTTTCCCACGTATGCCATTAAAATCATTAAAAATATATATTAAAATTCCCTATTTTTGGGCTGGGTTGATGGTTACTCTGGTAGTTCAACCACCCTAGCACGTGGCCAATTGTTTCCAACTGTTGAAACTACTTTGAGGGAGTATAAAAGCCCCTCATGTGTATGGCCTAAGGGAGAGAGAAATTATTGATATTATACTCTGTTGGAATCCTCTATCCAAGTCTGAATTCCCGTGCCTCCCGCACTTCCCAGTTCATTACAGGAAACCCTTGTTTCCTGGAGATGCTCATCTCTCTATATGTCATCTCGTATGCACCAGTTCGGAAGGAATCTTAGCGAGGCAAGGGCGGGACGGATCCGGATGACGGTCTGCTCGAAGATCGTGGAAGGATTTAGGTGATCTCTCCACTCGTTATTTCTGTACATGCTATTTATAATACAGAAGAACCATCTTGTTCCCGAAATATATGTGTCAGTGTCCGCTTGCATATATGAGAATATTGTTATTTAAGCATTTATTATGGTTTATCTAATGTTTCATATGGATTTCACTAACATTTAGAGTAGATATATACTATACAACCAGTTCTTTGTGCTTGTTTCTTCTTGTCTTTCAGGTTAAGAAGGAAGAAGGGTTGTTGGGGGTTTGGACCCCGCGGGATCTGCTTCAACCATAGGACCTACGAGTAAGTTCCTCGATCTGCTCTATTTAGTTTTTCATGAACATGTATGGTTGTGTAAGTCCTTCTTGAGTAGCATGCCCTGCTCTGTGGAGGTTGTAACCCAACAAACCTCTAGGGTAATTTTCCCCGAAACAAAGAGATAAAAATATTTATTTATTTTGAGTTAAATATTACATGATGATCATGAATTAATTATGTTATGTTGAAACGAAATCTAATCATGGGATAGTTTTTTCACAAAAAAAGTAAAAATACTGATGATAAAAGTATTCCAAGAACTGAGAATTGGTTGAACAAAAAATTTGTTAAAGACAGTTACCTTTCCTCTGAGGATAAAAAGTACATCCCAGTGAGGAAAATTGGTTATGTTCAGTGAATCAGGAAGGGAGGAGAGTGATGATTTCCTGAGCTGGTAAAGACCAGTGGAAACACTAAGCATTCCTGTAAAAATTCCTAGAAAAGAAGACTGGACTTGGGGTCCCAAGGTCTCTTTCGGAATGTCTGTCAACCTACTCGTCTCATGTGTGGAGCACGGGGAGAGTGAGGATGTAATTTCGTTGCTCATGGTAGGGAGGAAACCATCAGGAGAGCCGAAGTGAGATAGGTAAACAAATTTATTTTAATGTCGTTATGTATTCATATTTGTTTGAAATACATCATTTTTGTTATGACAAAATACTTTTGATATGGGTGTTGTGCATAGATTATGGAAACAAGAATTTTACACTGTGCATGTCAAGTATAAAACTGTATTTGTCTATTTTATATTATGTATCTATGTTATAGTATGTTCTGGATTTGCTGTGGAACTATTGAATATTTGTGGACTGTGTAACAAACTATATGAATAAGCTGTAAATTATAGCCTCACTGTTAAAGTAGAAATACATAAATGTTGGAACCACAGTCTGGCCTATATAGAGAAGAAACTGTTAGTTTTAGGGAGCTTCTTTCCGTGACCTAGAAAATGTTATAGTCAAGATAGCGGAAAAGTCTCCTTTATACTTGATACAATAGATTAATTTCTGGACTGGAAAGAAACAACTATGAGGAAGAAACCTAGAAAATAATAGTTGATACCTACAGGTATCTACCACACAGAAACCCTTTCACTTTACTTCGTTGAATTTAATACCCTGTTAACCACATAGAACATATTAATAAGATTTGCAAGCATGGCGGGACCATAAACCTTCCTTATTCCTTGTTGAGTCGAATAATGCATTAACCATGGAGTAGATATTAATAAGATTGACAGGGGTGACGAGAACCATTGGATCCAACCAATCAACGATGGAGGATCATACCGCAGGCGGAGTGAAATCACATATCACAAAGGTTAGCAATTAAGACTCACTTCCCAAGTTAAAGAGTTTTGTTTGCGATGTGAAGTGTTGTGGCAGAGGCATAGCGCAAGTCGTCAGATCTAGCTGAGAACAAACAATGGAGATTGGAAGCAGTGATTGAAAATCGCAATTTGTGAAGGTTAACGCTAAGGGCTATCGCAAGGGAATTTAAGAGATTTGCGATGCGAAGTGCGGGAAGCCATGTGTCGATGTGGTGCAACATCGCATCCTGCAGAACTTAAGGTTTAGATCTTAAAGTTTTAAAGCTATATTGCGGGAATTAGGATGTAAAATTTTCCGTTGATTGGTCGAAGTTACGGTCGAACCCTTCGGTAAATAACTCCCACGTATTCACACTTAGGTTTAGATTTCTATGTTGGATTGGATTTTTGTTTGACCTGCATATGTTATAAAAACTTCGCTGTTGATTCGCGTAGTGTATGTATGTATGTGGCTAACTCCTGAATCTTAATATCTATTTTGAATAAAGGGGAATTTTTATTAAGACTTAAGAAACGTTGTGTTTGCTAATTATAAGTATACACACAGATATGGATCATAGTTATGTTATATAAAATTTCATAGAAGTCTGTATGAGCTAAATTTTGTAAGTAGCCATACGTCAAAGAATTGTTATGTATAATCCGTAGAAAATCAGATAAATATGGTTGGTAATTATATGTGTTCGCATAGCTAGGTATAACATGGTATATGAAAATTTTGTTTTTTTTTTTTTGTTGTTTTTCATATTTGGTTATGGTGAATGTTACACAACTGGGAATATTTCAGAATCCCATTGATAGGAGAGAGTTAGATTATTTAAATGGATTGTTATTCATGCGATTCCAAGATATTCTAGAAAATATATAATTTAAATAATTCACATTTGTAGGCATAGGTATGGAGTAGTGGATGCAGAGGGAGGGAATATTTTGGAATCTTATGTAGAGCAGAGAGTTAAATTATTTCAAATAGCTATTGGCTATGAAATTATGGCATATTCCAAAAATTTACAATATAATTTATAAAAGTAGGTATGAATATTGAATGGACGGTTGTATTTTTTTTTGGGTTTAGTAGTAGCTACATAAAAAAATTTCACTGACATGTAAGCTCTTTGAATGATACTCTAGATTACAGAATTTGATTTTCAAAGAACTGGTAAGAATTCTTGTTGTAACTGTAGGTTGAATCCATGATAGAATGATTATATTTTATTCTTAGTGATTGGAGGATATCTGTGGGTCTATTAAATTAGAATACAAATTCATATACGAAATAGTCCACAAAGAAGTTGTAGAAGGAACAAAAAAAGAATCCATCGACCTGCACTAGAGCCATACTCTGGCTCACAAGCTGTAAGATCAATGAATTCTAGTAATGTGTATTTTTTTGAAGAAATTTAAGAGAAATTATGGAGGTCGATTGAACTGAATAAATTTAAGAGAAATTATAGAGGTTGATTGATCTGAATTCTCGCTGTATTTGGGGGATTTTTATGTCATTGAAAGGGCCATGGATTTTACCGTCGTACTTCTTCACGATATTTTCGAGCAGCCAGAGTGGAGTCTAAAGTAGTCTGTTGAACATGAATACTATATCAAATTAAAGCAATGGCATGGTTGGATTTCTGCGATAGCCTACAAAGTGGGCCACCACTCTTTTCTTTTTTTGGCCATTTTCTTTTCCAGATTTTCTTCAGTTTTAAGAGATACATCTGTTGTATATTTATCTAAAGAGATGTGTATGACAGGTGGGTTTGAAATTGATCCCTGAAAGAGAGAAGCTCATTGGGTTTTTAGGATACACGAAAGGGGATGTTGAAAAATTCATCTCAACTTTGCCTCCTATTTTGAAGGAAAAGGACAAATTTATGGTAATTTCAGGATTTCGGATATGTTCATTATAATTTTACTATGAACAAGTTAACTTAATCTGTACTATTCTTTCTCGTATTCAGAATAAGGAGAAAAAATAAGCTACCATAATTTTGTGTTTTTCATGCAGCGAATTTTGCATTTGAACGAGATGAAATTGTCATAAGATCTCTCAAGGTGCCCTCAAGGATAAAAGTAGTTATGACACAAATTTGAGCTTGAGTTATTTATTTTTTATCTTCACTTTTGTTAGGTTTCAAAAATGGATAGTGGAGATAAAAGATAGCTTACTATCACTGTATATTTCAAAAATGGAAAAAATGTATAGTTAATATTTGGAGATGTAAATTGTGTACAAATCTTTGTTACTCTGGTAAACGATAAAGATGGAATTTTTTTTGAGAAAACTATTTATTTATTATATGTTCTTGAACTTATGTGGATGGTAGATTATAATAGTATTTTAGAATTTGATATCTAGGAGATAGATCAAACAATTGACCCCTCTCCCCATCAAATTCCGGGATATTCTTACCATCTACATAAAATACCCCGTCAAATGTAATTCTTTGTGGCAATGTTTCATTGGCTCAGAGGAGATCTCAATTAACGCCTCATATGATTATGAGATAAAGCTTTAAATGGTAATTTTTTATTTTGAAGATACTCGAGTAAGCTACCTAACTCTTATCGAGTGAAATGAGTTTGGATCGGTATTAAACTTTTGGGACCTAAATAAATGCATTATGTGAAGTAGATGTGATTTTTTTTTAATGATAATTGATACAGAAAGTTAACAAGATATGATGTATTTCGGAAAAGTGACAAATTTGAGATTAGGAAGGCTTGGTTGCAATTGATTGGAAGATTTGATGGACTTGATATAAAACTAATTTAATCTTTCATTATTTTTTATTAATTTTTCATAATTTTTCATATGCATCTTATTTACTAATGAATATTTTAAAGTTATTTTTTTTATGCATTTTATTTACTAATGATTGTTTTAAATTTATTATATATGAATAAAAATTAGTAATTATTTTTCTCAATTACTTAAAATAAATTTATTTAATTATAAATTTATTTTCAATATTATTATTTATTTTTATATTTTATTTTTGAGATTATTAATATTATTATTAAATTTTTTTATAAGAGAGGAATTGCAATTGAGTTTTTTTCTAATTATACTATTATTTATTTTTTGTATTTTATTTTTTGAGATTTTTAATATTATTATTATTATTCTAAGTGAACACTGGCATCATAACATGTATTTACAATTAAATTAAGGTGATTGGAATCTAGAATTTTGGGGTATATAATATTTCTTTTTCACATCGCCAAAAAAATAAAATTATTAATATTATTATTAATATTTATTAATTTTTTAAAATTAATATAAAGTATTAATTGTAAGGTTTATAAATATGATTAAATTTTTTTAATTAAAATAAATAATAATTTTTTTAAATAAAATAGTTTTTTAATAAACTTATTTTAATTAAAATATATCAAAATTATTTTGAATTATGTTTATCTTTATATTTTTTATTAAAAATATATTATTATTTTTTTTTTTGTAACAATTACCCACACTGGTTCTTGTATCACTTAAATTTTTTTAGAGGTTCTAAAGAATTGGGTTTATGGTTAGAAATCTAAAGGTATTTAGTAAGCTTAATTTTTTAGAGATTATTTCAAGTAATGTGATTTTCCTTAAATAATTGTGATGTCTCACTTTGTATTCCCAAAGAATAATTATTAATAATTGTCTTTATTATAAAAAAAAATTATTTTTGTTTTCCTAATTACAATAAACCTTTAATACTAATATTGATAAAAAAAAATATGTATCCATTTTTGTAATACAAGTCAACAAACTTGTACAAAGTTTAATTTACAAAATTAAACGAAATTGAATCAAATTTAAAGGCTTTGTGACATAATTTTTATCGGCACAATTAATTTCCTCTCTACACACTCCCAAAATAATTTAACAAGTTACCTCGCTACTACTAAGTGAATTATAATAATTTTTTTGACTATTTTGAAAAAAAAATAAAAATTTAATAGTAAATACGTGATTTTAAATGCCAAACCACCGGTTAACTTTGCCAATAAGCTCTGGACTGAAACCAAAAAAACATGTGTGATCTTAAATAAATTATAAGTTATAAAATCACAATCTACGTAGTTTATTGTTTAACCTCGATGCATGAGAGAAAATGAGTGAAAGTACGTGCGTCGCGACGGATATGGCACATTTGCATCGATTGTGAGTCTCATAGAGTAGTAACCGAGGTGGAGTTTGGAAATGGGCCCCGAGCCAGCGAGATATTTAGGAGGGCACCCAAAAACCGACAAAACAATGAATGTTTTTAGATCGTAAATGAATGAATGAATCATATTTTAATGTTTATTTTTAGTCTATGTGATCATCAACTTCTATGTAATTTAATCTTTTTTTTAGTCAAATTGATGATGAGCTAACCAAATCTTTTAAGTTTCATCACTGAAAAGAGAATTCCATGGAATTGATGCTAACTTACTGTGGTAACCATTTCTGATGTCTCTGAAAGCATCACATTCGAAAATGAAATGTTTTTCTGTTCGACTGCTTTTGAAGTGCAAAAAATGAATGCTTTTAGATCGTAAAAAATCATGAAGTCAACAAAGTGCAATATAATCGATTGTTTGTGCATGAAAGGCCACATGGCGGTCGACACGGAGAAGCGATCAATGGTTAAGCGGAGTGGTTTGTGGTCATTAAGGAGAGTTGGAGAAAAAAAAGATGGTAGTTTTATTAAATGGATTGTATTTATATGGAAAAGAGGAAAACGAATTTTAGAGTATAAAGGAAAAGGGAGAGTTATAACGGAAAACAAATAACGTCAATGTAGAGAGAGGTGTTAATTGGGTGGATATATGAGAGGGAAAAGAAGGATGAATACCATATTTTGAATGACCATTCCATAAAATTATGAAAAGAAAGAGGATGTGAGTTTTAATTAAATGTAAGAAATCATTTCAACTAGTGTTGTCACGTGGAATACAGAAAAAGGTATGCATTCAAAGGCACATGGAAGAGAAAGAAGACAATTGAGAGAAGTACCAATGGGGAAAATTCAATGAGCCAGCGGATAAGGAGACACATTTATTATTTGAAGGAGACGGGTGAGCCTACACCTCATAGTCTATGGGCTAAACGAACCCAACGTGCATTTTTTTTTAATGATGCGAGAGAGTTTATTGTTCTTCTTGAGGAAGATGATGTAGAGGAGTATGCAATTCTTAAAAAAGATTACGTTGGTGTTAAAGATAGTAGAAAGGGTTTCGCTAGTCAATGAAATGCGGACTCTAGAGATTTCTTTCATGAACCTCGTGGTCCTTTTTGTAAAATCAATCCAAAAAAATCATCAGTGTTCTTAAATTTTCATTATAGTTGTATAGAGTTCATTCAGGCTAATTGTATTATAAGCTAATGTCTATTGTTTATTTAAGTTTCATTTTGCATCTATTAGATTTATATGGGTTTTTTATAGTAAGAGAAAAATTTAACAATCTTATTGGCAAATATAAAAAATGGAGCTCAAAGTTAATGAAAATATGTAAAGGGATGTAATAGGAATAGTTATGGACAATGACCCACGAAAATTTTCAACTAAATTTATTACTTTATCTACGTACTCACGTGGTCTCATTATTTTTAAAGGATAAATTCATTATTTTTTTATATGCTCATTTGGTGTGATTAACTTTAAACGCTACATCCAATTAAAGTATCTAGTAGTTTAATAGAAATAATATTTTTAATATAAATGATATATCCTTGTATATGTAGCACTGTTTGGTTTCCTATTGGAATAATTTTGTAAGATGGAATCACCATACTCTTTAACACCTCCAAAAGTTGAAACAATATTAACAATATATTGTTTTTCTATCTATAACCCTTGAGATGTACAAAGATTATTTTGATTTGTTAAGTACTATCGTTATGTGGCATTGTTTGGTTTCCAACTTTGTAAAATAAAATCACCACGTTCTCTAACGCGTCTAAAAGTTGAAACAAAATTACCATTATATTGTTTCTTTATCTATAACCCTTGAGATTTAAAGAGATGATTTGAGAATGCACGTAACAAAGAAAAATTGGATGTTTTATTAAGGGCCGTGATGATAAGGTGCATATTTTAACTTTTCAATGTAGATTTGAGATAAGGAGGCATTGAGGAAAGCGATATTGAGGACTTCATCATTGCCATGTCAAATAGCATGGGAAGGGGGAAAGATTTATTCTTTATAAAAAATGACATAGTTTTTTTTGTTGGTTTTTTGGGTCATTGGCTATGTTTTTTCATTTACTGTTAAATAATGGTGAAAATATAAAAGCTAGGCAAACTATTTTCAAATGTTGGCAGTCCATAATTCTAAAAAATAAGGGTGTCTTTTCTTATGAGTGGAAATATGTTCTAATTATCTTTAAAGTGACAAAAAAAATTGTTGGTAGTGTAAAAGAATAGGTGAATACCATACTAGAGAGTTCATACAAAAGATCCATGCATCTGCTAAATGTTTTTCATATCGCAACTCCAATAAAAAAAACTCTTTGATTTGTGGTAAGGATGTTTCAAAAGTATTTAATTTCGGTTAAAAAAATGGGTCGTGGGATTTTTTTGGTTGAATACTAAAAATATTTAATTTGTTTTTGTGGGTCATGGTCTATGTTTTTTTGGTTTACTATTAAATAATGATGAAAATATAAAAACTAGGTAAATGATTTCCAAATGTTTCCCATCATTGTTTCCTATCCATAATTGTAAAAAATAAGGGTGTATTTTCTTATGAGTAGAATATGTTCTGCTTAACTTTGAAGTAACAAATTATTTTGTGGATAGTGCAAAACATTAGGTGAATACCATACTAGAGAGTTCATACAAAAGCTCCATGCATCTATGGGTCCATTAGGTGATGTAGAATTATAAAAGTTTCCGTTGCTTGTAATATAAGAACCATCCTTTGAATAGTTGCCACATCTTCTATTGAAGGTGAAAAGAAGATCTCATTTCGCATTGCTAAGAAAAGTGTGCATATGACACCATACCCTATTTAATGTGTATAGACAAACTATGAGACTTTCATCATCTCAATACTTTGAATATTCTTTTAATTGTGTATTACCAACTGAACAAAAACACACTAAAAAACCTAAATCTAATACAACAATTATTATTTCAAACCAAAGTACAAATTTTCCAATTAAACAATTCCAATATCAATATTAGTTCAGATCCGTGACATGGAATGGGTTGCGTCAGGGGCTTAAATATCCTGAAACATTTTTAAAGTCAATGGATCAGGTGCTTGAATAATTTTAAAGTCAATGGATCAATTCCTTAAAGATTCTCTGAGAGAAAATGAATCATATCAAGGAAATCTTCCGCATTGCCTCCTATCATTTTCCCACATTGCCTCCCGTCCTTTTTCCAATCCCATTTCTTCGAATCTGTCCTCCCATCCTTTTTCCAATCCCATTTCTCAGAATATTTCCACAACAAAGTCGAAGGACATGCAATATATCATGGCCCAACAATAAATTATACTCATTTAACTTGTAGCTAAGCATTCATAGTTTAAGGTAGTTCACGGCTTTAAAAGAAGACTTCACATTTTTACTCACCTACCTATAACTAAGGGTTGAATAACCCTAGCCAAGTCATAGGCTCATAGCCGCAACGACAATGATATAGATTCAAATGAATTCAATAAAAGAGACTAAGGATGATGGGATTTGGTCATGAGATAGAAGAAATGGGGATGGGATTGAAACGAAGGTGTAGGTTAATAAGATTCTGAATAAACCTCTCTAATAGATGTAGATTGATGAGACATAGAGCACATGAGATAAAGTGGATACTCATAGCCAAAAAGACTTGCAATTGACCTACAAGAATTAAAGAATAGATAAAATAACTCATAACCTAAAGCTAGAAGGGGCATACTTATTTAGGAATTTTTGTGAGTTGTAATGAAATATGCAAACAAGGATTGCATAAACATTCTAGATTGTTGATCTAGCCATTAATTATATGCCCAAACTAGGATGGAGTAAAATTGTACACATGTGACTTGTAGCTTAGCATTTTATGATTTGAGGTAGTTTGTGACATGAGGAGAAAGCTTTGTTTTTTTAGGAGCTAATATGTAGCTAAGGATAGACCCACTGGAAACAACATAGACCATACATATTTACTAAGCATTAGAATTCATTGATGGTGTTAACAAAGTATCATCATTGTCTCTTTATCCTTAAGCCAACAAACTATTGCTACATCTCCTCAAACTAACAGAATGTACAAAAAAATAGGTGGAAGCTTGGGGAAGGCCACTCAATTTTTGAAATTAATAATACATTGCCTTTATTTACAACAATTACAGATAAATTTCTAAATTAGATAATAATCAATAATAGGGAATACAAATGAAAATAAGAATAAAACATGTATTTTCAATGCCACCATATCAAACATAGGGAAAAAAATAAATTAAATTCCCTTCATCAAATGATATAGAATGCCCATTATATAAAGTCAATATTTCTACATAATGGTTTTAATATTTCATTTGTAAAATTAGTGGTAAATTATATCTCAGCCAACTTTCATCATCTCAATATTTCAATTATTATTTTAACTATGTATTACCCAATTAACACAAAAACACTAGTAAACCTAAATGTTAAACAAAAATTATTATTTCAAATCAAAATACAACTTTTGCAATTCAACAATTGCAATTTAACAGTCCTATCAACCTCTACTTGCACCTTTTGGGGCAATTGCTAGTATACTAATAAAAGAGGGTCTCTTGTATGGAAAGCCCTTATGGAAGTCTTTTCCTCTCTTCAATTGGTTAGGTGGGATGGAAAGTAGATAATATTTGGGAAAAAAAATTCACGAGGGGTCTTGGTGTATACAAATTATTAAAGGAATTGTTTTAAATTTTACAATTGAAAAGTTGAAAAAAGGTTATACTATTAGTTAAATATAAAAAAAAATGTGCATTCTCAAAAATTCTCTACAAATTATTCAATGACCTCAATAGAGATCGTATTGGTGGGTTCTTTAGCTTTAGAATGGAAGTATTTTATTAATGAGATGAACCTCAATGGCGTGAGGCTTAGCAATTTAAAAGATAATTTGGTTTGGATTTGGGATGTCAACTTTGGTGTGGTAACCAGTCATCTTTCTTATGAAGTGATTCCTATCTCAGAGATCATTCGGGGGCCCGGATGGTTGAACAACCTCATGTGGAAGTCATACATCCCAAAAAAATACAGGTGTTTCCCTTGGTTGGTCCTCAAAAATAAAATTTTAACCTTGGATAACCTAATAAAAAGGGGTTTCATGGGACCAAGTGGATGTAGGTTTTGCAAGCATAGCAAAGAAATGATAGATCATCTTCTTTTAAACTATATTGTTGCTTGAGAAATTTGGTCATTCGTTCTCCAATCCGTGAACATCAGAGAAAACTTCACAATGAAATCATTTGAGGATATGCTTTTCTTACGGGTGAATAATTTCCAATATGTCCAAGCTCTGCCTATTTTTGTGGCATGGGTCATTTGGATGCTTCGAAATGGAACTGTGTTAAGAAATTATAGCATCTTTAACATTCTCCATGTCTCTAAAATCATCTCTCTTTTCAGGGACTATACACCTCTAAAAAAATCCAAGTCCTAGAGACCTCCTTATTTCCCTCAAATATCCAATGATCTTCCTATACGATTATTTGATGGAGCTTCTCAAGGCAAATTTTGTGGAGGTGGAGAGATGATAAAGCTAACAGATTCGAAATAAATCAACTTCAAAATTGGAATTGGCCCCTCGATGAACAACAAAGTTGAATTGGTTATTTTTTTGGGCTCTGATGTCATTAGCAAAGCACAAAAGTATTAACAACATTAAATTTTTTGTGATTCAAAATGTGTCATTGACTGGTTAGCAAGCCAAGCGTAACTGGATTTCCTAACATTATCATCTTGGAAAAATAGAATATTAGAGTTGAGAGAGGACTTTTAGATCATCCCTTGCAGACATATCTATAGGGAATTTAACAATGTGAAAGATAATCTATCGAAGAGAGTGTTATCTCTTGAACCTAGTTACATATCATTGGAAGAATGGGAGAGCAACTTTATTATCTTAAATTTGCACAATTTATCTAATCTATTGTTCTCTTATAAGAGTAATTATATTCTCTCAAAGCATCAATGTTGTTTCAATACATTTTACTCCAAAATAATGTGGCTCTTTGATCAGGGAAGAAGCTAAATAAAATCTCCAAACTTATAATTGGTTGGAAAAAATGGTGATCATGATTTAATACGTTTCACACGTAAAATTGAATTAATTATTTGTTGAATATAAAAGGAAACTTTGTTTAAAATAAAAACTACTTTATTTATTTTTAATGCCGAATTTAATACTCATCTAAAAAACGATTACTATAGTCAACTACCCTTAAGGGGCCTAATAAAATATCTAACACTACATTATTTGATGTGAAAAAAAGGAAAGTTCGTCTTAAAGCTTGGTATCATACAATATAAATCGAACTTTGTACCACCATTCGTGTTAGGATCAATGCTTCGGAAGATCGTGTCATCTCTCTTGTTGTATGCTCACTTTAGTACACTATACTTTTTCACAAAGAATATAGGTAAAAGTTCCAATTTCGCATGTTAAACAAAAGTTCTTTTCTATAATAGATCTATAATTCCAACACTTTATGTAACATTAACAAAAGTAAATTTTCGAGTGAAGCATATAATATAACTATAGATGACAAGCACATTGAAAAGGGGAATGAATGTATTTTTAAATATATCAATATTTGCCTTAATCGAATCACACGGAGTTTTAATTATTTTTGAAGTTTTCTTTATATACAAAAAAATTGTTGATTTAATATGTATTGAAATCCCCTCCCAAGTTACCCTTGGAACCTATCACGTTTTCCATTTGTACCTTCGAACCGTAGGTCACATTATCCATTTATGTCCATAGTTGGGAATTATATTTTGCTTTATCCATTTTTTCCACAGTACTTGTAACATTACGTATAGAATATTGACAAATCGTTTATCGCTTCCACGTCTCCTTTCTTTCATGTATGTTTACTAAGTTGTAGATGACAAGCACATTAAAAAGGGGAATGCATGCATTTTTAAATATATCAATATTTGCCTTAATCGAATCACACGGAGTTTTAATTATTTTTAAAGTTTTCTTTATATACAAAAAAGTGTTGATTTAATATGTATTGAAATCCCGTCCAAAGTTACCCTTGTGTAACGCCCCGGCACTTCGTGAGCGCGTTCGGTGAAACGGGCGCGCCGGTGAGCGTTTGGTGAGCTTGGGCGCCGTGCGACGTAACGGGCGCGCGTCGACATAACGGGCGCGCGTCGCACATTGGCGTGTCACGGGCGCGCTAGTGTGGGAGACGAGTCATGGGCGAGTTGGATGTGCGACGAGTCAACGAAGGCGTTGGCGTTTTGAGTTTATACCAACGGGCGCCGTGGATGAGTAAATCGAAAGGTGAGTCGGTCGGCGCGTTGGGCGCGCGACCGACGCCACACTAGGCGGGCGAGTCAACGAACGGTGGGGTCGGCTCGGGTTGGCCGAGCGCCCCCAACACCCACGAACGATATGTTATGTGGGCAAACGATATTATGGGCGGTCCCAAAGAAGGGCGCGCGCCACACGACGGGCGCGCCCACAAACGGGCGTCGCGACCACAAACGAAGGGTGGTTGAATTGATAAACGACGAGCCGACGAAGTTTATGTGGGCGACGGGCGCACGCAAGAGCGACACGGGGGGGGTCGGCTCGGGTCGGCCGAGCGCCCCTCACGACGAAACGACGCGACGGTTCAAACAAGTGAACGTATAGCGGCGGGTCGGCTCGGGTCGGCGAGCGACCCACACTTCAACGACGAACGCGTATAAGTAAGGAGTGTTGAAGTGCGACAAGGACATCAACGAACAGTTCGATCATCCAAGACGACGAGTCGTTCGAGCAACCGCAGCAATTGACTTGCGGCCAGCAAAGCGAATGCACCCGCCGAGCGGGTGAGTCAAGGGTGAACGACAGCCGAGTTGAACGTCAGCGCAGGGTTGAACAGCGCACGGCGCTGCGGCATACGAGGTGCGACGGAGGTAACGACGGTGGGTTGAAGTGCGACGCACCACACGGTGTTGCGGACACGGTGGGCGCGCTGAACGGAGGTGCGACGTGCGGGTTGTGCACGACGGACGGGCGAGTCGTGTGACTCACGACCCGACCAACGGTGCGACGGCCGAGTTGCTGATTCTATGTAAATTCTATGTAAAACAGGCCCTCGACCTGTATAAAAACAGCGAGGCAATTTTGATTATTTGAGATAATAAAATTGGCTTTTCCAAATCTGTTTTGTGTATTGATGAATGTTGGTTTATGTTTTGTAATTCCGCTATGAAACATAATAAAAAGTGAAGACTAACACTTAAGAAAAATAAGTAAAGGCGTAGTCCGGAAAGGGTAAACCCGAAGGGAGACCGCTTAGCCGGTGCCGCACGGCCTGCCCGAGTGGACCAACGGAGTGGGGGCGTGACAGATGGTATCAGAGGACTGATACGGATTGCAAGACAAATGGTATCGGATCCCTCCGCAGGGAGCTTTTGCTGAAGCAGGAACGCAGTTGCAGGGTTGCAGTTGGTGTTGAAGCTGACTTATATATTTGGGTTTCTCTTGAGACCTTAGCTGAAGCAAGGCATTGGCTAGGGCTAGAGCTACAATGGAAGAATTCATCCGAGAGAAGATGAATCTTGAAGGACTTAAAGAAAGGCTACTGAATTGTGTCGAAAAGAGGGATGCAGTGGAGAAGAGGCTTTCCGAAGTGAGAGAGGCCGCCAAGCCATTGACTTGGAAGCGAAGAACTGAGGAAGAGCAATATCTCTTCGATCTCCTCATGGGTGAAGATGATGATTTGGAAGCCGAGTATGATGAGTTGACTAGACAACGAGGACTACTTCTATGTGAGTATGCCGAGTATCTTAGAATGCAAAGAAGGTATAGTGAGGACACGAAGTCCACTATAGCCGAACCGAAAAATGATGAGGGGGTTGTTTTGGAGAAGGAAGAACTTGTAGAAAAAGTTGAACCTAAACCAAAGGCACCACAAACATTGGAGCTTGAAGCTACAAGGGAAGCAAGTTTGGAGGCTCGAAAGAGGCTTATAAACATGACAGAGTTCTTGGAAGAAAGAAGGCAACAACACTACAATGCTCTTGTGCAAGTGGAGGGACACTTGGAACACATGGAGGACGAGATGGTGGAGATGCAGACTTCCTTTGAAGACTTTCATGGCCGAATTGCTGAACTTGGAGGACCAATGGGTGATTCTCATGAGAATGATATGATGGAAAAGATGAAGGACGAACTTGTGACACAAGTTGAACCAAGACAAGACACATTGCAAGCATTGGTGGACAAACCACATGGAGATGTTGCAAATGTGAGCATGATCATGGAGGAACTTGATGAGCAGGGGGTACCAGGATCGAACACATCAAAGGCATTGATGGGGATGGAGGACACTCACTTGAGGAGTCTTCATAGACATATGACTTGTGTTTCACGGAAGCGTAAGGAGGATGGACCGAATATGGAGATGAGAAAGAAGATGACTTCTTTGCCAACACCATTGGTGACTACTCCTTGGATGCATATGATGAGACCTTGTACATTGATGGAGCAAGGGACATGGAACGATGCAAACCTTGTTGAGGCAATTTGTGACCCAACACTTGATGGTCCAAATGCCCGGGACAAGGGTGGAACGTGATGACCTTTGTGATGGAAAGGGGTCATGCTTAGCCATGTAGAATGGCAAGTGCCCGGCATGACCCACACACTACCTTGGTGGTAGGGCACGGTGTTGGAGTAGACTTCTTCATGGCTTCAACCAAGAAGGAACTCTTGGCAGACCTTTAGTGGGGGAGCAGCTTGAAGGAAGTACTCACATACATATATGATGGAGGTAGGAGTGACCGAGAGCACTTCACTTCGATATGTGGAGACATGATGATGATGAGAGTTGAGTTGAGTTCACTTGGATGAACACATGGGCAGCCAAAGTCATGGACATGGACTACATGGATATCTTTTATAGATGGATTGATGGGACGTTGTTCACCATGAGCAACTTGGACATTGGTTGGATGAGCAGCCTATGAGACATTCATATGTTTGCAAGTGAGAACTTGTGATGGCACTCATGGCCAATACAAGTAGGCTTACCAACGCTTTGGATATGATGAGGCATGGGAGTTCATGGAGGAGTTGCATTCGTTGGAGACTTCATATTATGGTGATCTTGGAGTATCTGACTCATTGAGGAGCTGAGGTCAGGATTGATTCTGATTTTGATGCATTATGGGATGCATACCTTGGAGCACATGTATGGGGTGTGTTCAGGAGGAGTCACTTGGTGGGGATGATAGAGCTGGAACACTTTGGAGTTTGATGGAGATGCAGCGATGGATGCCTTGGTGGTACACACTTTGGCATGGGCTTGAGTCTACTCGACTTAGCCACACTTATTACTTTGATGATGCTTGGAGGATGAGCCTACTTGCATATAAGTAGAGCACATGGATTAGCATCATGGACAGCATGTTGTGGATGAGATGGACACACTTCATGGACCCAAACATGGCACTTGGTGAGGCTCATTGTCTCCTGCTCAGGACAATGACAACCTCTAACTTATGAGCAGACCATGGAGCGAGATGGAGCACTTGATAGCAGGATGTTTTGGCAGTCGTGATGATGGGAGGAACATATGTTCTTGTGGAGGAGACGTTCGGTTGGATTAGCTACCCAACTTGTCACTACGCAAGGGGTACCAACACATGATTTCTTGCAGAATTGAGACATGACCGAGGCATGTAGCAGATCAAGAGTGTTCACATCTGGGTGCTCTTCACATATTTATAGCAGAGTTGGAGACATGAACACCTTTGGAGGATGTTGGAGTCATCAACACTTTGCGACGACAGTTGCGACGACACCATGCACATGGGTGCAGCGGCAGATTGTGCAACGACACTTTGGAGGCAGTTGCGACGATATTCACACATGAAGTTGTGATGGGCGTGCGACGAAAGGATAATGTTGTCAAGGGACGACAACGCTTTGAAGTGGGGGAGAATGTAACGCCCCGGCACTTCGTGAGCGCGTTCGGTGAAATGGGCGCGCCGGTGAGCGTTTGGTGAGCTTGGGCGCCGTGCGACGTAACGGGCGCGCGTCGACATAACGGGCGCGCGTCGCACGTTGGCGTGTCACGGGCGCGCTAGTGTGGGAGACGAGTCATGGGCGAGTTGGATGTGCGACGAGTCAACGAAGGCGTTGGCGCTTAGAGTTTATACCAACGGGCGCCGTGGATGAGTAAACCGAAAGGTGAGTCGGTCGGCACGTTGGGCGCGCGACCGACGCCACACTAGGCGGGCGAGTCAACGAACGGTGGGGTCGGCTCGGGTTGGCCGAGCGCCCCCAACACCCACGAACGATATGTTATGTGGGCAAACGATATTATGGGCGGTCCCAAAGAAGGGCGTGCGCCACACGACGGGCGCGCCCACAAACGGGCGTCGCGACCACAAACGAAGGGTGGTTGAATTGATAAACGACGAGCCGACGAAGTTTATGTGGGCGACGGGCGCACGCAAGAGCGACACGGGGGGGGTCGGCTCGGGTCGGCCGAGCGCCCCTCACGACGAAACGACGCGACGGTTCAAACAAGTGAACGTATAGCGGCGGGTCGGCTCGGGTCGGCGAGCGACCCACACTTCAACGACGAACGCGTATAAGTAAGGATTGTTGAAGTGCGACAAGGACATCAACGAACAGTTCGATCATCCAAGACGACGATTCGTTCGAGCAACCGCAGCAATTGACTTGCGGCCAGCAAAGCGAATGCACCCGCCGAGCGGGTGAGTCAAGGGTGAACGACAGCCGAGTTGAACGTCAGCGCAGGGTTGAACAGCGCACGGCGCTGCGGCATACGAGGTGCGACGGAGGTAACGACGGTGGGTTGAAGTGCGACGCACCACACGGTGTTGCGGACACGGTGGGCGCGCTGAACGGAGGTGCGACGTGCGGGTTGTGCACGACGGACGGGCGAGTCGTGTGACTCACGACCCGACCAACGGTGCGACGGCCGAGTTGCTGATTCTATGTAAATTCTATGTAAAACAGGCCCTCGACCTGTATAAAAACAGCGAGGCAATTTTGATTATTTGAGATAATAAAATTGGCTTTCGCAAATCTGTTTTGTGTATTGATGAATGTTGATTTATGTTTTGTAATTCCGCTGCAAACATAATAAAAAGTGAAGACTAACACTTAAGAAAAATAAGTAAAGGCGTATTCCGGAAAGGGTAAACCCGAAGGGAGACCGCTTAGCCGGTGCCGCACGGCCTGCCCGAGTGGACCAACGGAGTGGGGGCGTGACACCTTGGCACCTATCACGTTTTCCATTTGTACCTTCGAACCGTATGTCACATTATCCATTTATGTCCATAGTTGGGAATTATATTTTGCTTTATCCATTTTTTCCACAGTACTTGTAACATTACGTATAGAATATTAACAAATCGTTTATCGCTTCCACGTCTCCTTTCTTTCATGTATGTTTACTAAGTTTGTATGAATTCTTTTTTAGAATAATGACTTTTATTGTTACTAATTATGCCTCATCAATCTTGTAAATATGGTTTGGTTAGGCTTTTACATTACACTACTTCAGTCGAAAAGTCAAAATATATAATCTCATCAGATATCTAATAACTGTCGAGAAAAATGGTGCAGTTCAGAAACTAAGAGCTATTACAATGTAATTTTCCATTATTATGATGGCCTGAAAAAATTAATAATGGTCATGAGACTTTCTTCTAGATAAAAGCATCGACATATATAAAAAAGTATCAAAAAAATTTGAGTGTCATCCGTTATATATCTTAAATGCAAGATCAAAATAGATATGACAAATACTTCCTAAAAATAGACAACAGAAAGTAATAATGTGTGTTATAGAGAAAGTAAAAAAAGAGGGATGGTTCCCTCATCCAAAATCACATAATTTGCTTTGGAACAAAAGTGAAGAAATCCAGGGGACATTTGAAGTACAGTGCATCTACTAAGTCATTTTGTTCCATGAATACATGCCTGAAGGAGATTGTAGTAAAATATTGAATCAACAACTTAATCCTAGACCACCAATTTTCCAATGATGGGGGCGATAAATTTGACATTCTAGATGCCCATAAATTATATTCATTGAGTCACCATCTATTGAAATTATGTCTGGTCATTTTTGTTTGGACATGTATTTCATGCCCCATAGGGTCAAAATCTTTGCACGATTGTTTGTGCCTTCCCCTGCAAACTGCCAAGTAATGAATATTGCTTTGTGAATGGAACAAAAGAATTTCCAATCAACTACATAGGTTAGATTGGGACACACCATTGAAACCCATTTGGATACAATATTGTAGGAGGGTTCCTGAGTCTCCTGGTAACATTGACTGTTTAGTTTAGTTGTTGTACAAACTCCACCAACCAAGGATATTTGTACAAATTTTTGAAAATTTTATAGACTTCCCATGAAAAATGATTAGGTTCTTCGCCTTACAAACCTCCCATGTAATGAATAATGGAATAAATTTATACCTCGATTGCTTCTGAAACCACCACTAAAAGCATGTTTTTACTGAAACGAAAGACCATTGTGGAGGGAGATGAATGCAATCAAATACCCACATCCAGACAATAATAACAAAGGGTTAGTATAAAAAAATATGTGTGAAATTTTCCTCAGATTATTTTCAAAAGGAACACCAACCAGGTCCTAAAATTTCACACCATGCCAAGTTTATCACATGTTAGTATGTGAATGCTCTAATCTAGCCAAAGAAAAAATAATAATTTTCAAAGGGATATGCCATTTCCATTCTTTCTCATACCAGTTTTCTCATACTCAACTTAAAAACCAAACCCGCCATCTCAAGATCTACAAGAAAGCGGTTCTAATGGAGTACATTCTTACCTGAGAGTGATCTCATTTGCATCCATCTAGACTAGGTATGGAAATGAAACAAATCATGTTTATAAGCTTCATATAGGAAGAACATTCCCTTTACATGAAAGATATCAATAACACTGTGGGAGAGCATGGTTACAACTGAACCCATAAATATAGTCATTTCCAAGAAATATTTTTTCCCCTTTATCGAATGACGAGCGTAGATTTTGCAATAGCCACTTAATTACCTTCCGAAAATGTTCTAGATATGTGATCCCACTTTGTTATCCAACTGTCCCTTTATATATCATTTTACCAGAGACATGTGGTTGAGATACTTATAAAAAATAATTTATTGTAAGAACATTGAGCTAAAAAAGACCTCCATAAACTTTTGGTTTGGAGTTCCCATCCAAAAATTTTCATAATCAGTATGCCCCAACCCAAAAACTACTTATCAATGGTGATGGAGTCCAAATATGCATGGTGAGATTTGTATTTTCCCTTAGCCCCTTAAAATAAGAAATGTGCAATGATGTTCTTAATCTGATGGATGATATTCGAGGGAATCATTAAGAGATGCCTCCAATATATCGATATTTGTTGGAGAACAACCTGAATGAGTGTGCATATTTTGCCCAAATATATTTATTTATGTAACCAAGAGTATAAATGCTTCTAGAAATTTTCAAGGAATCAATGCCAGTATTTGGTCCTGTAGTTATTGGGTTTATGCCTAAAAAGTAGATATGTGAAACCCTCCTCAAAATTGGACACAATAACATCAAATACACCGGTAATGTTGGCAATCTCATTAGTATCACTAGATGAAAAAATAAAAATTATTTGTTACTATTGGGGACTTAGCCCAAAGAAACACCATACCTAGTGAAGATGGAATGTATAATGTTCCATTGCGACCTAGAAACTTGACCATAAGTGAGGATATCAGCTACAAAAAAGAGGGGTGAGACAGAGACCCATCTAGATACCTGAATGCCTTGGAAGAAGCCGCCCATGTGAGACTCTAAAATTTTGTAGGTAAGACCTTCCATGAAATAATAAAAAGAAAAGGGGAGAGTGAGCACCCTTTTCGAAGCCCTTAGATATCTGGAGCGCCATTGACCAAAACTGCATAATAGACTTTCTAAGCCCTTAGATATTCGGAGTGCCATTGACCAAAATTTCATAATAGACCGAAGGAACACATGCCATGATTGAAGAAACATTTTACACATAAAGGCCAATCTTTGTGAGAATCATTCTTAAAAAGGACTAGTCCACACTATGATAGCCCTTGTGAAAATCCAGTTTCATGACCAATGCCCCTCATTTCTCTAGTATGTATCATATGAAGGAATTCCAACGCTATAGCAACAACATCTTGAATCTACTTCGTTGCAAGGAAACCAAATTTTCCCAAAGGAATGAAATAAGATAGAGTATCCTTTAACCTGATGACAATGCTCCTACAAATGAGTTTATATGAGATGTTGCGGATTGAAATACGAAGAAAGTTAGTGAAAAAAATGGATGGGAGATCTCACAAATTAGGGAAATGAAAGTGGAATTGAGTTCACCCGATACCTGTCGAAAAATTTGAGACTCTTCTACCATCTATAGGAGATTACCCCCATAATATCAAAAAAATGGGTGAACAATTCAACAGTCTATCAGTCACGTATAGGGAACTTGTCATGTTTGAAGGACTTCAAGTTGATATAAATTTCTTCCAAAATTAATGATCTTCCCAGATTTCCATTTGAAGCCTGAAAAAACATGCGAGGGTACACTTCAATCCCCCAAAGATCGTGTGAGATGTCCAGATCAACATGAGTCGAGAATATGTTTTTACAATTTTTTATGGCTTCCAATTGTATGTCATGAGTGCTATAAACAGGTCCCCAAAAGCCATTTGCAATTCCCAAATGGAATCCATATCTCGCCTTTGTGAGGAAAATTTGTCGAAAAACCGATTATTTCATTCCCCTTCCTTGATCCATATCACACAAGTCTAAAGCCTCCAAGTGATCTCCTGGATTTTTCAAATATGTCTTTTTCTTGTATTCCAGTTCTTGTATTCAATCCAAAAGAGTAGGAGACCGAGCATAAGGGTTCAATTCTACTGCAATATGATCCATTTCCGCCACAATCCTATCAAGATCCTCTATCAGCATGCATTTTTTGTTTCTTTCCCATTTATAGATAAACTATTTTAAAGATGTTATTTTCTTTGATAAATAGATCATAGTCAAGGGCTCTGCTGGGAATATCGATCTCTTCCATGAATCCCAAACCAACAAATTGAAATCCTCATGTGAAAGATAGACACTGTTGAATTTAAAAGGGATTTCTTGCTTCAAATTTTCACCTCTCCATTGGAGAATAATTGGAAAATGGTCGGATATTTTGACCTGGGAAACCCAAGATCTGACATCCCCGAGGATCTCAAATATGTTCCCATGAATGGCAAACCTGTCCAATCGCTTCCGAATGTATGCATCTCTAGACCGAACATTTTTCCAAGTAACCATGAAGGGAAAAGGCAAAAAAATTACCAAACAATTCTCAGAAAATAGATTTTGTAGTTGAGAGGCCAAAGAGTTAGGGTGACTACTTGTAGCCCAAATTTATTCCTCTGAAAAATCCGAATTTGAGTCCTCCACCAAAAATAAAGTGCCAATTTTTAGAGGCTCATAATCTCCAAACCTAATGAAAATTACAGTCAATCCAAATAAGGGGTATATATTTACCAATTAACATGAACATGACTTATCTTCAACTTTTCTATATAGAATTTCCATGGTGCTTCTTATCGTAAGAATTATGTGCGTTATCATTTTTTCTACCAAATAGTAGTAATTTTCAGGTCTACTTCTCGAGCAAAATTTAATTATAAATATCCAATTTATGGAGAGAGAAAGTGATATTATTGTGTTTCTATTTTTATGCATAACCACTTCCAACTCATGGGTGGAGACCTATTGTAACATGTTTTTCATTTCCTACATCCCAAAACCAACAAATTCCCAATAATTGGAAAGATAAAATAATGGCATTGCATGTTATAGATATAGTATGATTTTTTTTGGAAGGGATTCCTATAAAATCTTATACAATATGAGGATCAACGTTTTTCTAATAGTGAGTTGACTCCAATGATCATCCTCTAAGATTATTCTCCATTAACGTTTCACCATACGATGTTGCCAAAATATGAATATTTTTAAGGATGTATACCACCCATGTCCATAGGTTTAGTTATAGTATGGAATTTAATCTAAAGGTTGCCTTATTTCTCATTCTTCCTAGTATATGGGAATATGAAGATTTTTTTCCCTAGTTTTTGAAACTCCTTTAGGAATATAACTGAGAGAGTGCCAATAGATTATAGTTGTTTCTAGTACAAATTTCATTAGGTTTAGTATATATCCCCTATAAATCCATCTTTAACACCTTAGAGTATTATCCTTTCTACTTTTTCAATTTACCATTTCCAACCATTGATGTCATAATTATTGGGTTTGAAAACTTGTTCTAAAATTAATATACATGGAAAGAATTAAATAGAAATTCCATCCAATGTAAAGAAATATAATATTCTTTCATATTCTCTTTCATTATATATATATATATATATATATATATATATATATATATATATATATATATATATATATATATATATATATCAGTTACATTCCTTATAGACTCATCGCAAAGTAGTAAAACATCATGCATGAAAACTAAATGTGTCAAATAAAAAAACCATCCTAACCTTATCTATTTAAAGTATCAGTTCTTATATCCTCCATTATTGAACATTTTAAGAGCTCAATTATCATTGTAAAGATAAATGGGAATAATCACAATCAATGCCTTATCCATTTTTAGTACTTTGAAAACTAAAATTTGATATAAAAATTACAATTGTAGACGATACTGAGGCCAAGCATGACATAAGATATCACACCATTCAACATGGAACAATATGTGAATCAACATTAATATCAAATATATCTAATTTTCTCTATTATATGTGATAAAAATGGATCATTGTATAACTTATCATCGATTTTCGTGAATTTTGGGTAGATAAACTGTAACTAGGTCTATAGAGACCATTTAAATAGTAGGTGTTACTCCCATGATTTAATTCCAGAAAAAAATACAGATTTTCCATGAAATTAAATAGAAAATTTTGTGGTAAAGAATTCATGGAAATTTTCTTATCCCCTTGACTCGATTGACTAGATATTAGATTACATTTTAATTACTTATCAAATAACCTAGGAATTTTTCAATTAATTATCAATATAGTGTTTGTATGAACTTGCGCACTATGATGCAATCTAGATGATAATTTAATACCATTAATTATTGATTCATTTGTAGTATTCTAAATGAATGTCACAAAAAAAGATGTTAAATTGTTTTTTGAAGTCACCAAGAAAACCAAACCACACTTGTAATCAACACAACACTTGCAATATACCTAGTGGGCTTAGGAAGCTTATTGTTGTAACCCCAAAGATAGGTTGAAAAACTAATCTAAGTTACAAGAAAGAAAATATCACTCCTCGACCTAATGGGATTCCAAAGCATGTTTCTATATCCCCCAACATAGTTTGGAAGCATTATACAATAGGAATTAAAGTACACCAGTGTCAAAGAGGTGAGTTGCTCAAAGTATAGATGATATTGAATTTTGCAACAAAACATATGAACATGAAATACAATACTAGAAAGATACAATATAAAATACTTAAACCACAAGCCTTAATGTAGAATATCCAAACCACAACTATGTTGTAAATAATCCAATTATAGATAGAAATAATAATTGCAATTCCTATAAAATAGAGTAAATTGGCAAAGCATGAGAAATAGCGTCAAAGAAATTAAACCTAAAAATAAACTATTATACTTATCTAATTTGTGAGTTGTAGTAATGTAAAAAATGAGAAACATTTCATTTATTGAGCTAATTTAAATATAAAAAAATATTGGACACAAAACTATATAGTTAGTGGGACTACCCGGATAAGAAGCGACACATACCTCCTTGGGAAATATATTTCTTATACCAATACCAAGACATTAATTAATCATCACATCATTCAAGAAAATGAAATTGAAGTGGGTGTGATATTATATTAATAATTCATAATATATGTTACAATATTCTCTCCATTTTTTCTCTATCTTCATCTCCATCTGCATCTCTAGCTTGAGTAGCGGTGGATTTTTATACATATTATTTGCTATCATAAATCTTCAAGGAAATAAAGGGAAAACCATGAAAATATTCATATTCCTAGGATATTCCCTTTGCCACCGTGATTTCTGTAAAAATATATTAAACAAAAAAAAATTCTAAGTATCTTAGCTATCCAATCAGTGGCATATGGGTCACCTTCCCGATGTGGTCATTATTCTTTTATGAAGGATCCTCATCCTCTGTCACTTTCCTTCACTTGGTAGCCAACTTGTAGGGAATCAAATGTAGGAAACTATTGGTAGACCAACAACTAAGATATAATAGTTGTGAGAGATTTGCAATAACTATATCCAATAGACAGCTATTAGTGTGTTGGAGTAGTGGTTTCCAAGTGATTTGCAAAATCAAACACCATGCAAGATATAATGAAAGACAAGCATGTTGTACCATCAATCAAAGTGTAATGCAAGATTTCATTCAAGGAATGTTGCAACACTAGTGTCGAGATGGTAAACATGTTGTAGTAAGGATTATGGAATCCATAATATTCCATCATCAAGGTCACAATGGTGTAGAAATAATGTATATAGTGAAGATACATAAGTGTAGCGGTGTTGTATTACTATGCATTATACTTATATGAATTATTTTTTGGAACATGGATGTGATGCAAGAACACTAGGAGTATTAGAAAAATTAGACCTGTTACAACTCAAACTAGCAGGGGACCTAATAGGGGTTCCTATGAGGGCAACTGCTAGGTCAAGGGCAATGATGGAGACTTAGCCCAATGTCACTTCAGAAAATGCTCCCTACTCTTTACGGAATTTCACTGATGGGAGAAGAACCAATACTCTTATAAATCACTTGTAAAGTATGAATCAGTGAACAGGTTTGAAGTGACCCTAGAAAATATTTCCCTATGATAGAATGAAGAATGAGACTTACTTTCCTGTTAAGGAAAGGACCCGATCTTCTAGTGATAGAGGATGAGGATTGGACAGTTAAGGTAGAAGAATAGTATTGATAAAGGATGTTTTAAATGCCTAGAATACTTTGGGAAATTATATTCCTGAGTAGTCCTTGATAAATCAACTTTGATGAAGAATGGGACCACAGAGGCCAAGTGGACCCAGTCGAGGTTTGGGGATGGATTTTGGCACCCAGTGATGTTATTAACCTAGAAAAGGTGAGGGGAAATGATCAAATAATAACTTTATTCCAATGATGTCCAATTGATCATACTAGGGTGTAGCCTTGGGAACACCTAAAAAAAACTTCATCATAGAGCTAGTATTAGAGGTATCCAACAATACCAATGTCGTATTTGGCCCAAATTTGGAGGAGAGTGAAGGGACCCACAAATGTGGTTGCATCAAAGAGATCGAAGTTTTCCTATTGCTATATTATCGGGAAAGTGATGCCCTAGGTGATCTAATGGGGCTAGACCTCGGGAAAAAGGGAAAATGTGAAAAAGAGGGGAAAATGAATAGAATTTTGTGAGGGACCAGTGCTTGATTCAATTTGACATATTGATTCAAGGATAATAATGACAAAGAAATTGGTTTCTTGTGCATAGAGGCCCATAAAGTCAAATTTGCCCAATGTTGGAGGAAAGATAAGAAAAGTGACCTGCAAACATTTATAATTAATAAAAATGGTGCAAGGTTATCGATATAAAAAGATCTCTAGGAAAATTAATTCAGATGAAAATTTCCCATTCATAGAATATGCTAGATAGACACATAATTCCACATTTCAATCATGGAGCAGGTAGCCCTAATTATAGTGAAATCCAATAGTATACAACAATAAGAAAAATAAAATTAAATTTACACTTACAATGATAGAGATTATATCCAAACAGTGTAGCATTTGCATATAATAATCTCCAAGATAGAAATACCCAAAATCCATACATCAAAATTCATCCATCATCCAAAAATAGTCCTCCAATGAAAAATGTGAAGTTATCTAAAGATAGAGAGATCCCAAGTCAAGTGATGATACAAATGAGTCCAAAAAAATCCTATTTACAAACCACTTAGGAGTTATATTTAGCTAATGAGCCTACACTAGCCCCCAAAAATAAAATAATGTGAAAATAACCTAACTTTTGGTGACAAGCCCACCAAAATAGCTAATAAATGAAATGGTAACCCTCTAAGGAGGTAAAATAATAATATATGTATGTCATGGTGCCCTACAAAGGCCTAAAATGTTCAGAAGTGCCATAAAGATGAATAAACTCCTCAAAATGTGATGGACAAGGCGGTGGCCCTGTGTTTTCGAATTAGTAGGAATGTGGTGCTCTGAATGGGTGTGGGGGCACACCAATGACCCCATGGATCTCCATATGAGTTGAAGATTATTGTAGATCATATGTAACGACTTAAATGAGGTAATGAAAGCTTCCATGTCACCATATAAGTCCTGGTACAACTTCCAAGTGTATGGTGTGCCTATGGGGCCTGTTGGGCATATTGTAGCAACTGCATCATCCTCATCCCAAAAGTGGATCTTTAGTAATATCTAGACCTCAAAGGGGGGGGGGGGGGATCCATGGAGTGTTGGATGCTGCTGTGGAGGCCCATGTCTCTCTACACACATCCTATATGTCCTAATGTAGCCCTCTAGGGGGTCAGTAACCCATCTAGGGATACCAAACCCAAATGGACATGATATACAATCTTGTATAAGATACAGTGCATCCCCTAGCCTTCCTGTACAATAACTCATTAGAGTAATTGTGCAAAATATCTTATAAACCATAGCCAATAAAGTAGGGACTTCATAATTCCATGCCCTTCCATAGTGGACTTTGGCATGTGCTGATGTCTCCAAGATCCAAAGAGGGTTAGACATGTACCTTATTATGTGGTTTCTACGCTTAGAGGGAATAGTATGTCTAAGGTGCATCAATAAAATGGGGGTGGAAAGTTATAAAGAAGTGAAATGGAATCTGGAATGAGAGGGACATTCTTGGGCGACATATTGGGATCAAGGGTAGCTAGATAAGGGGAATCCAACACATGGGTATATAATGTGTAGGGGGGAGAAATCATGGTACATGAGGTGCCTTGAATTTTATTTTTTCAACCTTATTTATATTCCATTTTAATTTTATAAATTTTGGTCAATTAACTACTCGGGCTGTAAAGGAAAAGAGCATGATGTGTAATATATACTAGTGACTACCCCCTTTTAGGGAGGGTGATTCATTTCCCTCCAAATATTGTGAAATTCATGGGATCTTGAATGCTAAATGAGGAACATCTATGGCCTATGGAACCGGGGTGATGACCATGGTATGGGGTAGAGCTCATGTATTTCCTTTTTCCCACGGGTTAATTATCTTTTTCCCAGCCATATTTTGCATTTTTGGTACAATTTCCTATTGAATGTGGCCATTTATGATATTAATTTTTCTTTTAGCTGCTTCAACCTCCAGGGAAATCGTTCCATGCCTAACCCTAGGTGGGGGTAAAGGGATATGAAGGCCAACCCTATGTTGACCCAAAGAGGAATTGTGGACCCAAGTGGGAGAAATAATGAATGGGGGTATAATGAGTGGAAATGGAATAATATATGGAAATAAAGGATCAGGGCCACACAACCAAAGTTAGGGTTTCCAAAGTAGTACAACCCTAAAACCAAATGGTCAATAAAGGAGATCCCATGTGATTCGTATCCAAGGGTAACATGCAAAATAGATCAACGGGACATGAGCACAAACTAATATGACTCTTTCTGTGAAATTCCCCCATCAATCCATGCCCAAAATTTTCCACTATAAGTAAACCCAATACTCAATTACCAAATCACAAGACATACCTTTAGATTCAGGAGTCCCACCTTCAAAAATAGGATCAATACAGATGGGTGAGGGACCACATGGTTGGCTAAGGTGGCAGAGAAATGGAACAATAAGGTAGTTTAGGGACAGAAGGGCATGTTGGTTGAGGGCCAAGCTCCATCATGGATAAAAGTTTCTCCTAGGGATATCACCCATGAAGTGGTGGGTAGCAAGACCTGCAAAAGCTACATAAAGTGTTTCGTCATGATTTTCCGAAGTTAACACAAAGAGAAAGATTGTTCCTTAAATACATGCAAATAAAAATTCAAATGGATAATTAAAATATAAATATAATTCAATAAAAAATTCATTATTACATGATAAAATGGTAATGAAGTGGCATGGAAACTAAGAAATATATGCAAAGGTGTATCTTACAGGTGCTAAAATCAAATTTGGGCACCTTCCATCTCCCCTAGACAAAATTGTATCATGTCTCGATGAAAGTAGGTAGTGTATTTCAGTCTAAGAGGGTGTGGTTCCCATCGAGTTTATTTACATTATTTCTAACCTTATTTATTTCATTGGAACTGTAAAAACATTTTCATTCCTTAACCTCCCTACAATAGGAGAGTTCTTCGTCCTTGGACATGTTGTATTCTCTGTGATAATTTGTGGAAGGGAGCCAAACCATAGGGTGGTGGAAGTTGAGGACCATCCAATGGTTTTTGAAAGTCTACATTCATTCAAAATATCATTGTATTCTTTCTAGAGCCACTACAATGCAACTAGTGTTGAATGGATCCTTTCTACATATTTCCTACATGGTCTTCCTCCAATGCGAATTTCACCCTTTTACGATTGTTCGTGATGATATCTCAGTCCGTTGTTTGCAATGATTAATGGCCTCTTATTCTCCCTAGGCTCTATACTCTACATGTTGTAGAAAATTTCACATAACTATAATGTGCATGGATGACATCCTCAGGATTTTGAAACTCCCCGTTGATCCATAGATTGCATGTGTTGTTATTATTTTCCACTTGGTGAGTAATTGACTAGTGAGTGCAGTTGTTTGGGTAAGAAAAAAAAACTATTTGGTTAATTTCTCTGACAAAATGGTTTGGGTTTCCAAATTGAGTCATCGTACGATAAAACATTATGTTTTTATAGCTCACACAACATGTCCTTTATTTATTAGTGCATGGATAGTCACTTCAAAAAATGTGCTTGGGGAGGTAACCTCATATGGTTTTTGGGTCATGATGGCTTCCTCTGAATCATGCATTACTTCTCCTGTAAGTAAAAAATATACATAAGGGAAGAATAATTTCATGTAAGTGCATATTATATCAATACCCTAAGATGAATATTTTTTATTTATATCTTTCTCACATTCTTTTGGAGCTAAATGATTTTCACGAGGTGTTTAATGTTTTCCTTCCGGATTTATGGGATTTTGATTATTATTCCCATATCTATTTTCATTTTAAAAAATATGTTCATTCTCCTTCACAAGAAGTATTCCCTATTTATAGGCAACCATGTCTCATTCCCTCATATCTTCCTTATGCTTTTCCCATTGATCCTGAAGGCTTACTTCAGCAACTTGATCCTTCATTGAACTAAGATCTTTTTGAGTGGTATTTTATAGGTTTCTCACTCTTTGTTCCAACAACCCTCTCTTTCGTTTGTCTTATTTGATTTATTTTTCTATATCCCTTATTTTAGGGAGATATTTCTCCTTATTAATTGTGACAAGGAGTATTGCTACCTCAGTAAGGCAATCCAATCCCTTAAGGTACAAGTATTCTCTTAGTTTATATTCTAAAATTTTGATTCTAATTTGAAATTTTGTGTTATATCTCTCCAAAATTATATTTTCTTAACAATAGACGAACACAAGTGTGTGGGAGAAAGTGAACCTGTCTATTTCTCCTTCTTAGGATTGCAAATTTTCTTTAGGATTTGAGTGGGAACCATTATCCACTGAGTTGGAGCATTTTTTTTTACTTTTCGTTTATCTTTTTCTTCATATTCTTTCTTCTCACGATGTAACATCCCTAGGTTAAAGTTCATGTGATAAAGGATAATAAAGGAAAAATAAAACGAAGGCCATGGGACACATATTTTAGGGTGGTGTTGTGCTATGCAACAACTTACCCACATTTTTATTTTCAAAATAATCTAGACCTTTGACAAATAGATAAGGGACCCTTCTTAAAACTCCAAAAAACATTATTTCTTTTATTAAAATAAAAAACATAAAAAGAAAAAAATAACTTAATAAAACATCCTTGTAATTACCCTATCACAAATCGCAAATCTCGCATAATCTTTTGAAAGTTAAGTAACAAAACAACGAAATCCCGATTTTGCAATCTGTGATCTGAGTTTTGCAAGTGATAGCATAAATCACACATTGTGAATATATGTTTGAAACTTTAAGCAGACTTTACCAAAGTTCCCAGATTGCGACACTCCGATTTTGTGATATTTGGATACTGCAATTTTGCGATTTCGTGATATCGCGAAATCACATAT
The DNA here is from genome assembly GCA_034641835.2 of Pinus albicaulis. Lineage (NCBI taxonomy): Eukaryota > Viridiplantae > Streptophyta > Pinopsida > Pinales > Pinaceae > Pinus > Pinus albicaulis. The sequence goes on from CM076582.1 coordinate 1,409,381,254, forward strand.
CGCATAAACAAAAACTATCGCGCTTCATAAAATACAGGTTCAAAGTGCATGATGCGATGGATTTGACAGGTTTAAATAATTTTTTTACGTAAAAATAAATCATGTCAGAAATGATTAAGTGTATTTTATCATTCCAATCCAAATAGTTATTGTTTGGTTACAGATAATTAATGGAACAACTGTTTCCTGGATCTTTTCTTTTCGAATTGGTCATTTCAAATATATCTTCCATCATTTGATCATTACTCTGTTTTTAATAGGGATTTTCCTTCAAGATATGTCCTTCCGCAAAGTAATGCAAAAGCACGACAAACGGACTATTGTAGAAGTAGAATACACAGAAATGTCGCCCATAGTCTCAGATACAGTTTTCACAATAGAAGGAAGTGCTACAAAGTGGCAAGCTATCTATACCATTCTTGAAGACGAAAAACATGAAGTAGTGGACGTCAAAGCAACTACTGATGATGCAAGACCCTCAAATTTACAATTTAAAGATATTGCATGCTCTTTCCTTCATAGGATAGTAGCAAGGGCCACTCTTTTTCCATATACTGACATGATTAGGTGGGCACATGAAAATCCAACAATCAAGGACAGACAATTAAGAAATTCTAAGAATGAAATCTTAGGTTCTTTTAGAGCTGAAGACTTGAAAGTCATGTACAAGCTACCCGACCAACAAGACATTTATGATAATAGATTTGTTGATAAATTTTCAAAGAACAATGAGGACCCATTCAAGACAATTCAGGGTTGGAGGAAATTGGATAACAGTTCAAACATGACAAATCAAGTATATATCCTATCGTCTCACTTGCAAATCCCTGTAATTTTGTAGCTGCGATGTTATGCAGATTATATGGTCTCCCTGATAATACCAAGTTCTCCATAAATTGGCTTCCCTTGATTGATTCCTTTGGTAATTCCCACATCATGAATTGGGCAACCATTCTTTCTGAAAATATAGCTAAAGCGATTAACGAATATCGCCAGAAAAGACCTTCTTCCTCCAAACCCATCCCCCAATTTTTCATGAGTGCATATATTTTTGATGCTATCTATTTTTCTACCAGTTTTCTAGTTATGTGTTGGAAATGGGCTCCTGAGGATCCCACTCCTATTCATTTGAGTCATAAAGAGATATGGGAACATAATTATGCACCACATTTTCACAGGCTATGTTATGGAGTTGTATTACCATTACATCAATTAATGTTTGACAGAATGAGCCCTAGGTTCACTAAGGAAGCCATTTCGGACCTTCAAATGATAGGGATATGTTTTATTTAAGAATAATTTTCATATATCATAGTATTTGGAAGCTCCACTCCTCCACATGTTCTTCCTTTATATGTTTCAAAATATTAATGGCAAGAGAAGTTGCTTACCAAACTGTTGGTAATGAACTCACTAAATCTTTGAAAGATAGTAAAGAATATTTATGGCCAAGTTTTCCAATTGAATGTGGTACATTCACCCTCAACAATTTCAATCATGCATTGAAATAATGTTAGAAGATTGAGCTTTTTAAGCTCCCCGTTTTACCCCCAAGGCAGTTCGACCCAGAAAATACTGCTAATAGGTTTACTCAGTCAGTTAAATTCAAACCTATCATACACACATATGATAGATTTGAAGACATTTTGCAATTTGTTGGAACTTTTGAAGAAGTTCAAGATTTTGTCAAATTGAACATAAATCCAGAAGAATTACATAGATTCAATGAGTACAGGGAACAAAGACTCAAACATATCCCTCAGAATGTTTTGATTACTAGTTACATAACTGAAGCATGCAAAGAAATCAGAAGAGAAAAATCAGATTCACAAAATCAAAATGAACTAGATGAAATCTGGACTTTAGTTAGCTACACATTGATAAATACCCCAGAGGTATCATCTTCACAAAATTTCAGACTCCACAAGGACAAACAGTTTCAAAAATAAATCATTGAAATTCCTGGGATAATCTCCCAAGATACAAAAGTCATTCCTGCGTTTCCTACTAATGAGATTGTTTTGAAGGTAACTGATATCCCTCCTCTGGATTTATTCTATAGCCTTCTTCGTAAAGCTATAGTAAGGAAACAAAGAAAAAGGAGAAGTATTGAAACACCTCAAGGAAATGAAGTTATGGAAGTTGTATTGAAAGACACTACTTCAAATCCAATTTAAAATCTGACTCGGCTATCACAATTTGCTAGAGAATACACTATTGCAACAATGGATAAGGTAGCCGAAGTATCCATTTTGGTTCAAGAAAAATATGATAAGATCATGCAACTACAACAACAACTCGATGAATAAAGGAGTAGTCTTAATCAGAAGGTAGAGCAACAACTCCTCAAATTTTAGCAAGATATGGAACTGCTTAAGATAAGTCATGAAAATTACTTATCTAAAAAAAATACATTGATTAAATAATTGAGATAAGATCTTACAAAATATTAAGGTATTCCTACTGCATAGGAATTCATAAAAGAAGCATTAGCATTAAATTCCTTACTCTCAAAACAACAAAACTTGTTTATCTTACAAATCTCAGACACAATCTCACACTTGGAAATCACTGAACAATTAACTAATACAATCATTGACTAGAGAATTGAGTTTAATGAACTCAATACAAATTTTTTTGATTGTATTGAATGGCAGCATTCAGAGGAAGGGAGAAATTCAAGTCTCCAAAATATCAAATAAACTTTTAAAGATATCCTTTTTACTGACTAGGATGCACAAGTAAAACAGACAGAATTCGCCATCGCCAGAGCAGCAAGTATATCAAAGAGTATGGTCAAGATGATTAACTACATGTTGCATACTTCTGGTTTGATTAAAGAAGGAAATCACAAATCGATTCCTGATATCATAAATTTAGATCAAATATGGAAAAACACAGGTCAACACCGAGAAGAAAGGCTTGCACAGCTAAAAAAGGCAGATTGGGAATCATACTGGCAGCTACTGGTTAAGCCGCATAGTCAAATAATGAAATTTAATTGCTCTATGGATTCCATATAGAAAATGCATCCACTTTTACAGGATGCTATATTTACTAGGCAAATGAAGACATAGTTTTGGAAGCCTCCACAAGTTTAGGCAATGTCCGATATTTGTGAGCAGAAAAAAAGAGCTGGTAGTAATCTATCATCAGGCATGATTATAAGTTAACTTGTTTTTAACAATTTCCAATTTAGAAATTAGATACTAGGAATGAGGAAGGTTGTTTGAAACCACCTCATAAGATATTTTTTATAATCTATTTTTGTAAGTAGTTAATTTAGTATTTAAACCCTTCTGATGCATTTAGAGAAGGGTCCAAAAATTTTATTCATAACATTTACAAATAATTCTTTATTGTAAGTTTGTAGATGCCTTGATAAAGTGATGGAACATGACATTTTGAGTTATATACCATTTTGTTGATCACTATTGATGCACTTTTGTATTCTCTGAAAAACTTATTGATAGAAGGATTGATTGTGGTCTATTATCACTAATCAGATGAACAGGACAACACACATCTGGTACTATTATCATGTATGCTAAACTTTGTTTCAAACATTAGTGATAAGTCTAGCTTTCATGAATTATGTATGAAATCAATTGTTTTCTATTTGAAATATCAGTTGCACTATGGCACGATATAAGGATAGAAATTGATTTGTTTTATATATGATCATCAGAATATACACGATATGTTTTACATATTCTTTTGATTAACTATTTCTCAAAAGAATCATATTACAAAATTATTAATTCTATTAAGTGTGTGATTGATCTAAATCACCACAGACTAAATATATATCATTCTAGATCACATAAAAATGAAATTATCCGGAGTTAGATTAGATTAGACTTAATTCAAAGTTTTGTGTTTTAGAATAAATTTGTTTTAGTTTTTAGTGATTTTTCTCTCAAATCATTTGAGAGAAACCCAACAATCATACACAACCCAAATCTGGGAAACTGGTCCCATTACACCCAGTCAGCGCCACTATCCCAAATGGAAAATGAACTTCTTTAAGGTCCAGACTGGGTGGTTATCCCCCTTGTTGTTGCCACAGATTTCTGAGGCATCAACAGGTGGATGTTGGGAAAACATTATAGTGGGCATCGATTTTTATTTATTAATGGCTATGGAAATTGTTAAAGGAATTGTAAAAGGAAAAGAGGAAATAATTTTCATTTAATTATGAAATTAAAGGAAAATAAGAGAAAAGGAATGTGAAGGGACATATATTTGCCCGCTAAGAAAATTGGAGGAAAAATGAGGGAAGATGAATAAAATAGAGGCACTAATAATAAAACAGCATCAAAGAACCAATTCAAATATTTCATCCATTTTTATTTTTTCAGGTTTATATCGGATCAAGTGATAAATACAAATATATCTCGAAGAGAAGAAAGCAGACAAGAAAGAAATAAAGGGAAGGAAAATAAAAGTAAAATATGACCAAGGAAAGTGAAGGAAAGCAAGGAGAAGGTTGGATGAGCAGCTTTAGTAGGAAGATTTTGTAGGTAATAAGTTGCATCTGTGATATATGATCCAGGTGGATATTGGTGTCCACCCACCTATTCCACTTGGGGCTCCACCATTGTCTCTTCCAGTTTTTCAGTTTCGGCACAGTTTACTATTTTCAGCAGTTTTTCGGGTCCTAAACTTCCGGAGTCGTTTTGAGGTCCTAAATGACGTTTTTTGGGAAAACGAAGAGAAACATGGGTCCATGGACTGATGTTTCTCATTCCAAATTTTTATTCCTCGGATAGATCTTTCTAACGAGGTATGGTATGCGTCAAACGAAGATTGTATGCCAAAGTTACGCCCCTGGGAAGTTGAAACACCAATTTACCCAAACGGGGCCCATAGTTTTGGCGCTTCATCTCATAGGGTTAGGGTTTTGGTTGTTTAGGATTTCCCATTGTTTCTAAACAATAAATAGGCCCTCGAGCCTCATTTTAACTCAGTTCAGAGGCATGTAGCTGCCACATCTCTTCTCAGAGATAGCTACCAACGCCCTAGCTAGTTTTATTTCCATTCTGTCTGTAAGCAAATTTCATTTCTTTGATATTAATGAAATGAAGTGTTATTTCCACTGCATCTCTGTATTTATGGTTATATGTTTATTCTATTAAGTTCCTGCATAAATCCGGATCAGTGTTATCAGAGCGGTCTGCTTTTTCTCGATCCTTCTTTGCATGTCCCCAACGAGGTCGGGGTATAAGGAGCTAGGGCTCGATCTGGTGGAACCTTTGCAAGATCAGCCTCGCAAACCTTGATCGATGCCCATGGGGGACGAAAAGAAAGATGAGGGAGCAGGAGATCCTATCAAAATATTTGTCGAGGAGGCCCTTGAAAAACAAAGGAACGCGATGATGGATAACTTTTCTCAGAGCCTTCAACGGCTACCCACCGGTGGCGCATCTGCATCCAGCAGCCACTCCGGAGGCGTGACTCCTTTTAAGGTACAAGTAAATTTTGACATTCCCATATTTGAGGGTCAAATAGACGCAGATGCCATAGATAGATGGTTGAATCTATTAGAAGGATATTTCTCAGTTCATGACTTTTCAGACCGGGAGAAGATTATTTTTGCACTCCTCAAAGCTATCCCCCATGTTAAGGACTGGTGGGAAACCTACTGTGAGAACAAGGACCAAATAAAACCCTCTCTGTTCTCGACCGTACCAACTTGGAATTATTTCCGAGACGCCGTCAAGGAATAGTACTATCCCGTGGGGAGCTACGAGGACAAGTACATACAATGGACCACGCTGCGACAACAAAGGGATCAAGATGTGCATGAGCTGACGAATCTATTCCATACCCTGCGCACAAAGTTGGGTATCAAATATTTAGAGAAACATCTAGTGCTAAAGTATCGCAGCTGTCTACACAGATACATTCAAGAGGAAATGAAGTTCCTCGACATCTCCTCGCTTGGGACGGCATACCGGTATGCTACCAAGATTGAGGAGAAATTCAAGCAGAAGAAGCGAGACTTTGGATCTGCGAATCAAAAGCAAGGGAAAGGTGCTTCCAAACTGTAGAAAAAAGGACATAGCCAAAGCATGGCGGCTAAAGAAAACTCATCAAAGCCACAAGAAAAGAACAGCACTGCAAAGCCAAAGAAGGACACGGGAAAGTGGTGTGAGCTCCATAAGAGCTCCACTCACAACACAAGTAAGTGTCGGGCCAAGCAGTTGCTAGTGGCCGAGATGAGGGCTTCTGAGTCAGATGCATGCTCTGATTCCGAATCAGAACCTGAAAAGGGGAATGAAAAATGGAAACAGATTTTTGATGCAGAGCCCAACGCCACTGTTGCCACTACAAAGATCCAAAAGGAGGAACCAAAAGATCCAGAGGAGGAGGAACGTCTCTTCCACTCCCAGATGTGGGTGAAGGCCTCCCCGGTACAGTTCATTGTTGACAATGGGAGCCAAAATAACCTCATTTCAGCAGACGCCATGAAGCGGTTGGGCTTGTCAACCATGGCTCACCCACATCCATACACCATCGGGTGGCTTCACCAAGGACGAGATCTTCGCGTCAGCCAGCAGTGTCGCCTTCCCTATAGCATCAAGCCCTTCACGGATGAGGTATTATGTGATGTTGCTCCTATTGATGTTTATGATGTATTATTAGGACAACCATAGTTCTGGAAGCATCATGATGTGTATGAGTCTCGACCTCGTGCTGTTATTGTTACTTTGGGAAATAAATTGTACAGGATACCAGAGGTACCACCTCCTGCCACTATCTCTTTGGTTACTGAAAAACAATGCAGTAAGATCATTTCCCAAACCAGGAAATTTGTTTTCTTGATGATCCACCCCCAGGGCAAGAAGAAGACTGTGGCCACGACCTCCAGATACGGCTCCTCTGCACGACAACAACAAATGGATAAGGTTCTGGAGGACTACAGGGACATATTCACCTCACCCACAAGGGTTCCTATGCACTCTCAGGTCAAGCACCCTATTGATCTGACCCCAGGTGCACCGCTACCTAATGGACCGATCTATCGGCGCTCTGTTCTAGAGAATGATGAAATCAAGAGGCAGATTTACGAGCTGTTGCAGAAAGGTCACATCAGATCAAGTTCATCACCCTATGGGAGCCCGATCATGTTGGTATAGAAGAAGGATGGTGTTGGCATATGTTGTCCTTGATGGCAACCTACTTAATAAAGTTGACGACAACCTTCTTGATGAGTTAAAGAGGAGATTGTTGGAAATGTGATACAATGTCTTGACTTTGATGGAACCTGCTTAATGAAGTTGTTCGTGATGGAAACTGACTTGATGAGTTGTTAATAATGTAAATCTGATGTATCTACAGATCAGTTCAGAAGTAGCAGAAGAAAGGAATTCAGAAAGTGCCAGAATAATGTTGAACAAAGTATGTCACAATTCATACGCGGATTTGTTAAAGTGAAGTAGCGTATGCACGCGGAAAAGTACGTGCCAAGTCACGTATGCCATTTTGCGCTCTAAATTTAGGAAACCAGGGGACATTACCATGGTATTGACCCATTGTATTGAGTGCTTGAATATCTATTTGATCCCGTCCAGGAATACCATTAGAAGTTGTGTGGTTTTGGCTCATGGTATTGACAAAGGCTAAATCTATATAAGGAGAAGAAAATCATAGTGGAAAGGTGTGCAAGTGTCTGGGTATTGAATGAATACTTCACTCTGAAGTATATCTGTATGAAATGGGTTAGAGTTAGATCTAAACATATAATGCACCTATGATTACAATGATGGATGAAGAAAATGATGAAGAGGGATCTCTAGATCTGAAATAATCATGTATTGTCTAGATCTGTTTATGGAATGTTTAGATCTGTTATCTGGCAAGTATTTGCTGAAGTAAATGGTGATATCTGGGTTGTTCATCTGATCTGAAGAGCTACACAAAGTCCTGAAAAGTTATTGATCTAGACGCAGGTTCGGTTCATTAAAGGTGCGTGTAGACGCGGGTTGTCTTCAGAAAAAACGTGTATTAAATGTGAAATTAATACAGATGTATACGCCGGTTTGTTTCTATGAAACTGCGTATATACGGAGGTTCAGTGAAGTAGAAGCGCGTATGGAAACTAGGGTTTTGCTAAAGTATGTGGTATGAAATGTCTGATCTGTTCTGTTGATTTACTGCTATCTGTCAATGATGTATTCATACAGAACTGGGTTGTTTGAATGATGAATATGTTGCTGATTATGTTAATTGAAGATCAAGTTGTTGGTTGATTGGTTGATGATTCAATGAATGAATTGATGGGGTTATAAGTTTCAGTTTGATGTATGTTGAGCTTAAATGTGTGGAGTGGGTCCAGTCTAAAAATATGATGAAAAGTGGCCTACAAGTTGTGTTGTATGGAAGTTGTTGGATCCAGTATGAAAATTGATGAAACGTGGTCCATGGTGGTGCTGAGGGTCGAAGCCTTCAGTGAGGGGGTTGTAGCTCCCTTCCAGTGGTAGCTGGTAAACGAGATCAGGGGGTAGTAGCTCCCTTCCAGGAGAGGCTGGTAAACGAGAGCAGGGGGTCTTAGCTCCCTTCCAGGAGAGGCTGGTAAACGAGAGAAGGTTGTAGCCTTCTGCAGGTGGGTGCCTGCATGCTGGTATGAGTCTGCGCCAGTACATGGTTGTACAATGTTTTCTTTATAATAAAATATTGAAGGCTGAGACGACGACAGCGGTGGTTTTCTCCCGAATTGGGTTTCCACCTTAAATCCTGGTGTTCAGGTGTGTTGCTTATGTGTGATGATTTATTCTGTTCTTACTGCACATTTTTATTGCTTAATAAACATCTAATGAATGAATGATGCAATGATCCAAGCAAAGAATTATCAGCATAATGAGATGTCTGTTAATACGCGAGTTTTATTAAGGATATCCGCGGGTATATGCAAGTTGGATTCATTAAAGTAGCGTATGGGTTTTAGAGAAAGAAAAAGTAAAAAAAAATTAGTCTGCACTAAATACTGATTCACCCCCCCCCCCCCCCTCTCAATATTTTTCCCAACAATTGGTGTCAGAGCAGGTCCTTCTGCAGAAGCTTGATCGCTTGAAGGAGATCCGTCGCAATGGGAATTCAGGAAGGAGTGCTCTCTCTAAAGCCACCTCTGTTGAATGGAAGTAATCTGTTATTCTGGAATATACGAACAAAAGCTTATTTGCAAAGTCTTGGTGCAGAAGTATGGGCAATCGTGGAAGAAGGTTATCAATATCCAGCAACTATTCCTTCTGATGCAGCAGAAAGGAAGAAATATGAAATCAATGCCAAAGTAGTCAATGTTTTATTAGGAAGCCTGTCTGAATCAAAATTTGTCAAAGTGATGCAGCTAAATTCAGCAAAAGAGATATGGGACAAAATCATTCTAAGCTATGAAGGAGATACAAAGGTAAAAAGTGCAAAACTCCAAACTCTCAGAATTGAAGATGAAAATCTAAGGATGCATAGTGATGAGATTATTGCCAGTTTCTTTTTGCGTCTAGACGATGTTGTTAATCGAATGAGAAATTTGGGAGAAACCATAACCGATACTACTCTGGTGGAAAAAGTCTTAAGATCCTTGACTTCAAATTTTGAGTCAAAATATCTGCTATTGAACAAAGGCAAGATCTGCAAACTCTTACTGTTGTTCAACTACATGGTATTCTAACTGCTTTTGAAATGAGAAAAGAAGGTCCCCCTCAAATCAAAGAAGTTTCCTTTAAGGCATGTGCAAAAGGAAAAGAAAAGAAAGTTGTCAAGGAATCAAGTTATATATCAGAAGAAGAAGAAGTAAATTTTGTGAGAAGACTCCAACCAGGTACTGGAAGATTCAAAGGTAAGCTTCCCTTCAAGTGTTTTAATTGTGGAAGAGTTGGTCATTATGCTACTAAATGTACTTATGATGAAAATAATTATAAAGGGAAACAATTTGAAAAGAGGAAGAGTTATTATACAAATGAAGATAATGATGAAATGACAAATGAGGATGAATAAGATTCTGACCAAGATCTGCAAGTGCTCATGGAAAAGAAGAAAAAGAAGAAGGCTACTCAAAAGGAGATATCTCAGAAAACATGTGCAGTGGAAAATGAAGTAGATAAAATAGGTACTGATTGTTGTTCTTGTGATTCACTTTCTTATGCAAGCAATGGTAAAGATAGTGAAAGTAATGTTATAGATCTAGAAGAAGCTCTCATGATTAAAATTTAAGATCAACAAAAATCATTTAAAGAGAGAGAAGTTATCTACAATGAGATGATCTATCAAATGAAAGGACAGATAGAAATACTGAATGGTCAGATAGACAAGTATCAAAGGTTGTACAATTATGCAACCAATCGAAACAAAAGACTTGAAGCAGAAATAATCGATCTAAATGAAGATCCAGAAAAATAAAATAAGAAGAATGAAGAACTTGAAGAAGAAATCATCTCTCTAAAAGAAGATCTTGAAGCATCAAATAAGAAGAATGAAGAACTTCTACAATCACTTGAAAAGGAAGCACGTGAAGCAGAAATCATCTCGCTCAAAACAGATCTGGAAAAATAAAATAAGAAGAATGAAGAACTTCTACAAATTTTTGAGGAACAGGGAAAATGGGTTGAAAGAAGATATTTTAGATTTGAATGATCAAGTTGAAGAAGGAATAAGGGTCCAATAAAGCATGAAGAAGCAATGCCAAAAATTGGAGGTTGAGGTAAACATTCTAAAGGGTAAATTAGAAGAAAAATGTGAACTCTTGAGGTTTCAAGATAGTACTAAGATTCTGGAAAATATTCTTAGTAGTCAAAGGTCTCCCTTTGTTAAATTTGGTCCTCGTTTTCATGAAACTGTTAAAGGAGAATCTAGTTCACAAGGAAGTGATAAAGATTCAAAGGATATCAATGCAAAACCTGAAGTGTTGGAAGAAATCAAGAACTCTCAAAAGAAATCATTTCCCCCTTTGATCAATAACGTTGAATTCTTTGAATGTCATAATTATGGGCATGTTGCTGCCAATTGCAGGAGCAGATTGTTTCAGTCACAAACAAGCAGATTCTACACAGAAAGGTACTCAGGTGTCTTCAAGGGATATTGTTTTTCATGCAACAAGTATGGTCATAAAGCAACTGATTGCAATAGAAGAACACATTATGATCCTTATGCTTATTTTTATGGTCATGTAATATGTTATGCTTGTAACAAGTATGGACATGTGGAAAAGGAGTGTAGGATGAACAGATTTGAGAAATTGGATAATTTCTAGCACACAATAAGAAGTTTCAAGAAAAGCTGGAAAAAGAAGGAGGACCAGTCTGAAACGTAGGGAATATTGACCCTACTGCAGTCATCCGCTTCTAAAGCTTATTTCTCATAATTACTGCATGAATGATGTGAGATACATTCTGGTGATTAGTAATGTATCATCACAAGGGAGCAATGTATGATGATTCCCATGGTTGGTTTGGTAATTATGGTTATGTTTATTTCTGACAGTGCATCTGATGTGAAGAAGACATGTACAGGTGGTACAAATACAGGAGGAGATGAAAGTGTGAAATTTTCAGTATTTCACTTTCCATATGCGGGTTGACTGAACAAAAGCCGCGTATACATGCGAGTTATGCTGAAGACAGTCGCGTATTCTTTTCTGTTAAGGAAAACAGTGAGATGGCTCAAGAACAGGTGTACAGGTTCAAGGGGAGCATCAGTGTAACTACTAATGATTGCATTGTTGGAATTGTATCTGCTTATTCCTTAGTTATCATACTCAAATGATGATGACGTGATGTATGGTTTCTTATGATAAGATTATGGATGAGCCCTGTTTGCTTTTTGCTGAAGAATATCTTTTGTTTTCACACATGGATGAGATGAAAGTATTATGATGCAGAAATAAGGATAAATCATGTAGAGTTTGTTGCTGATGACTATTTACATAATTCCTACACATGGTAAATCATGATAAATCTTGAAGATCTTGGTGATATTGTCTTCTTTCGTCATATTTCTTTAATGAAAATTGCGGATAGAGGAATATATTGGGTCCCCAGACGAAAGTTTCATATCCAAAAAATATATTGTCTTCTTTCGTCATAGTTCTTTAATGAAAATTGCGGATAGAGGAATATATTGGGTCCCCAGTTACAATTTTATATTTACACATCATCATGGATTTTCCAAGGTTCGGAACTGCTAGAGGGATTAATAGTTACAGGCCACCCATATATATATATATATATATATATATATATATCCCTCTCACACATTTGTCTAGAATCAATATTGTATTCAAGAAACTAGGTTTGGCTATGAGAAATATTACAGCGACTTCCAATGTGACTGCACCTTCGGCATGGAGGTCACCAGTTCCATTCCTGCTGGGTGGAGCTGGTTGCATGATCGCATTGATCTCTTTTGCTTTTGTCATTCTGGTGTGTTCCTTTGTGAGGGCTTCCTGTGGTTCAAATTCAATTTCAGAAGAAAATATGGGATCAGAGCAGAGTCGTGAATCAGATGTTGAGTATGGCGACAAGAAGAGTACGATCAACAATAGAATGTCTTCTGAACATTCTGAGGATGAAGAGAAACAAATAGTTGTAATCATGGCGGGTGATATCATGCCAACCTTTATCGCTAACCCAACCTCTGGTTCTGCAATATGAAAGCGCAAGGACGCGGTGAATTCGGAGCTTTTTCATACAAATGAAATGTGAGAGAATAAATAAAAAAAGAAAGTTAAAATGTATATAGACGTTTGTCGCGACTCGCGATATATTGAAATTTTGGTTGAGACTCACAATATATTGAAATTTTGGTTGAGTTGGATTTCGTATTCGTTTTGTATTTCGTCTCATTTCAACAGGTTATTTTAAAGAGTGGGCCATTTGAATCACATAAAGTTCTAATGATAAAAATTTGAAAATATTTAAAATTTCGTCTCCAATTTTCTTTCGAATGCAGGTTGATTCGTCACTTTTATTCAAGGAAAACAAAGTTTTTCTTTAAGTTCGAGGAAGACTCGCACTTAACCAAGAAAAAATAGTTTTAGGGCATACTCAAGGCCTCTTTTTTTAGTTTTATAAATTAAATGACTGGTAAATGATTGAATAACTATTGATGAAAAAAAATGATTTATAATATATTTCACATAAACAAAACAAAAAAAATCAAAAAAATTAATAAAATTATAATTATAATTTAAATTATTATTATTATCATAATTATTGTAGTTGTGGTTTTGGTGCAGAAGTGTAGTAATCCACAATTGCTTAGGAGGAGTGGTTGCTGCCTTTAAGTCTTTGTCACAAGCAGAAAAACAAAATGGTTAGCAAGTTAGTGAACATGCTATAAAATAAAGAACACACTAAATCATGGTATAGTATTCATATATAGAGAGAAAACAAAACAAAACTAAACATAATCACAAAAGCTCATAAAGAGTCAAACATAACAATAATACTAATGGTGGCATCAAAGGCCCCTTTTTTTGCTTGCTCTTAGGAAGAAAGATACTATGTTTACAATCTTGCCAAAGGGCCCTTAGAACTATGGAGTTCTAAGACCTAGTGCATGGTCGTTTCTACCTTCTAGAAACTCGTGCAAGGTCTCTCTCTCTCTACTCCAAAGTTTTGAAGTTGTTGGATGGCCAACAACTGAATCCTCTCTCTAATTCTGCTCTCAATTGCACACTGCTTGATTGCTCAAGGGAAATTTGGCCAGCATAAAAATTTGATCTCGCTTTGTTCATCTCTTGGTGGTTTTTTATAAATGAATTCAAATTCTCCTTCCTTCTCTTGGTACATTGGTGGATGGTGACCAAAGAGATAGGGTTGATTCCTTTGTGTGCTCCCTTGAGGTCCCAAGGTGGTTTAGGCAGTTTTCCTTAGGCGGCCTCAGGTGTGGGATCATCTCTTGGAGTGTGCCAACTAGTCCGGGAAAGTGACTTCCGCCACTCCCAGGACTGTGCATATTTTCGAGGGAAATCCGCGCAAAGGCGCGCTTATCGAAGAAAAATGCGCGAAAAGAGGCATTTTTCTTGAGTATTTGGTGCCCAAATTGATTTTTCCTCTTGACCTTAAAGATTTTTAAAAATTTTTAGATCCTCTAATGTGCCTCAGCCCTGTAAATCCTTCTGACTGACATTTAATAATGTCATCTTTGATTGTTCGATAATCCAGTGATAACAGTTGCCCCCTAATGTGTGAGGTCTAGTAATAACTGTATAACCAAAATACATTATAGTTTATTTTATGTATATTGTGTAGAGAGAGAGAGAGACCTGCGTATAGCTGAAGGTTGGAGACACCTTACAATGAGTAGAAGAGTGACCCTGTTCTGTGGGAACCCTGCAAGAATAGTATGATGCCATAAATACAATTTTTCTACGAGGCGGGCATGTCCCATGCTCATGATGCTTTGGCTAGCTAAACAAATCTATCTGATAGAAAAATTTTCTATCTGTGTCACTCGTATGGTAGTGATTTTCTGATTTGGTTGATGACGACGATTGCTAATGCCCTCAAGGGCATTTTTTCTTTGTCAATATGTCGAATGTGGTGCCCACATGTGTAATCTTGGTATGGCATATAAATTCTCATTTTACGCATGGGTGTATCACAGAGACCTTCCCATGTAAGAAGTGATAAAAGAGATGCTTATAATGGCACAGGTCTTCGACGAATTTGAGTAAAGTGCAAGGGTTGTAAAGCATGATACCATCTCGAGATGAAAGCTTGTGTCGTAGTCGAATGTCAGGAGGATCGATGACATTTGTCGGCAATGATGATTCCCACAGTACCATCAAAGAATGCCCCTATTATGGTGAGGGGCCATCCAAGGTACTGCTTCATTTTTGGAGAATGGGTGTTGAAGTCGACAATAAGGAAGCCTCAACCGAATGAGAGAGTTATTGATGCAAGGGACGAAGGTTTCAGATTTGATGGGTTTAACATAGGCGTGATGGCGAGGGGTGACTGAAAACCAATGACTAGAATTCAGTGGCCCAAGGTCGGAGTATAAAAAAACATCTTGGCGGAAGTCATAACTATTTCAGATGAGGAAATCCCTGGAGTCAGTAGGAGGTCCAGGGTGGGTATATGTTGGTTATGAATGTCATGGTAGCTTATGCATGAAAGGTTTGATGCTCCAACAAAGGGTGATTAGGGACTGCTGCCATGGGAGAAAAAAGGATGGATGAGTGGAGGACTTATTCTCCATTTGCGGTCTTTGTACACTTACCAAAAGAATGAAACAATGGGATTCAATTGTACAAAACACAGAGATGGGTGCCCCAAAACATGAAAGTTCTCACTCACTGATGATGTGAGGAGATTTTTTTTGCGGAGGGTGGGGGCCCCATTGGTTGGGATCTTGTGTGGGGGTGATAAAGAAGATGGAAGGTATCGCAGATGGGCTATGTTGATGGAGGTATGTGTTGGGTGTGGAGCTTTATTATCTTGTTTATTTTGTATCACAGCGTTGGACCCCTGTACCTTAATGGGGTGGCAATGCCACCCATAATTAAATGTTGTCTGGGGGGTCCAGGGGTGGGGGGGATGGCTGCGACTTTATGGAGCCCCCCCTGGGGGGGGTTTCAGGGGCAGCACCCCCGAAGCTAAAAAAAAATGTAAAATTTCCTTGTAAAAGTATAGTAATTTGTAGTCAATTTGGGCCGTTCATTAGGCAGATGATTTGATGGTAGAAGTTATGTTTATTTTAGGTTTTTTTTCCCTACGAGGAAACCCCTCGCTTGTATGAGGGTATTGTATTGCGGTTGTGTATGGTATGTGTATTATCAGAGTGAGAAACAAATGGGGAGACTGTGAGAAAGAATAGAGGATATTACACAAGATCTCCTATAGGTTGTGTCTCTTCATTTTGCTGGATAATAGAATGGAAGGACTGGCTATTCGGGGTGGACATAGCCAAACTGGGTGAACCACGTATATTTGTGTCTCTCTGGTTTTATGTGTTTTGTGTTCTTCTATTTTCCGCATATTTTATGTGTTGCATTTCTCTGTAATATATAATTTTCTAACAACTGGTATCGGAGCCGAAGTTTTATATGGCTGATAAAATCGCAGGAAAGAAGGGTTCCTGGTTTGAGTGGGAGCAATGGTAGAAGATGGTAAGTTTAGGGTTGAGAAATTTAACGGCCAAAACTTCCCGGTGTGGAAGATGCAGATGGAAGATTATCTGTATCAAAAAGATTTGTACCTACCATTGAGTGGAAAAAAAAAGGACTGGACGTCTATGATAGATGCAGAATAGGAGATTCTTGATAGAAAGGCACTCAGAACAGTACGGTTGTGCCTCGCGGCATCGGTAGCCTTCAATATTTTGAAGGAAACAGCAACAGAGGGTTTGATTAAGGCGTTGGCGAAATTATATGAAAAAACCTCAGCCTCAAACAAGGTATTTATTATGAAACATTTGTTTAATATGAAGATGTCAGAAGGTGGAGCTGTTGTGGACCATTTAAATTATTTTAATATAGTTACCAGTTAGTTAAGTTCTGTGGGGGTAAAATTTGATGATGAAGTTAGGGCTCTTTTATTTCTGTGCTCATTTCCAAAAATATGGAATGGTTTAGTTATGGCCATTAGTAAATCTATCTCTGGATATAGTACTTTAAAATTTGATGATTTTGTCGGTGCTATCCCTAGTGAGGAAATGCGACGGAAAAGCTTCGGTGAGACATCGGGTAATTCTTTGAGTGTAGATTCTAGGGGAAGAAAAATTGAAAGAGGAAAGAGCTCAGGATATTGCAGTAAATTAAGGAAAGGCAGATCCAAGTCCAGATCAGGGATAGTGTGCTGGAAATGTGGAAAGAAAGGACACCTAAAGAAATACTGTAGATCTCGGAAGGGAAAAGAAGGAGATGCACAGCAAGAAAACAATCATGAAGCAAATGTGACAAGTGATATGTTACAAGATGTTTTGATTCTTTCCTTCGAAAATGTTATTGATTCCTGGGTAGTAGATTCAGGGGCTTCATTCCATGCCACACCTGATAAAAAAAATTTACATGACTATGTTCAAGGAGATTTTGGATAAGTCCATTTGGGTGATGATAAACCCTGTAAAATTATTGGAATGGGTAAGGTTCTTATAAAACAGCAGAATGGAAACTAATGGCTATTAAAGGAGGTAAGGCATGTTCTAGATCTGAAGAAAAATCTAACTTCAACAGGGCAGTTAGGCAGTGAAGGTTGTGTGACAACTTTCACAGATAAAACCTGGAAGGTCACCAAAGGAGCCCTGGTAATAGAAAAGGCGAGAAGGTTGGTACATTGTATTTATGCAATGGTATTTCTAACTCTGTTAATGCTTTAACTTCCGAAGGAGAAAATGCAGCATTATGGCATCATAGGCTCGGACACATGAGTGAGAAGGGGATGAAAATTCTTCACTCAAGAATTTTTTTTTCCGGGTTTGAAGAATGTTGATTTGGATTTCTGTGAGAATTGCATTTATGGAAAATAGAAGAGGGTCAGATTTCTCAGAGTTGGGAAAGAAAAGAAGAGTGAAAAATTAGAGATTGTGCATACAAATATATGGGGACCTGCTCAGGTATCATCTCTTGGTGGTTCTCTTTATTATGTTACTTTTATTGATGATGCAACTAGAAAAACTTGGATGTATTGTATTCAGAATAAACCTGATGTATTTGATACTTTCAAGAAATAGAAATATTTGGTTGAGATTAAGACAGGAAAGAAGTTGAAGTGTCTCAGATCAGACAATGGAAGTGAATATTGCAGCAAAGAGTTTGATAGGCATTGTTCAGAGCATGGAATTTGCAGAGAGAAGATAGTTCCAAGAACACCACGAGAAAATGGTGTGTCAGAAAGTATGAACAGAACAATCATGGAGCATGCAAGGTGCATGAGATTGCATGCAGGATTGCCGTTACAATTTTGGGAAGATGTTGTACATACTGTTGTTTATCTAATAAGCAGAGGGCCTTCAATTTCTTTGGATGGTGGTATTCCAGAGGAAGCATGGACAGGTAAAAAGGTAAACTACTCTTTTTTAAAGCCTTTTGGCTATGAGGCCATTGTCCATATTAATAAAGAAAATAGAAAAAAACTTGAGGAAAAATCAAAGAAATGCACATTTATTGGATATGGTGTTAATGATTTCGTTTATCGCTTATATGATTATGAAAATCACAAAATCATTAGGAGAAGAGATGTAATATTAAATGAAAATATATGGTATAAGAATCAGTTGTAGAAAAAGAAACAGGAAAAAGAAAAAAAAAATACATAGTTCTTGATGAGATCACAGAAAAGGTAAAGGTGCCTAAAAATAATAATAATCAAGAGCCACAACAACAATAACACCACAACAGTAACAAGCACCTAAAACACCTGAAAGTGGTGTTAGAAGATCTACCAGGATAAGTAGACAACCTAAACAATACTCTCCTTCATTATATTATTTATTGTTGATTAAGTCTGGTGAACCCGAATGTTATGAAGAAGAAATGAATGTTGAAAGAAGGAAGTAGTGGGAGCTAGACATGGAAGAAGAGATGGAATCCTTAATGCATAACCAGACTTGGGACTTAGTCAGGCTACCTTTAGGTAAAACTACATTGCAGAATAAATGGGTTTACAGGCTGAATGAAGAAGATGGAGGAAAACAGAGGTACAAAGCTAGACTTTTGGTGAAGAGGTTTGCAAAGAATAAAAGTATTGATTTTGATGAAATATTTTCTCCTGTTATTAAGATTACTTCAATCAGAACTATTTTAAGTCTTGTAGCAGCGAAATATTTACATCTTGAGTAGTTATATGTAAAGACAACATTTCTCCATGGAGATTTGGAGGAAGAGATCTATATGCAGCAACCAGAAGGATATGAGGTCAAAGGGAAATAAAATTAGTGTGCAGGTTAAAGAAGAGCTTGTATGGCTTAAAACAGGCTCCAAGGCAGTGGTATCTAAAATTTGACAAGTTTATCTCTGAACAAGGTTATACTAGATGCCACTCTGATCATTGTGTTTATCTAAAAAGGAAAAATAATGGAAGCTATATTATATTGTTATTGTATGTAGATTACATGCTTGTTGCAGGGTATAACACGCAGGAAATAAATGTTCTTAAAATAAAATTGGAAAATTCCTTTTACAATGAAGGATTTGGGAGCTGAAAAGAAAATCCTTGGTATGAGAATAACTAGAGACAGGAAAAATCGAAAATTAACACCGTCTCAGAATGAGTACATACAAAAGGTGTTGAAAAGATTTAATTAGAAAAATGCAAAACCAGTTAGTACACCTTTTGCTAGCCATTTCAAACTTAGTAAGAAGAAATGGAATACATGTCTAAAGTTCCATATGCGTCAGCAGTTGGAAGCTTAATGTATGCAATGGCTTGCACCAGCCCTGATATTGTAGATGCAGTGAGAGTTGTAAACAGGTACATGAACAATCCAGGAAAAGAACATTGGATGGAAGTAAAATGGATTCTCAGATATTTTAAAGGTACCAAAAATTAAGAATTATGTTTTGGTGGTTCAAAAATTTCTCTACAGGGATATGTTGATGCAGATATGGCAGGTGACAGAGATAATGGGAGGAGCACTATAGGATATGTATTTACTGTAGGTGGAACAACTGCAGTTGGGTTTAAAAAATCTAAAGTGTTGTTTCACTTTCAACAACAGAAGCAGAGTATGTTGCTGCTACAAAGGCTAGTAAAGAAATGATTTGGTTACAAAGCTTTATGGATGAATTGGGTAAGAAGCATGATGTGGGCACATTATATAGTGATAGGAAAAGTGCCAGTCATTTCGGAAAGAACTCAAAATTTCATTCCAGGACTAAACACATACAGCTCAAGTACCATTTCATACAGTCAGTATTGGAGGATGGACAGTTGAAGCTGGAAAAGATACACACTGGCCATAATCCTGCAGATATGCTAACAAAATTTGTAACTAGGGAGAAACTAAGATTATGCTTAGTTTCAATTGGTTTTCAAGGATGACAATGAAGATGAGAAACAGCCAAGTCCAAGGACGAGTCATTGTCCAGCAAATGAAGCAGCGGTGGAGTTGCTACAATCAGTCTCCAAATGAGAGATTGTTCGGTGTGGAGCCTGGTTATCTTATTTATTTTGTATCACAGCATTGGACCCCTGTACCTTAATGGTGCGGCAACGTCACCTGTAGTTAAATGTTTCCTAGGGGGTCCAGGGGGGGTGGCTGCTAAAATAGATGTAAAATTTCTCTGTAAAGTATAGTAATTTCTAGTCAATCTGGGCCGTTCATTAGGCAGATGATCTGACAGTAGAAGTTATGTTTAGTTTCGGGTTTTTTTCCCTAGAAGGCAACCCCTCGCTTGTATGAGGGTATTGTATTGCCGGTGTGTATGGTATGTGTATTCTCAGAGCGAGAAACATATAGGGAGACTATGTGAGAGAATAGAGAATATTACAGCAGATCTACTGTAGGTTGTGTCTCTTCATTTTTCTGGATAATAGAAAGGAAGGACTGGATGTTCAAGTTGGACGTAGCCCAAACTGGGTGAACCACGTATATCTGTGTCTCTCTAGTTTAATGTGTTTTGTGTGCTTGTGATTTCCGCATATTTTATGTGTTACATTTCTCTGTAATATATACTTTTCTAACAGTATGGTAGGCCAAATGCAAGACGCGGTGGTGCGATTTCGATCAGCTTGAAAAAAATGGTAGTCTAGGAAAGGGGTTTTATTTTGATATGGTAAAACTTGAATTCATGAATGGCAGATGGATGGGCATGAAGTGCTTCCCAGAATGAAGTGGTATGTCCATGGCATCATAATTCTTTTGATGTGCGATCTACTTTGAGAAACGAACGCCATGGAGAGGGGGAGGCTCTACCAACCAACAAGGATGTCTACCATGTCCAAGGTGGGGAGACGATAAACATGGTCAGGTGTTTGAAACCTATGGTTAATTTCTTATGGAGAAATGATGTCAGGATATGCAGCATTTTTCTGGGACTATAATGTTGAGGGTAGAATGATACCTGCTCCAGAACATTCGGTGGATGGAGAAATGGATGGTTTCTACAATACTTGCAACAAAATACCCCAAGTGAAAGCATCTTCCTCATTAAAATATTATTGAAAACATGTGTTGAATGAAAAGAAGATAAGAGAGGACATACCTCTCAACATTGAAAATTTATTTTTTTAGAGGAGTTAATGTGCAGAGCCTCCCTTTGGCTTTATGAGGAGTTGATCACTATGTTTCTTTCGGCTATGTGATCAGATACTTTGAGCTCTAGTTTTCCCTTAGGAGTTGTTACTTGGCTCCTGCCTTTGATTTCTGTCGGGATTACCCCCAAACTGAGATCACGAGGGGCGTTGTTGGTTACTGCTCCCTGTCTAGGATCTCCATTTTGTTTATTCCTTGGCTTTTTTTTTTGTAGAATTTGGAGGATTGTCATAATTCTCCTAGTTTTATGGTGGGTGATGAGCCTAGGAAGGTTTCATTAGATGGACCGATGCATTACGATGTGGTGGTGGTCCACTCTATGCGAGGAATGGGGGATATTGGTTCCCTTGTCCCTGGGTGGTATATGAGTGTTGGCGTGAGTTTCATGATAGCTAGGTTGTGATACATTCTAACTAGAATGGTATGTGTATCCAGGGTAATCATTACTACTGCCTAGGTGTACTTGGCCTAAAGACCTAATCAAACCATCTGCAATGTCGACGTGCATGGTACTACTGTTGCCTAGGTGATATTAGGCCAAAGACCAGATCAAACTGTCTGTGGTATCGACGCCCATGATGCTACTGCTGCGTAGGTGATCTTGGGCGAAAGACTAGATAAAACCATCTACAGTAGCAATGCACATGGTACTACTGCTACCTAGGTGATCTTGGGCCAAAGACTAGATCAAACCTTATCCAGTATCGACGCACAAGGTACTACTGCTGCCTAGGTGATCTTGGGCCAAAGACCAGTTTAAACCGTCTATAGTATTTCACCTACCTTGTAACTCCCTAAGTATCATGGATACTACTGTTGCCTAGGTGATCTTGGGTCAAATACCTATATCAAACCGTCTGCATTATTCATCACGCATGGTAACTCCCTGAGTCGTAGGTACTGATTACTGCTACTTAGGTGACCTTCGGCCAAAGACCCGATCAAACTATTTGCAATATTCTATGCGCCTGGAAACTCCCTAGGTGGAAAGTTTGAAAACTCAAGAGAGTGAGGCAAATAGGTTCCCATGTCCCTGGTTTGTGAATTACTGCTGGGGGGAGCTATTCCGTCATAATTTCTAGCTGCGTACTCGGTCCCCTGTGCAGGAGGGTATGGTCCTCCTTGCTGATGATGGTAGGAGTGCACCCTATTGGTCATGTTCTGCAAATGTGCATGATGACTTTGGTAGCCGGGTTATGGGATTTTATGGATAGGATCATACGTGTAATCGGGGTACTGACTACTCCTCCCTAGGTGATTTTGGGTGATTTCTACGTGCCTGGAAATTATTTATAAGTTTGTAGGCATGGGGCGTTAAGTAGGATGTTATAAATGTATCCTAACTACGTGTAAATCAGCTTGAGCTACTGGGATTTACTTATGGCATCCTCTTCATATGTGGGTTTTTTGGTTGCTACATATTTTGAAATCTCTACAGTGAGAGTTTTCAGGAATAGGTCTAGCAGAACTCAATCGTCGAGTTTGTCTTTGCAAAAATTACAACGTCGATGACATTCGTGAAGATGGTCCGAGATATGGACGACTGGCATATGTCTAAAATGTGTCAGTAATTCCATCCCGGAATCATGGTTGGTATGTAGCAAAAGGTTTCTCCACATACCATTTTCGCAACTGGTCCGGCTAGGGTGCGCTAAAATAGTCTCAACCAAATAGTATCATCAATGATGTTGTTCGACGAACACCATAGGTGGAGATTCATTATGTGATATCCTAGGTCTTCTTCTTACTACCCTTCAAAATTTGAGATGTCTGAAGGGAGCTTTGTGGGCATGGGGGTTCATGTTGGGTTGTGTGCAATATGGTCATTCGTTAACTTCATTAGACTAGGTAAGTTCAACGATTCTAAGAATGGCGACTGTGGGTTGAGAGCCATTGCAGATTGTGAATACACAGTGTTCTAGTTAGATATGGGGTTTGTCTATGATGTACCCGGTTGTGCGTTCAGTTGGCTCCCCAATTGGGTAGAGATCCTCTACCCTGTAGGGGTTGTGGAAGGAGTGGTATGTGATGACCCTCTAGGGGTTTCCACTGGTGTTGCGTTGGGTGACCCTCGGGGGTTCCCAACTAAAGATGCCCCGATAAAGGATGAACAAATAAGGGTGGCGGTGTTCCATCTTTGATGCCTAAATGGTGAAAGACATGGAATTCCTCTCGGTAATGGGGGAAGGTCCAAAAGACGTTTATATCGATGAGGTCCCGTTGGGTCCTCTATGGTGTCGAATAGGTATGCTTTTGGAAAAAATATCCAATTCTATGAGAGTTGAACTATCAAAGCAAAAATGGTGACCACATACATAAAACAAATCGAAAAATAAGTTAATTTTCCTTTAAATTATTTCTATGTGATCAATCAATCAAAAAGTGGTTCTGGTTGTTTTTTGCGTGCGATACTCAAAATCCTAGAGACCTAAAATGTCCTCACACTCTTGATTGTAAATGGGACTTGTGAATATATATTTTGGTGGGTACTGGGGCTAACATCCCAAAATAACTGGCGACACCTTCCAGTAGCCGAAGAATCGACCAAGGTAATGGGTAGAGTGTCTAGTGCTGCCTACATCGTCACCTATAGGAAAGGATGCCCTAGATTTGGCCACTAAGTACTGTCATCCCATGTGAGCATTCATGTCTTGAGATTCTTGGTAAATCAGCTACCAGTATCGAGCATTAGATGGGTAAGTTAGCCCCAAATAATACTGAACGCACTGTGCTTAATCTTAACCCCCACTAAATTAGGTCTCTGTGGCGCTCAGGTTTTCTTTTCCTTGGACGGCTAGACAGATTTCAAAGCTCCCTATTCAGTAAAATCTCGATGTCTGAAGATGTAAACTAACCATGGAAGTTAATTGGATGCCTACCCCCATGTTCCTAACCTGAACTATAATTTTTATTGTGGCCTGTGTGGGGAAACTTAGTGAGTTCAATTAGGTTAGTTTTAAGGAGTCTTTACTTCACTTATGGCATGGGAGTGTGTGAGAAAAAACTAAACAATCACACATTTTTAAGATGTGGATATGCGGTGATCCTTTACACTTCCTCTATTAATATATGTTTGATTTTTCCTTTCTATAAGCAAATCATGTGCGGATAGTGGGCCACTTACAACTTTTCCTAGTTAATCTAAGTGATTCACTAAAGGGAGATTGGAAATTATCAAAAGAGAGCTTTCATATGCTTGCCTAGGTTCACCAAAAGGGACAAAGGCAACAGATATTACTTGCTTCTCTTAGGATAATTAATTCTTGGTCTCAATTCCTACTGCAAAAAATTAATATAAAATTAATGATCTAACTAGGAAAAATGAAAACTAGCTAAGGATATGTTGATTAGGGCCACTTGCTCCATCTAATTATCTATGTGTTTTTTGTGTCTATTTTCACAAAAATAAGTTATTTCATATTGCAAGTAAATTTCTCCCTACTTAAACTATGTGGTTTTTTGTGAAGATAAACTTTAAAATTTAAAACTAACAACTAGGAATACTAAAATGCAGCCAAAAGAAAGTTCTAAATAGTCGGGGGACACCACACACAGTGATGGAAGTTTTTATTTGGGCTGCCAACAACCTTATAATTGTGAAATTGAGGAAAATAGCAGAGAATTTTGGTCTCTGGTTTCCACGTGGAAAAGCTTCACACAAGCGCGCAACTCGCACATAGGTCAGAGCTGAACTCGCGCAACTCTCTATGTTTGTCTGAGAAAATAGCACGCGGTTTTTCTAAAAATTTAATTTCTGGAACTTTTGAACTTCAAACTTTCATTGTGGGTAAATGAGAAAAGAAGAAAAGAAGGGGAGTTGTCCCAGCAACAGTCCAGAGAAGAGAGAAGGTCCCTATAACAAGTGCAACCACTTAACTAAGAAAGTAGAGCTAGTGGAGTCTCCAATCCCGTGGTTGTTGTTTTGGTGCACAATTTTACCAATCCACAATTGCTTGGGAGGAGTGGTCACTACCTCTAAGCCTTGGTCACATGCAGAAAAACAAAATAGTTACTAAGTTAGTGAACATGCTATAAAATAAGGAACACACTAAATCATGGTATAGTATGCATATATAGAGAGAAAACACAACTAAACTAAACATAAACACAAAATCTCATAAAGATTCAAACATAACAATAACACTAACAGTGGCATCAAAGTCCCCTCTTATTTCTTGTTGTTAGGAGGAAAGATACTGCGTTTACACTCTTTCCAAGGGCCCTTAGAAGTATGGAGTTCTAAGATCCAATGAAAGGAATTTCTTACCTTTTAGACGTTGGTGCAAGGTCTCTCTCTCTACTCCAAAGGCTTGAAGTTTTTGGATGGCCAACAACCGAATACTCTCTCTAATTCTGCTCTGGATTGCACACTGCTCGATTCCTCATGGGAAATTTCACCAACATAACAATTTTCTCTTCCTTTCTTCATCTCTTGGTGGCATTTTATAGATGAATTCAAATTATCCTTCCTCTCTTGGTACATTGGTGGATGGTGACCCAAGAGAGAGGGTTGATTCCTTTGTGTGCCACTTGAGGTCCCAAGGTGGCTTAGGCGGTTGTGCTTGGGTGGCCTCTAGTGTGGGATGATCTCTTGGAGTGTGCTAAGTGGTCCCGAAAAGTGACTTCCACCACTACTAGGACCATGAGCCTTTTCAAGGGAAAGTCGCACAAAAGCGTGCTTATCGAAGGAAAATGCGATAACAGACGTATTTTGCCTGACTATTTAGGGCACAATTTGATTTTTCCTCTTAACCTTACAGATTTTTAAAATTTTGTAGATCTTGTAATGTGCCTCAACCTTGTAAATCCTTCTGCCTGACATTTAATAATGTCATACTTGCTTGTACGATTTCCAGTGATAACAATTATTATTAATTATAAAAATAAACCACAAAAAAATAATAATAATAATAATAAAATTATAATTATATTTTAAATCATTATTATTATCATAATTATTCTTAATCATATAAATAAATCATATATATATATATATATATATATATATATATATATATATATATATATATATATATATATATATATATATATATTGGAATAGGATGCTATTCATCAAGATTTACTAGCATACAAATTTTTAAATTCTAAATAAACTTTATTACAATATCATCACCCAATATGAGGACTTATAAATACCATATACCTAAAAAACTATAACTAATTTTAAATCATATTTGTTCATATAATATCTTTTTAATTAATCAATTTAATTAAGAAGTAAAATGATATATAATTACTTTGGTGATAAATCTCAAGTTTTAATTTTTATATTAATAAAAATATTCAAGATATTTTATATAGATTAAATTTCTACCATTCATCTAATAATTATTGATAAATAAATTAATATTCTAAAATAAAATAAAATAATCTATCTATCTATCTATATATATATATATATATAAACATTTTAATTACATAATATATTTTTTTAACATTAATTGGTAAATCAATAAACAAATCATTTATTCGTAATATCCCAACTTACGCCCCAATGTCAAGGATACATTAATGCGGTCGTTACATTCTTAAAAACTTACATAATCAAAAAACTTCATATTACACTTTTATAATAGTGGTACTAATTGACTAATTTTTTGTAATACTTCCCAATAAAAAATGTCATCCCCATAATAAATTCCAACAGAATAAGTAGCTTTTTTTACATTATAGGTACATGTAAACGATTTTTTGGCCGATAGGCCTTTTATTTTGAATGAAGTCTATTTTATTTTCGTCAACCATTTTATTCTCCTAATGACATCTGTGTGAACTTGACAACATCATTATTTCGCTTTTCTCTTCTACATCTGAAATGTGTAAAACATACCATAACATTTTTGCATGACATCTATAGATCACAATTACGTGCTCTTATATAAAATTCATGGATTTCTTGTTCTGTGGTTCAACCCACGTCCTTCCTGTGATAGAGAATTTATAAATAATAATCATGGCCTCGAATGCTTCGATTATGTCAATGGTTGTTGGGTGGTTGAACCGAATTCCCTACTGTGATAGAAACTTTATAAATAATAATCATGGTCACAAATGCTTCAGTTGTGTCAATGGTGGTGAAGGTGTTGAAATCTAGAGTTTTGGAAGGGCATGACCATTCTTAATTCTCTGTGTTGGACGCCATGAAAATGGAGGAGCGTGACGGGTAGAACAGTCTTCTGAAACAATCTTCTACTACACTTTCCCATGCATATAGCCGAGAGGGATTCCCATTTTCACCTTGGAGAGTGAATACGCTCTTCATAAAATATTTGGTTTCTCAACACGCGGCAACTTCCAAGGCTGCCACATTTCGATCTGTCAATGAGGCAGGTTCATAATTTGCAGTAGATCTACAAAATAAATTGTAATTTTCTACTATTTTTATTTCCATGATTTGATTAGTATTTCTTTTGAATAAAAGAGGTCCCTCATAGGTGCTCCTACTGTACCTCTGAATGAGAAATTTACCAGAGAAAAATCTAAGTTAGGTTAGTTGTGGTAATAGCTAGCTATAATTTTATACATGCACGTCCACAAAATGTAATAAAATTTTTTAGCCTTGGCTTTCCACAACTACCTTTATTTCTATTTCGCAACTACTTAGGGGTACAACTTTGGGCACTTCCTAGAAAGAGAGCTTTCTGAAGGAAGGCATTAGGGTTAGTTTTGTTATCAATGAGAGTCGAACCCCTACAAAATTTAATTTGGGCTGACTAGTTGGGGGTATATTTTCATATTATTAAAATCTCTGTCCCTTTTCTTATAGATAGGGTATTTTTATCTATATTATATACTTTGGGAATATTTCATAATCCCATTATGACAGCTAACTTAAGTGCTAACTATTTTTTATTCTATTTTATTTTTAAGAGACAAAAACATTTATTTCTTTTGAGGAAAAGATTACATGATGATCATGAATTGATTATGTTATGTTGAAATGAAATCTAATCATGCGATAGTGTTTTCATAAAAAAAGTTAAAAGGTTGGTGATAAAATTATTCCAAGAACTGAGAAGTGGTTGAACAGAAAAACAGTTAAAGACAATTACCTTTCCTCTGAGGATAAAAAGTACATCTTAGTGAGAAAATGGGGTTCAGTTCGATGACTGAGGAAGGGAAGACATTGATGATTTCCTGATATAGTAAAGACCAGTGGACACACTCAACATTCCTGTAAAAATCCCTGGAAAAGAAGACTGAACTTTGGGTCCCGAGGTGTCTTTCGGAATGTCTGTCAACTTGCTCATCTCAGGTGTGGAGCACGGGGGGTGTGAGGACGTAATTGCCTCACTCATGGTAGGCAGGACATCATCAGTGGAGCTGATGTGAGATAATTAAACGGATTTATTTTAATGCTATTATGTATTCATATTTTTTTGAAATAAAAAAATGTTGTTATACGGAAATAATTTCGATATGGGTGTTGTGTCTTAGATTATGGAAAGAATAATTTTACACTACGCATGTCAAGTATAAAGCTGTATCTATCTCTTTTATATTATGTGTCTATGTTATATTATGTTCTGGACTTGCTGTGGAACTATTGAATATTTGTGGACTGTGTAACAAACTATATCAATAAGTTCTAAATTATAGCCTGACTGTTAAAGTAGAAATACAGAAATGTTGGAACCATAGTCTGGCCTATATAGAGATGGAACCATATATATATATATATATATATATATATATATATATATATGAAAGGTACAAATTCGGAAGAAAATGTTAGTCTTAGGGAGCTTCTGTCTATGACCTAGAAAATGTTATAGTCAAGATATCAGGAAAATCTCCTTTATAATTTATACAATATATTAATTTGTAGACTATAAAGAAATGCATGTGAAGAGGAAACCCAGAAAATAATAGTTGATCCTACAGGTACCTACGACATAGAAACCATTTCACTTTACTTCATTGAATGTAATATTATGCTAACCGCAGAGAACATATTAATCGGATTTGTTGGCACGATAGGACCATAAACCTTTCTTATTCCTTGTTGAGCCGAATAGTGCATTAACCATGGAGTTGATATCAATAAGATTGACAGGCATGATGAGAGCTATTGGATCCAATCGATCAACAACAGAGTATCATACCGCAGGCGGAGTGACATCGCATATTGCAAAGGTTAGCGATTAAGACTCACTTCGCAAGTTAAGGGGTTTTGTTTGTGATGCAAAGTTTTTTGGCGGAGGCATAGTGCAGGCGGTCGGATCTAGCTGAGAATGAACGGTGGAGATTGGAAGTGGCGATCCCAAATTACAATTTTTGAAGGTTAACGCTAAGGGATATTGCAAGGGAATTTAAGAGATTTGTGATGCGAAGTGCAGGAAGCCACGTGCCGATGCAGCGCAACATCACATCAAGCAAACTTAACGTTTAGCTATGAACGTTTTAAATTTATATTGTAGGATTGCAAAGTGAGACTATTTGTTGACTGGTCAGAGTTATGGTGGGACCCTCAGGTAAATAAATCTCGGGTATTCACACATTGGTTTGGATTTCTTTGTTGGATTGGATTTTTGTTTGCCCTGCGTATGTTATAAAAACTTTGTTGTTGATTCGCTCAATGTATGTATGTATGTGGCTAACTCCCGAATCTTAATCTCTATTATGAATAAACGAGAATTTGCATTAAGACTTGAGAAACGTTGTGTTTGCTAATTTTAAGTATACGCATAGATATGGATCATAGTTATGTCGTATAGAATTGCATAGAAGTCCATATGAGCTAAAGTTTTTAAGTAGCGATATGTAGAATAATTTTTATGTATGATCCATAGAAAATCAGATAAGTATGTTTGTTAATTATATGTGTTCGCATAGCTAGGTATAACATGGTAAAAGACAAATTTGTTTTTTTTTTGTTTTCATATCTGGTTATGGTGAACATTGCAAGTGGTATTAGAGTAGCGTTCGCAGCCTGGGACCCTAGGGGTCACCTAACATGATAAATTGTGTGTAATTAATGCATAGAAAAAAATAATATCGTAGAAGACGATATAAGGAGGGGAGCAACACAACAAACACCCCGGAATGTAGGGTAACCTACACCCCAACCCCAACCGGAAATGAATCCTGAAATGTGGATTTAGCTAAGAGTTGATCAGCACCAGCAGACCAATAGACTATTGGAGGAACAACAGGACCAGATCAATATTCTTCTAAGCATTGTGAAGAAGCTGCAAGAATAAATGGTTCGGGTTAGGAGTAACAATGAGCGCTTAATGCAAGATAAAGAAAGGATACTCTAGAGCCTTTCTGAAAAACAGAATCACGGGGGTGATAAAACCTAGTCGTGATAGAGACATGCAGGAAGGAAATGAACGACACACCAGGGACCAAACCACTAACATAATGGAAAGAAGGCATTCACAGCGAAGTGACAAGAGTAGAAACTACAATGAGGCTAAGTCTGGTAATGTGTCCGAACAACAAGAAATTAAGAAATAATAAGTGGAACTACAAGGTGAGTTTCGGAAGGTTAAACTACTTACATTTCATGGAGAATTGGAGGAGGTGGCTGAAGCATGGTTGATTAATATGAACAAGTAATTTCAAGTTTATGAGTACAACAACAATATTAAAGCCAGACTAGCCATCTGTCAGTGGAGAGAAAAGACCACCTTGTGGTGGGTGGAAGTCAAGAATGTCCACAGCATTGAAGATAAAAACATGACCTGGGATTCGTTCTAGCAATAATTTAAGGAAAAATATATGACATAATTCTGCTATGACGAAAATTCCAGAGAATTCCATGATTTGAAGTTGGGTCAAATGACAATGAATGAGTACATAGCCAAGTTCACTTCCCTACTAAGATATGTTCCATATATCAGGGATGAAAGGGCTAAGGTTCAGCGGTTCTTAAGAATTTTTCCAACCCACATGAAAGAAAGAATCAAAATCGTGAATCCAAGGACAATGCATAAAGCGATTCGTAAAGCAAGAATGTGTTACCAACAGTCTAAGGCAAAAGGAGAACTGGGAAAAAATTGGCAGCCAATGAAAGGGCAGAAGAGAAGTTCAAATTTCAAAGACACTAGGACTGGTAACTTTAAGAATTCTGCAAGGAATTCAGTGAGAAAATAGTTTGGAAGGAGCCACCAAATATCCCAGTGGCCTACAGAAGAATGACCTACAGAGGCTTCCAACAAACTTGAACAAGGACAACCCCAAAAACCACCTCTACAATGTTGGGGATGTGGCGTTGCTCACTATTATAGGAAATTTCCATAGCGGGGAAGGAGCGAAACAATTGCTAATCTAAAAGAAGCTTCTACAGTGGGAGATGTACCCTGAAATATACCCAAAATTAACGCAGCATTGGAAGATCGTCAAGAAGATTATCAACCAACGATGATAGAGTTGGAAGGTAAGCTACTTTCGCAACCTGTTTCTATTTTGGTTGATCGAGGTGCAAGTTTAAGTTATGTGAATCCAAAAATAGTGGAATTATGTAAATTACAAAGTCATAAATTCAAAAATCTATGGCTTGTACAACTAGCCACGGGAGAAAAGAGAAAAATTTATGCCAAGATTCCAAACTGTACACTAGAAATTGGAACACAGTAAGTAAATGTGGATCTAAATGTATTGCCTTTGGGATCCTACGATGTGCTATTGGGCATGGATTGGTTAGAGAAACACTGGACACTCGTAGACTGTAAAAAAAAAATTATATATTATAGAATGCAATATGGGACTCGTAAGGAGATGCAAGGAATAAAGAAAACCCCACAATTGCATCCTATTATAGCCTCTCATATGAATAAGTGTATTAGAAAAGGATGTCAGTTATATGCCATTCAGGTGGGTTTTACTAATTCTAAGGATAAGACTTCTATTATGGAGAACATACCTGTAGTGCAAGATTTCAGGGACGTGTTCCTAGAAGATGTACCAGGTTTGCATCCAAGAAAGGACATCAATTTCACTATTGAGCTGATGCTAGGAGCATCACCGATTTCAAGGGCACCATACCAAATGAGTGTACCAGAGCTGACTGAACTGAAGATGCAGTTGCAAGAATTATTGGATAATGGGTATAATCGACCAAGTGTGTCCCATTGGGGAGCACCAGTGTTGTTTATAAAGAAGAAGGATGGAACCATGTGAATGTGCATGGACTATCGAGAGCTCAAGAAATTGACCGTAAAAAATAAATATCCAATACTGTGGATTGATTACCTGTTTGATTAGGTGAAGGGGGCCACTGTATTTTCAAAGATAGACTTAAGGTCTGGATACCACTAGATCCGTAGAAAAGATGAGGATATCTACAACAGTGCTTTCGGTCCTAGATATTGGCATTACGAGTTTGTTGTATTACAGTTTGGTTTAACTAATGCAACAACAACACTTATGAGGTTGATGGATGCCATATTTCACTCCTTTTTGGATAGTTTTGTGCTGATATTCATTGATGATATTTTAATTTATTCAAAGAACATGGAAGAGCACAAGGATCACTTAAGGATAGTGTTGGAGATGTTACTAAAACATCAATTGTACGCCAAGTTTAGCAAATGTGATTTATTCAAGGAATAAATCTAGTCTCTAGGCCATGTTATTTCCACTGAGGGAATAGCAGTTGATCCAGAGAAAATTAAGACAATTATGGAATGGCGAGTACCCCAAAATTTGGCAGATATTCGATCCTTTATGGGACTTGCTGGATACTATCGATGTTTCATTGAAGGGTTCTCAAAGGTTTATTTTCCAATTACCTCTTTACAGACGAAGGGAAAAGTATTTAAATGGACTAATGAGTGCCATAACAGTTTTGAAAGGTTAAAACACTTGTTGACAACTACCCCGGTGTTGAAGGTAGTTGATCCCAATAAGGAATTCGAAGTCTGTTCTGATGCTTGTAAACAAGGAGTTGAGGCAATATTGTCACAAGAAGGAAGAGTGCTTTCCTATGAATAAAGGCAGTTAAAAGAGCATGAACAACGATACTCATCCTATGATCTAGAGCTAACAGCAGTAGTGCATGCGCTCCGGGTATGGAGGCACTTCTTGCTAGGAAAACGATTTGTGCTAAAAACCGACCATAGCAGCCTAACCATATCCTTAAATTAAGTTTATATTAGCTCTCGCTAGGCAAGATTGAATGCCTTTCTAAGTGAGTTTGACATTAATATTCAACATGTAAAAGGTAAAGAAAACTGTTTGTTGGATGCCTTAAGAAAAATGTTTCATTATGTTTATGAACTGTGCTATAAATATATTGAATGTAAATTTTTAGATCAGATAAAAGAGGAAGCCGAGAAGGATCCCGAATACCAGTTTATATGGAAGGAGGTGGAGGAGGCCAGAAGGCAAGAAAAACCTTTTGACTATGGAGTTAGCAAAGATTAGTTTCTAACCTTAAAGGAAAATATATATTCCAAATTGAATGGATTTGAAGGAGCTGATCATGAATGACTACCACCGAAGTAATTATTCAGGAAACCCAGGATATCAAAAAATGCTAACAACAATTTGAAAGGTTTATTTATGGATTGGTATGGGAAGAAGAATCACAGAATATCTAAACAAATTTCTGGTGTGTCAACAGGTGAAGGTGGAGCATCAACATCCAGCTAGATTGTTGTAGCCTGTACCAGTGCCTAAATGGAAATGGGAAGTTATCTCCCTAGATTTTGTTACTGGCCTACTAAGGTCAAAGAGAAACAATGGTTCCATTATGGTGGTGGTTGATAGATTGAGCAAGGTAGAACATTTCATACCTGTACAGTCTGCTCACAAAACTGTGCAAATAGCAGATATCTTTATGAGAGAGATATTTAAACTGCATGGCATTCCAAAGAATGTCATATTAGATAGGCATGTGGAATTTACTTCAGCATTCTGAAAGACCCTATTTACAGGTTTTGGAACCCAAATAAATTTAAGCACTTATCATCCTTAGACGGATGGAAAAAATGAGTGGGTGAACCAAATCTTGGAAGACATGCTCCGCATGTACATGATGCAATACCCTATAGAGTGGGAAGAGTATCTACACTTGGTATAATTCACCTACAACAATGGTTATCAGGATTATTTGAAGATGAGTCCCTTTGAAACTTTGTATGGACGAAAATGTCGAACTCCCATCAATTGGACCAGCCTCGAAACCAAATTGATGCTTGGATTGGAGATGTTAGCTGAGATGGAGTCAAAAGTAAGGAATATCAGACAAAATCTGAAAGCATCTTAAGATCGGCAGAAGGTATACACCAATAAGAAGAGGAGTTATCGCGAAATTGAGCTGGGTGATCATGTGTATGTAAGGATTAAACCAAAGAAGAGCACCTTAAGGTGGGCCTCCTGTACGAAGTTGGTTCCCAGGTTCTATGGACCTTTTCAGATATTGGAGAGGGTTGGACCTATGGCATAGTGATTGGTTTTACCCAACCATATTCGGGTGCATAATGTGTTCCATGTATCATTACTAAAACGATATGTACATGACCCAAAGCATGTAATCCACTCGGAAAGCATTCATGTAGATTAAGATTAGAAATCCTACCTTGAAATACTAGATTTTATGAGAATTTAATTTAAAATCGTGCTGATTGCAGGTCGAACTGGACGGTGAGTTTCTAGTCGAACCTTAGTGTGTACTCGATCAGAGAGAAATCATGCTTCAGAGGCGAGCCATCACCCAGGTTAAAGTGCAGTGGAAACACTTCAGCTCGGATGAGGCTACCTGGGAAGATGAAGGATTTATTCATGAGGCTTATCTAGAATTGTTGCTGAGCTAGAGTGAAACACCAAGGACAGTGTTTACTTCTAAGGGAGGGAGTTGTGACAGCTGGCTTAAGTGCTAACTATTTGTTGTGCTATTTTATTTTTAAGAGATAAAAATATTTATTTATTTTGAGGAAAATATTACATGATGATCATGAATTAATTATGTTATGTTGAAATCAAATCTAATCATGGGATAGTGTTTTAAAAAAAAAAGTAAAAATATTGATGATAAAAGTATTCCAAGAATTGAGAAGTGGTTGAACAAAAAAATGGTTAAAGACAGTTACCTTTCCTCTGAGGATAAAAAGTACATCCCAGTGAGGAAAATGGGTTATGTTTAGTGACTGAGGAAGGGAGGAGAGTGATGATTTCCTGAGCTAGTAAAGACCAAAACACTAAGCATTCCTGTAAAAATTCCAAGAAAAAAAGACTGAACTTGGGGTCCCGAGGTCTCTTTCGGAATGTCTGTCAACCTACTCGTCTCATGTGTGGAGCACGGGGGGAGTGAGGATGTAATTTCCTTGCTCATGGTAGGGAGGACACCATCAGGAGAGACGAAGTGAGATAAGTAAACAAATTTATTTTAATGTCGTTATGTATTCATATTTGTTTGAAATGCATAATTGTTGTTATGAAAAAACTACTTTTGATATGGGTGTTGAGCTTAGATTATGGAAACAAGAATTTTACACTGTGCATGTCAAGTATAAAACTGTATTTGTATCTTTTATATTATGTATCTATGTTATAGTATGTTTTGGATTTGCTGTGGAAATATTGAATATTTGTGGACTGTGTAACAAACTATATGAATAAGCTGTAAATTATAGCCTCACTGTTAAAGTAGAAATACATAAATGTTGGAACCACATTCTGGCCTATATATAGAAGAAACTGTTAGTTTTAGGGAGCTTCTTTCCGTGACCTAGAAAATGTTATAGTCAAGATAGCGGAAAAGTTTCCTTTATACATGATACAATAGATTAATTTCTGGACTGGAAAGAAACACCTATGAGGAAGAAACCTAGAAAATAATAGTTGATACCTACAGGTATCTACCACACAGAAACCCTTTCACTTTACTTCGTTGAATTTAATACTCTGTTAACCACAGAGAACATATTAATCGTATTTGCAAGCATGGCGGGACCAGAAACTTTCCTTATTCCTTGTTGAGTCAAATAATGCATTAACCATGGAGTAGATATCAATAAGATTTACAGGGGTGACGAGAGCCATTGGATCCAACCAATCAACGACGGAGGGTCATACCGCAGGCGGAGTGACATCGCATATCACAAAGGTTAGCAATTAAGACTCACTTCGCAAGTTAAAGAGTTTTGTTTGCGATGTGAAGTGTTTTGGCAGAGGCATAACACAAGTCGTCAGATCTAGCTGAGAAGAAACAATGGAGATTGGAAGCAGTGATCGAAAATCGCAATTGTGAAGGTTAACGCTAAGGGCTATCGCAAGGGAATTTAAGAGATTTGCGATGCGAAGTGCGGGAAGCCACGTGTCGATGTGGCGCAACATCGCATCCTGCAGAACTTAAGGTTTAGATCTTAAAGTTTTAAAGCTATATTGCGGGGATTAGGATGTTCAATTGTCCATTGATTGGTCGAAGTTACGGTGGGACCCTTCGGTAAAGAACTCCCACGTATTCACACTTTGGTTTAGATTTCTATGTTGGATTGGATTTTTGTTTGACCTGCATATGTTATAAAAACTTTGCTGTTGATTCGCGTAGTGTATGTATGTATGTGGCTAACTCCTGAATCTTAATATCTATTATGAATAAAGGGGAATTTTTATTAAGACTTAAGAAACGTTGTGTTTTCTAATGTTAAGTATACGCACAGATATGGATCATAGTTATGTTGTATAGAATTGCATAGAAGTTTGTATGAGCTAAATTTTGTAAGTAGCCATATGTCAAAGAATTTTTATGTATAATCCGTAGAAAATCAGATAAATATGGTTGGTAATTATCTGTGTTCGCATAGCTAGGTATAACATGGTATATGAAAATTTTGTTTTTTTTTTGTTGTTTTTCATATTTGGTTATGGTGAATGTTACACACATGGGAATATTTCATAATCCCATTGATAGGAGAGAGTTAGATTATTTAAATGGATTGTTATTCATGCAATTCCAAGATATTCTAGAAAATATATAATTTAAATAATTCACATTTGTAGGCATAGGTATGGAGTAGTGGATGCAGATGGAGGGAATATTTTGGAATCTGATGTATAACAGAGAGTTAAATTATTTCAAATAGCTATTGGCTATGAAATTATGGCATATTCCAGAAATTTACAATATAATTTATAAAAGTAGGTATGAATATTGAATGGATGGGTGTATTTTTTTTTACGTTTAGTAGTAGCTACATAAAAATTTGTCACTGACATGTAAGCTCTTTGAATGATACTGTGGATTACAGAATTTGATTTTCAAAGAACTGGTAAGAATTCTTGTTGTAACTGGAGGTTGAATCCATGATAGAATGATTATATTTTATTCTTAGTGATTGGAGGATATCTGTGGGTCTATTAAATTAGAATACAAATTCATATACGAAATAGTCCGCAAAGAAGTTGTAGAAGGAACGAAAAAAGAATCCATTGACCTGCACTAGAGCCATAATCTGGCTCACAAGCTGCAAGATCACTAAATTCTAGTAATGTGTATTTTTTTGAAGAAATTTAAGAGAAATTATGGAGGTTGATTGAACTAAATAAATTTAAGAGAAATTATAGAGGTTGATTGATCTGAATTCTCGCTATATTTGGGGGATTTTTATGGGATTGAAAGGGCCATGGATTTTACTGTCGTACTTCTTTGAGATATTTTCGAGCAGCCAGAGTGGAGTCTAAACTAGTATGTTCAACATGAATACTATATCAAATTAAAGAAATGGCATGGTTGGATTTCTGTGGCATCCTACAAAGTGAGCCACCACTCTTTTCTTTTTTTGGCCATTTTCTTTTCCAGATTTTCTCCAGTTTTAAGAGATGCATCTGTTGTATATTTATCTAAAGAGATGTGTAAGACAGTTGGGTTTGAAATTGATCCCTGAAAGAGAGAAGCTCATTGGGTTTTTAGGAGACATGAAAGGGGATGTTGAAAAATTCATCTCAGCTTTGCCTCCTATTTTGCAGGAAAACGACAAATTTATGGTAATTTCAGGATTTCGGATATGTTCATTTTAATTTTACTATGAACAAGTTAACTTAATCTGTACTATTCTTTCTCGTATTCAGAATAAGGAGAAAAAATAAGCTACCATAATTTTGTGTTTTTCATGCAGCGAATTTTGCATTTGAACGAGATGAAATTGTCATAAGATCTCTCAAGGTGCTCTCAAGGATAAAAGTAGTTATGATACAAATTTGATTTTGAGTTATTTATTTTTTATCTTCACTTTTGTTAGGTTTCAAAAATGGATAGTGGAGATAAAAGATAGCTTACTATCAATGTATATTTCAAAAATGGAAAAAGTGTATAGGTAATATTTGGAGATGTAAATTGTGTACAAATATTTGTTACTCTGGTAAACGATAAAGATGGAATTTTTTTGAGAAAACGATTTATTTAATATATGTTCTTGAACTTATGTGGATGGTAGATTATAATAGTATTTTAGAATTTGATATCTAGGAGATAGATCAAATAATTGACCCCTCTCCCCATCAAATTCCAAGATATTCTTACCATCTACATGAAATACCGTGTCAAATGTAATTCTTTGTGGCAATGTTTCATTGGCTCAGAGGAGATCTCAATTAACGCCGCATATGATTATGAGATAAAGCTTTAAATGGTAATTTTTTATTTTGAAGATACTCGAGTAAGCTACCTAACTCTTATCAAGTGAAATGAGTTTGGATCGGTATTAAACTTTTGGGACCTAAATAAATGCATTATGTGAAGTAGATGTGATTTTGTTTTAATGATAATTGATACAGAAAGTTAACAAGATATGATGTATTTCTGAAAAGTGACAAATTTGAGATTAGGAAGGCTTGGTTGCAATTGATTGGAAGATTTTATGGACTTGATATAAAACTAATTTAATCTTTCGTTATTTTTTATTAATTTTTCATAATTTTTCATATGCATCTTATTTACTAATGATTATTTTAAAGTTATTTTTTTTATGCATTTTATTTACTAATGATTATTTTAAATTTATTATATATGAATAAAAATTAGTAATTATTTTTCTCAATTACTTAAAATAAATTTATTTAATCATAAATTTATTTTCAATATTATTATTTATTTTTATATTTTATTTTTGAGATTATTAATATTATTACTAAATTTCTTTATAAGAGAGGAATTGAAATTGAGTTTTTTTCTAATTATATTATTATTTATTATTTATATTTTATTTTTTGAGATTATTAATATTACTATTATTTTTTTTTATAAGAGAGGAATTGCAATTGAGTTTTTCTCTATTGTTATTATAATTTCTAAGTGAGCACTGCCATCATAACATGTATTTACAATTAAATTAAGGTGATTGGAATCTAGAATTTTGGGGTACATAATATTTCTTTTTCACATCGCCAAAAAAACTAAAATTATTAATATTATTATTTATATTTATTAATTTTTTAAAATTAATATAAAGTATTAATTGCAAGGTTTATAAATATTATTAATTTTTTTTAATTAAAATAAATAATAATTTTTTTAAATAAAATAGTTTTTTAATAAACTTATTTTAATTATAATATATCAAAATTATTTTGAATTATGTTTATCTTTATATTTTTTATTAAAAATATATTATTTTATTTTTTGTTTGTAACAATTACCCACAATGGTTCTTGTATCACTTAATTTTTTTTAGAGGTTCTAAAGAAATGGGTTTATGGTTAGAAATCTAAAGGTCTTTAGTAAGCTTAATTTTTTAGAGATTATTTCAAATAATGTGATTTTCCTTAAACAATTGTGATGTCTCACTTTGTATTCCCAAAGAATAATTATTAATGATTGTCTTT
Source organism: Pinus albicaulis (assembly GCA_034641835.2). Classification (NCBI taxonomy): domain Eukaryota; kingdom Viridiplantae; phylum Streptophyta; class Pinopsida; order Pinales; family Pinaceae; genus Pinus; species Pinus albicaulis. Next base: position 1,409,421,241 of record CM076582.1, read on the forward strand.
ATTGTAATATTTTTTTATTTTTGTTTTCCTAATTACAATAAACCTTTAATACTAATATTGATCAAGAAAAATATGTATCCATTTTTGTAATACAAGTCAACAAACTTGTACAAAGTTTAATTTACAAAATTAAACGAAATTGAATCAAATTTAAAAGCTTTGTGACATAATTTTTATCCGCACAATTAATTTCCTCTCTACACGCTCCCAAAATAATTTAACAAGTTACCTCGCTACTACTAAGTGAATTATAATAATTTTTTGACTATTTTGAAAAAAAAATAAAAAATTTAATAGTAAATACGTGATTTTAAATGCCAAACCACCGGTTAACTTTGCCAATAAGCTATGGACTGAAACCAAAAAAACATGTGTGATCTTAAATAAATTATAAGTTATAAAATCACAATCTACGTAGTTTATTGTTTAACCTCGATGCATAAGAGAAAATGAGTGAAAGTACGTGCGTCGCGACGGATATGGCACATTTGCATCGATTGTGAGTCTCATAGAGTAGTAACCGAGGTGGAGTTTGGAAATGGGCCCCGAGCCAGCGAGATATTTAAGAGGGCACCCAAAAACCGACAAAACAATGAATGTTTTTAGATCGTAAATGAATGAATGAATCATATTTTAATGTTCATTTTTAGTCTATGTGATCACTAATTTTTTTGTTTTATGTAATTTAATTTTTTTCTTAGTCAAATTGATGATGAGCTAACCAAATCTTCTAAGTTTTGTTCCTGAAAAGAGAATTCTATGGAATTGATACTAACATACTGCGGTAACCATTCCTGATGTCTCTGAAAACGTCACATTCGAAAATGAAATGTTTTCCTGTTCGACTGCTTTTGAGGTGCAAAAAATCAATGCTTTTAGATAGTAAAAAATCATGAAATCAACAAAGTGCAATATAATCGATTGTTTGTGCATGAAAGGCCACATGGCGGTCGACACGGAGAAGCAATCAATGGTTAAGCGGAGTGGTTTGTGGTCATTAAGGAGAGTTGGAGAAAAAAAAGATGGTAATTTTATTAAATGGATTGTATTTATATGGAAAAGAGCAAAACGAATTTTAGAGTATAAAGGAAAAGGGAGAGTTATAACGGAAAACAAATAACGTCAATGTAGAGAGAGGTGTTAATGGGTGGATATATGAGAGGGAAAAGAAGGATGAATACCATATTTTGAATGACCATTCCATAAAAATATGAAAAGAAAGAGGATGTGAGTTTTAATTAAATGTAAGAAATCATTTCAACTAGTGTTGTCACGTGGAATACAGAAAAAGGTATGCATTGAAAGGCACATGGAAGAGAAAGAAGACAATTGAGAGAAGTACCAATGGGGAAAATTCAATGAGCCAGCGGATAAGGAGACACATTTATTATTTGAAGGAGACGGGTGAGCCTACACCTCATAGTCTATGGGCTAAACGAAGCCAACCTGCATTTTTTTTAATGATGCGAGAGAGTTTATTGTTCTTCTTGAGGAAGATGAAGTAGAGGAGTATGCAATTCTTAAAAAAGATTACGTTGATGTTAAAGATAGTAGAAAGGGTTTCGCTAGTCAACCAAATGCGGACTCTAGAGATTTCTTTCATGAACCTCGTGGTCCTTTTTGTAAAATCAATCCAAAAAAATCATCAGTGTTCTTAAACTTTCATTATAGTTGTATAGAGTTCATCCAGGCTAATTTCATTATAAGCTAATGTTTATTGTTTATTTAAGTTTCATTTTGCATCTATTAGATTATATGGGTTTTTATAGTAAGAGAAAAATTTAACAATCTTATTGGCAAATATAAAAAATGGAGCTCAAAGTTAATGAAAATATGTAAAGGGATGTAATAGGAATAGTTATGGACAATGACCCATCAAAATTTTCAACTAAATTTATTACTTTATCTACGTACTCACGTGGTCTCATTATTTTTAAAGGATAAATTCATTATTTTTTATATGCTCATTTCGTGTGATTAAATTTAAACGCTACATCCAATTAAAATATCTAGTATTTTAATAGAAATAATATTTTTAATATAAATGATATATCCTTGTATATGTAGCACTGTTTGGTTTCTTATTGGAATAATTTTGTAAGTTGGAATCACCATACTCTTTAACACCTCCAAAAGTTGAAACAATATTAACAATATATTGTTTTTCTATCTATAACCCTTGAGATGTACAAAGATTATTTGATTTGTTAAGTACTATCGTTATGTGGCATTGTTTAGTTTCCAACTTTGTAAAATAAAATCACCACGTTCTCTAACACCTCTAAAAGTTGAAACAAAATTAACAATATATTGTTTCTTTATCTATAACCCTTGAGATGTAAAGAGATGATTTGAGAATGCACGTAACAAAGAAAAATTGGATGTTTTATTAAGGGCCGTGATGATAAGGTGCATATTTTAACTTTTCAATGTAGATTTGAGATAAGGAGGCATTGAGGAAAGCGATATTGAGGACTTCATCATTGCCATGTCAAATAGCATGGGAAGGGGGAAAGATTTATTCTTTATAAAAAATGACATAGTTTTTTTTTTTGGTTTTTTGGGTCATTGGCTATGTTTTTTCATTTACTATTAAATAATGGTGAAAATATAAAACCTAGGAAAACTATTTTCAAATGTTGGCATTCCATAATTCTAAAAAATAAGGGTGTCTTTTCTTATGAGTGGAAATATGTTCTACTTATCTTTAAAGTGACAAAAAAAATTGTTGGTAGTGTAAAAGAATAGGTGAATACCATACTAGAGAGTTCATACAAAAGATCCATGCATCTGCTAAATGTTTTTCATATCGCAACTCCAATAAAAAAACACTCTTTGATTTGTGGTAAGGATGTTTCAAAAGTATTTAATTTCGGTTAAAAAAATGGGTTGTGGGATTTTTTTGGTTGAATACTAAAAATATTTAATTTGTTTTTGTGGGTCGTGGTCTGTGTTTTCTTGGTTTACTATTAAATAATGATGAAAATATAAAACCTAGGTAAATGATTTCCAAATGTTGCCCATCATTGTTTCCTATCCATAATTGTAAAAAATAAGGGTGTATTTTCTTATGAGTAGAAATATGTTCTGCTTAACTTTGAGGTAACAAAATATTTTGTGGATAGTGTAAAACATTAGGTGAATACCATACTAGAGAGTTCATACAAAAGCTCCATGCATCTATGGGTCCATTAGGTGATGTAGAATTTTAAAAGTTTCCATTGCTTGTAATACAAGAACCATCCTTTGAATAGTTGCCACATCTTATATTGAAGGTGACAAGAAGATCTCATTTCGCATTGCTAATAAAAGTGTGCATATGACACCATACCCTATTTAATGTGTATAGACAAACTATGAGACTTTCATCATCTCAATACTTTGAATATTCTTTTAATTGTGTATTACCAACTTAACAAAAACACACTAGAAAACCTAAATCTAATAAAACAATTATTATTTCAAACCAAAGTACAAATTTTCCAATTAAACAATTCCAATATCAATATTAGTTCAGATCTGTGACATGGAATGGGTTGTGTCAGGGGCTTAAAGATCCTGAAACATTTTTAAAGTTAATGGATCATGTGCTTGAAGAATTTTAAAGTCAATGGATCAATACCTTAAAGATTCTCTGAGAGAAAATGAATCATATCAAGGACATCTTCTGCATTGCCTCCTATCATTTTCCCACATTGCCTCCCATCCTTTTTCCAATCCCATTTCTTCGAATCTGTCCTCCCATCCTTTTTCCAATCCCATTTCTCGGAATATTTCCACACCAAAGTCGAAGGACATGCAATATATCATGGCCCAACAATAAATTATACTCATTTGACTTGTAGCTAAGCATTCATAGTTTAAGGTAGTTCACGGCTTTAAGAGAAGACTTCACATTTTTACTCACCTACCTATAACTAAAGGTTGAATAACCCTAGCCAAGTCATAGGCTCATAGCCGCAACAACAATGATATAGATTCAAATGAATTCAATAAAAGAGACTAAGGATGATGGGATTTGGTCATGAGATAGAAGAAATGGGGATGGGATTGAAACGAAGGTGTAGGTTAATAAGATTCTGAATAAACCTCTCTAATAGATGTAGATTGATGAGACATAGAGCACATGAGATAAAGGGGATACTCATAGCCAAAAAGACTTGCAACTGACCTACAAGAATTAAAGAATAGATAAAATAACTCATAACCTAAAGCTAGAAGGGGCATACTTATTTAGGAATTTTTGTGAGTAGTAATGAAACATGCAAACAAGGATTGCATAAACATTCTAGATTGTTGGTCTAGCCATTAATTATATGCCCAAACTAGGATGGAGTAAAATTGTACACATGTGACTTGTAGCTTAGCATTTTACGGTTTGAGGTAGCTTGTGACATGAGGAGAAATCTTTGTTTTTTGAGGAGCTAATCTGTAGCTAAGGATAGACCCACTGGAAACAACACAGACCATACATATTTACTAATCATTAGCATTAATTGATGTTGTTAACAAAGTATCATCATTGTCTCTTTATCCTTAAGCCAACAAAGTATTGCTACATCTCCTCAAACTAACAGAATGTACAAAAAAAGAGGTGGAAGCTTGGTGAAGGCCACTCAATTTTTGAAATTAATAATACATTGTCTTTATTTACAACAATTACATATAAATTTCTAAACGAGATAATAATCAATAATAGGGAATACAAATGAAAATAAGAATAAAACATGTATTTTCAATGCCACCATATCAAACATAGGAAAAAAAATAAATTAAATTCCCTTCATAAAATGACATAGAATGCCCATTATAGAAAATCAATATTTCTACATAATGGTTTTAATATTTCATTTGTAAAACTAGTGGTAAATTATATCTCAGCCAACTTTCATCATCTCAATATTTCAATTATTATTTTAACTATGTATTACCAAATTAACAAAAAAACACTAGTGAACCTAAATGTTAAAGAAAAATTATTATTTCAAATCAAAATACAACTTTTGCAATTCAACAATTGCAATTTAACAGTCCTATCGACCACTACTTGCACCTTTTGGGGCAATTGCTAGTATACTAATAAAAGAGGGTCTCTTGTATGGAAAGCCCTTATGGAAGTCTTTTCCTCTCTTCAATTGGTTAAGTGGGATGGAAAGTAGATCATCTTTGGGAAAAAAAATTCACAAGGGGTCTTGGTGTATACAAATTATTAAAGGAATTGTTTTAAATTTTACAATTGAAATGTTGAAAAAAGGTTATACTATTAGTTAAATATAAAAAAATGTGCATTCTCAAAAATTCTCTACAAATTATTCAATGACCTCAATAGAGATCATATTGGTGGGTTCTTTAGCTTTAGAATGGAAGTCTTTTATTAATGAGATGAACCTCAATGGCGTGAGGCTTAGCAATTTAAAAGATAATTTGGTTTGGAGTTGGGATGTCAACTTTGGTGTGGTAACCAGTCATCTTTCTTATGAAGTGATTCCTATCTCAGAGATCATTCGGGGGCCCGGATGGTTGAACAACCTCATGTGGAAGTCATACAACCCAAAAAAATAAAGGTGTTTCGCTTGGTTTGTTCTCAAAAATAAAATTTTAACCTTGGATAACCTAATAAAAAGGGGTTTCATGGGACCAAGTGGATGTAGGTTTTGCAAGCATAGCTCAGAAATGATAGATCATCTTCTTTAAAACTATATTATTGCTTGAGAAATTTGGTCATTCGTCCTCCAATCCATGAACATCAGAGAAAACTTCGCAATGAAATCATTTGAGGATATGCTCTTCTTACGGGTGAATAATTTCCAATATATCCAAGCTCTGCCTATTTTTGTGGCATGGGTCATTTGGATGCTTAGAAATAGAACTATGTTAAAAAATTATAGCATCTTTAACATTCTCCATGTCTCTAAAATCATCTCTCTTTTCAGGAACTATACATCTCTAAAAAAATCCAAGTCCCAGAGACCTCCTTATTTCCCTCAAATATCCAATGATCTTCCTATACGATTATTTGATGGAGCTTCTCAAGGCAACTTTTGTGGAGGTGGAGAGATGATAAAGCTAACAGATTCGAAATCAATCAACTTCAAAATTGGAATTGGCCCCTCGACGAACAACAAAGTTGAATTGGTTATTTTTTTGGGCTCTGATGTCATTAGCAAAGCACAAAAGTATTAACAACATTAAATTTTTTGTGATTCAAAATGTGTCATTGACTGGTTAGCAAGCCAAGCGTAACTGGATTTCCTAACCTTATCATCTTGGAAAAATAGAATATTAGAGTTGAGAGAGGACTTTTAGGTCATCCCTTGTAGACATATCTATAAGGAATTTAACAATGCGAAAGATAATCTATCAAAGAGAGTGTTATCTCTTGAACCTGGTTACATATCATTGGAAGAATGGGAGAGCAACTTTATTATCTTAAATTTGCACAATTTATCTAATCTATTGTTCTCTTATAAGAGTAATTATATTCTCTCAAAGCATCAATGTTCTTTCAATACATTTTACTCCAAAATAATGTGGTTCTTTGATCAGGGGAAGAAGCTAAATAAAATCTCCAAACTTATAATTGGTTGGAAAAAATGGTGATCATGATTTAATACGTTTCACACGTAAAATTGAATTAATTATTTGTTGAATATAAAAGGAAACTTTGTTTAAAATAAAAACTACTTTATTTATTTTTAATGCCGAATTTAATACTCATCTAAAAAACGATTACTGTAGTCAACTACCCTTAAGGGGCCTTATAAAATATATGACACAACATTATTTGATGTGAAAAAAGGAAAGTTCGTCTTAAAGCTTGGTATCATACAACATAAATCGAACTTTGTACCACCATTCGTGTTAGGATCAATGCTTCGGAAGATCGTGTCATCTCTCTTGTTGTATGCTCACTTTAGTACACTATACTTTTTCACAAAGAATATAGGTAAAAGTTCCAATTTCGCATGTTAAACAAAAGTTCTTTTCTATAATAGATCTATAATTCAAACACTTTATGTACATTAACAAAAGTAAATTTTCGAGTGAAGCATATAATATAACTATAGATGACAAGCACATTGAAAAGGGGAATGAATGTATTTTTAAATATTTCAATATTTGCCTTAATCGAATCACACGGAGTTTTAATTATTTTTGAAGTTTTCTTTATATACAAAAAATTGTTGATTTAATATGTATTGAAATCCCCTCCCAAGTTACCCTTGGCACCTATCACGTTTTCCATTTATACCTTCGAACCGTAGGTCACATTATCCATTTATGTCCATAGTTGGGAATTATATTTTGCTTTATCCATTTTTTCCACAGTACTTGTAACATTACGTATAGAATATTGACAAATCGTTTATCGCTTCCACGTCTCCTTTCTTTCAGGTATGTTTTCTAAGTTGTAGATGACAAGCACATTGAAAAGGGGAATGAATGCATTTTTAAATATATCAGTATTTGCCTTAATCGAATCACACGGAGTATTAATTATTTTTAAAGTTTTCTTTATATACAAAAAATTGTTCATTTAATATGTATTGAAATCGCCTCCCAAGTTACCCTCGGCACCTATCACGTTTTCCATCTGTACCTTCGAACCTTATGTCACATTATCCATTTATGTCCATAGTTGGGAATTATATTTTGCTTTATCCATTTTTTCCACAGTACTTGTAACATTACGTATAGAATATTAACAAATCGTTTATCGCTTCCACGTCTCCTTTCTTTCATGTATGTTTACTAAGTTTGTATGAATTCTTTTTTAAAATAATGACTTTTATTGTTACTAATTATCCTTCATCAATCTTGTAAATATGGTTTGGTTAGGCTTTTACATTACACTACTTCAGTCGAAAAGTCAGTGTATATAATCTCATCAGATGTCTAATGACTGTCGAGAAAAATGGTGCAGTTCAGAAACTAAGAGCTATTACAATGTAATTTTCCATTATTATGATGGCTTGAAAAAATTAATAGTGGTCATTTGACTTTTTTTCTAGATAAAAGCATCGACATATATAAAAAAGTATCAAAAAAATTCGAGTGTCATCTGCTATATATCCTAAATGCAAGATCAAAATAGATATGACAAATACTTCCTAGAAATAGAGAACAAAAAGTAATAATGTGTGTTATAGAGACAGTGAAAAAAAGAGTGATGGTTCTCTCATCCAAAATCACATAATTTGCTTTGGAACAAAAGTGAAGAAAGCCAGGGGACATTTGAAGTACAGTGCATCTACTAAGTCATTTTGTTCCATGAATACATGCCTGAAGGAGATTGTAGTAAAATATTGAATCAACAACTTAATCCTAGACCACCAATTTTCCAATGATGGGGGCGATAAATTTGACATTCCAGATACCCATAAATTATATTCATTGAGTCACCATGTACTGAAATTATGTCTGGTCATTTTTGTTTGGACATGTATTGCATGCCCCATAGGGTCAAAATCTTTGCACGATTGTTTGTGCCTTCCCCTGCAAACTACCAAGTAATGAATATTGCTTTGTGAATGGAACAAAAGAATTTCCAAACAACTACATAGGTTAGATTGGGACACACCATTGAAACCCATTTGGATACAGTATTGTAGGAGGGTTCCTGAGTCTCCTGGTAACATTAACTGTTTAGTTTAGTTGTTGTACAAACTCCACCAACCAAGGATATTTGTACAAATTTTTGAAAATTTTATAGACTTCCCATGAAAAATGATTAGGTTCTTCGCCTTACAAACCTCCCATGTAATGGATAATGGAATAAATTTATACCTCGATTGCTTCTGAAACCACCACTAAAAGCATGTTTTTACTGAAACGAAAGACCATTATGGAGGGAGATGAATCCAATCAAATACCTGCATCCAGACAATAATAACAAAGGGTTAGTATAAAAAAATATGTGTGAAATTTTCCTGAGATTATTTTCAAAAGGAACACCAACCAGGTCCTAAAATTTCACACCGTGCCAAGTTTATCACATGTTGGTATGTGAATGCTCTAATCTAGCCAAAGAAAAAATAATAATTTTCAAAGGGATATGCCATTTCCATTCTTTCTCATACCAGTTTTCTCATACTCGACTTAAAAACCGAACCTGCCATCTCAATATCTACAAGAAAGCGGTTCCAATGGAGCACATTCTTACCTAAGAGTGATCTCATTTGCATCCATCCAGACTAGGTATGGAAATGAAACAAATCATGTTTATAAGCTTCATATAGGAAGAACATTCCCTTTACATGCAAGATATCAATAACACTGTGGGAGAGCATGGTTACAACTGAACCCATAAATATAGTCATTTCCAAGCAATATTTTTTCCCCTTTATCGAATGACCAACGTAGATTTTGCAATAGCCACTTAATTACCTTCCGAAAATGTTCTAGATATGTGATCCCACTTTTTTATCCGAACGTCCCTTTATATATCATTTTACCAGAGACATGTGGTTGAGATACTTATAAAAAAAAATTTATTGTAAGAGCATTGAGCTAAAAAAGACCTCCATAAACTTTTGGTTAGGAGTTCCCATCAAAAAAAATTCATAATCAGTATGCCCCAACCCAAAAACTACTTATCAATGGTGATGGAGTCCAAATATGCATGGTGAGATTTGTATTTTCCCTTAGCCCCTTAAAATAAGAAATGTGAAATGATGTTCTTAATTTGATGGATGATATTCGAGGGAATCATTAAGAGATGCCTCCAATATATCGATATTTGTTGGAGAACAACCTAAATGAGTGTGCATCTTTTGCCCAAATATATTTATTTATGTAACCAAGAGTATAAATGCTTCTAGAAATTTTCAAGGAATAAATGCCATTCTTTGGTCCTGTAGTTATTGGGTTTATGCCTAAAACCTAGATATGTGAAACCCTCCTCAAAATTGGACACAAAAACATCAAATACACCGGTAATGTTGGCAATCTCATTAGTATCACTAGATGAAAAAATAAAAATATACTTGTTACTATTGGGGACTTAGCCCAAAGAAACACCATACCTAGTGAAGATGGAATGTATAATGTTCCATTGCGACCTAGAAACTTGACCATAAGTGAGGACATCAGCTACAAAAAAGAGGGGTGAGATAGAGACCCATCTAGATACCTGAATGACTTGGAAGAAGCCGCCCATGTGAGGCTCTAAAATTTTGTAGGTAAGACCTTCCATGAAATAATAAAAAGAAAAGGGGAGAGTGAGAACCCTTTTCGAAGCCCTTGGATATCTGGAGCGCCATTGACCAAAACGGCATAATAGACTTTCTAAGCCCTTAGATATTCAGAGTTCCATTAACCAAAATTTCATAATAGACCAAAGTAACACAAGCCATGATTGAAGAAACATTTTACACATAAAGGCCAATCTTTGTGAGAATCATTCTTAAAAAGGACTAGTCGACACTATGATAGCCCTTGTGAAAATCCAGTTTCATGACCAATGCCCCTCATTTCTCTAGTATGTATCATATGAAGGAATTCCAACGCTATAGCAACAACATCTTGAATCTACTTCGTTGCAAGGAAACCAAATTTTCCCAAAGGAATGAAATAAGATAGAGTATCCTTTAACCTGATGACAATGATCTTACAAATGAGTTTATATGAGATGTTGCGGATTGAAATAGGAAGAAAGTCAGTGAAAAAAATGGATGGGAGATCTCACAAATTAGGGAAATGAAAGTGGAATTGAGTTCACCCAATACTTGTCGAAAATTTTGAGACTCTTCTACCATCTATAGGAGATTACCCCCATAATATCAAAAAAATGGGTGAACAATTCAACAGTCTATTAGTCACTTATAGGGAACTTGTCATGTTTGAAGGACTTCAAGTTGATATAAATTTCTTCCGAAATTAATGATCTTCCCAGATTTCCATTTAAAGCCTGAAAAAACATGCGAGGGTACACTTCAATCCCCCAAAGATCGTGTGAGATGTCCAGATCAACATGAGTCAAGAATATGTTTTTACAATTTTTTATGGCTTCCAATTGTATGTCATGAGTGCTATAAACATGGTCCCCAAAAGCCATTTGCAATTCCCAAATGGAATCCATATTTCGCCTTTGTGAGGAAAATTTGTCGAAAAACCGATTATTTCATTCCCCTTCCTTGATCCATATCACACAAGTCTAAAGCCTCCAAGATCTTTTTCTTGTATTCCAGTTCTTGTATTCAATCCAAAAGAGTAGGAGACCGAGCATAAGGGTTCAATTATACTGCAATATGATCCATTTCCGCCACAATCCTATCGAGATCCTCTATCAGCATGCATTTTTTGTTTCTTTCCCATTTATAGATAAACTATTTTAAAGACATTATTTTCTTTGATAAATAGATCATAGTCAAGGGCTCTGCTGGGAATATCGATCTCTTCCATGAATCCCAAACCAACAAATTGAAATCCTCATGTGAAAGATAGACACTGTTGAATTTAAAAGGGATTTCTTGCTTCAAATTTTCACCTCTCCATTGGAGAATAATTGGAAAATGTCGGATATTTTGACCTGGGAAACCCAAGATCTGACATCCCCGAGGATCTCAAATATGTTCCCATGAATGGCAAAACCTGTCCAATCGCTTCCGAATGTATGCATCTCTAGACCGAACATTTTTGCAAGTAACCATGAAGGGAAAAGGCAAAAAATTTACCAAACAATTCTCAGAAAATAGATTTTGTAGTTGAGAGGCCAAAGAGTTAGGGTGACTACTTGTAGCCCAAATTTATTCCTCTGAAAAATCCGAATTTGAGTCCTCCACCAAAAATAAAGTGCCAATTTTTAGAGGCTGATAATCTCCAAACCTAATTAAAATTCCAGTCAATCCAGATAAGGGGTATATATTTACCAATTAACATGAACATGACTTATCTTCAACTTTTCTATATAGCATTTCCATGGTGCTTCTTATCGTAAGAATTATGTGCGTTATTATTTTTTCTACCAAATAGTAGTAATTTTCAGGTCTACTTCTCGAGCAAAATTTAATTATAAATATCCAATTTATGGAGAGAGAAAATGATATTATTGTGTTTCTATTTGTATGCATAACCACTTCCAACTCATGGGTGGAGACCTATTGTAACATGTTTTTCGTTTCTTACATCCCAAAACCAACAAATTCCCAATAATTGGAAAGATAAAATAATGGCATTGCATATTATAGATATAGTATGATTTTTTTTGGAAGGGATTCCTATAAAATCTTATAGAATATGAGGATCAACGTTTTTCTAATAGTGAGTTGACTCCAATGATCATCCTCTAAGATTATCCTCCATTAACGTTTCACCATACGATGTTGCCAAAATGGTGAATATTTTTAAGGATGTATACCACCCATGTCCATAGGTTTAGTTATAGTATGGAATTTAATCTAAAGGCTGCCTTATTTCTCATTCTTCCTAGTATATGGGAATATGAAGATTTTTTTCCCTAGTTTTTGAAACTCCTTTAGGAATATAAGTGAGAGAGTGCCAATAGATTATAGTTGTTTCTAGTACAAATTTCATTAGGTTTAGTATATATCCCCTAGAAATCCATCTTTAACACCTTAGAGTATTATCCTTTTTACTTTTCCAATTTACCATTTCCAACCATTGATGTCATAATTATTGGGTTTGAAAACTTGTTCTAAACTTAATATACATGGAAAGAATTAAATAGAAATTCCATCCAATGTAAAGAAATATAATATTCTTTCATATTCTCCTTCATTATATATATATATATATATATATATATATATATATCAGTTACATTCCTTATAGACTCATCCCAAAGTAGTAAAACATCATGCATGAAAACTAAATGTGTCAAATAAAAAAACCATCCTAATCTTATCTATTTAAAGTATCAGTTCTTATATCCTCCATTATTGAACATTTTAAGAGCTCAATTATCATTGTAAAGAGAAATGGGAATAATCACAATCAATGCCTTATCCATTTTTAGTACTTTGAAAACTAAAAGTTGATATAAAAATTACAATTGTAGACGATACTGAGGCCAAGTATGACATAAGATATCACACCATTCAACATGGAACAATATGTGAATCAACATTAATATCAAATATATCTAATTTTCTCTATTATATGTGATAAAAATGGATCATTGTATAACTTATCATTGATTTTCATGAATTTTGGGTAGATAAACTGTAAATAGGTCTATAGAGACCATTTAAATAGTAGGTGTTACTCCCATGATTTAATTCCAAAAAAAATAGAGATTTTCCATGAAATTAAATAGAAAATTTTGTGGTAAAGAATTCATGGAAATTTTCTTATCCCCTTGACTCGATTGACTAGATATTAGATTACATTTTAATTACTTATCAAATAACCTAGGAATTTTTCAATTAATTATCAATATAGTGTTTGTATGAACTTGCGCACTATGATGCAATCTAGATGATAATTTAATACCATTAATTATTGATTCATTTGTAGTATTCTAAATGAATGTCACAAAAAAAGATGTTAAATTGTTTTTTGAAGTCACCAAGAAAACCAAACCACACTTGTAATCAACACAACACTTGCAATATATCTACTGGGCTTAGGAAGCTTATTGTTTTAACCCCGAAGATAGGTTGAAAAACTAATCTAAGTTACAAGAAAGGAAATATCACTCCTCGACCTAATGGGATTCGAAAGCATGTTTCTGTATCCCCCAAAATTGTTTGGAAGCATTATACAATAGGAATTAAAGTACACAAGTGTCAAAGAGGGGACTTGCTCAAAGTATAGATGATATTGAATTTTGCAACAAAACATATGAACATGAAATACAATACTAGAAAGATACAATATAAAATACTTAAACCACAAGCCTTAATGTAGAATATCCAAACCACAACTATGTTGTAAATAATCCAATTATAGATAGAAATAATAATTGCAATTCCTATGAAATAGAGTAAATTGGCAAAGCACGAGAAATAGCGTAAAAGAACTTAAACTTAAAAATAAACTATTATACTTATCTAATTTGTGAGTTGTAGTAATGTAAAAAATGAGAAACATTTCATTTATTGAGCTAATTTAAATATAAAAAAATATTGGACACGAAACTATATAGTTAGTGGGATTACCCGGATAAGAAGCGACACATACCTCCTTGGGAAATATATTTCTTATACCAATACCAAGACATTAATTAATCATCACATCATTCAGGAAAATGAAATTGAAGTGGGCGTGATATTATATTAATAATTCATAATATATGTTACAATATTCTCTCCATTTTCTCTCTATCTTCATCTCCATCTGCATCTCTAGCTTGAGTAGCGGTGGATTTTTATACATATCATTTGCTATCATAAATCTTCAAGGAAATAAAGGGAAAACCATGAAAATATTCATATTCCTAGGATATTCCCTTTGCCACCATGATTTCTGTAAAAATATATTAAACAAAAAAAAATTCTAAGTATCTTAGCTATCCAATCAGTGGCACATGGGTCACCTTCCCGATGTGGTCATTATTCTTTTATGAAGGATCCTCATCCTCTGTCACTTTCCTTCATTTGGTAGCCAACTTGTAGGGAATCAAATGTAGGCAACTATTGGTAGACCAACCACTAAGATATAATAGTTGTGAGAGATTTGCAATAACTATATCCAATAGATAGCTATTAGTGTGTTTGAGTAGTGGTTTCCAAGTGATTTGCAACATCAAACACCATGCAAGATATAATGAAAGACAAGCATGTTGTACCATCAATCAAAGTGTACTACAATATTTCATTCAAGGAATGTTGCAACACTAGTGTCGAGATGGTAAACATGTTGTAGTAAGGATTATGGAATCCATAATATTCCACCATCAAGGTCACAATGGTGTAGAAATAATGTATATAGTGAAGATACATAAGTGTAGTGGTGTTGTATTACTATGCATTCTACTTATATGAATTATTTTTTGGGACACGGATGTGGTGCAAGAACACTAGGAGTATTAGAAAAATTAGACATGTTACAACTCAAACTAGCAAGGGACCTAATAGGGGTTCCTATGAGGGCAACTGCTAGGTCAAGGTCAATGATGGAGACTTAGCCCAATGTCACTTTAGCAAATGCTCCCTACTCTTTACGGAATTTCACTGATGGGAGGAGAACCAATATTCTTATAAATCACTTGTAAAGTATGAATCAGTGAACAGGTTTGAAGTGACCCTAGAAAATATTTCCCTATGATAGAATGAAGAATGAGACTTACTTTCCTGTTAAGGAAAGGACCCGATCTTCTAGTGATAGAGGATGAGGATTGGACAGTTGAGGTAGAAGAATAGTATTTATAAAGGATGTTTTAAATGCCTAGAATACTTTGGGAACTTATATTCCTGAGTAGTCCTTGATAAATCAACTTTGATGAAGAATGGGACCACAGAGGCCAAGTGGACCCAGTCGAGATTTGGGGATGGATTTTGGCACCCAGTGATGTTCTTAACCTGGAAAAGGTGAGGGGAAACGATCAAATAATAACTTTATTCCAATGATGTCCAATTGATCATACTAGGGTGTAGCCTTGGGAACACCTAAGAAAAACTTCATCATAGAGCTAGTATTAGAGGTATCCAACGATGCCAATGCCGTATTTGGCCCAAGTTTGGAGGAGAGTGAAGGGACCCACCAATGTGGTTGCATAAAAGAGATCGAAGTTTTCCTATTGCTATATTATTGGGAAAGTGATGCCCTAGGTGATCTAATGGGGCTAGACCTCGGGAAAAACGGAAAATGCGAAAAAGAGGGGAAAATGAATAGAATTTTGTGAGGGACCAGTGCTTGATTCAATTTGACATATTGAATCAAGGATAATAATGACAAAGAAATTGGTTTCTTGTGCATAGAGGCCCATAAAGTAAACTTTGTATAATGTTAGACGAAAGATAGGAAAAGTGACCTGCAAACATTTATAATTAATAAAAATGGTGCAAGGTTATCGATATAAAAAGATCTCTAGGAAAATTCATTCAGATGACAATTTCCCATTCATGGAATATGCTAGATAGACACATAATTCCACATTTCAATCATGGAGCAGGTAGCCCTAATTATAATGAAATCCAATAGTATACAAAAATAAGAAAAATTAATTAAATTTACACTTACAATGATAGAGATTATATCCAACTAGCGTAACATTTGCATATAATAATCTCCAAGATAGAAATACCCAAAATCCATACATCAAAATTCATCCATCGTCCAAAAATAGTCCTCCAATGAAGAATGTGAAGTTATCTAAAGACAGAGAGATCCCAAGTCAAGTGATGGTACAAATGAGTCCAAAAAAATTCTATTTACAAATCACTTAGGGGTTATATTTAGCTAATGAGCCTACACTAGCCCCCAAAAATAAAATAATGTGCAAATAACCTAACTTTTGGTGACAAGCCCACCAAAATAGCTAATAAATGAAATGGTAATCGTCTAAGGAGGTAAAATAATAATATATGTATGTCATGGTGCCCTACAAAGGCCTAAAATGTTCGGAAGTGCCATAAAGATGAATAAACTCCTCAAAATGTGATGGACAAGGCGGTGGACCTGTGTTTTCGAATTAGTAGGAATGTGGTGCTCCGAATGGGTGTGGGGGCACACCAATGACCCCATGGATCCCCATATGAGTTGAAGATTCTTGTAGATCATATGTAACGACTTAAATGAGGTAATGAAAGCTTCCATGTCACCATATAAGTCTCGGTACAACTTCCAAGTGTATGGTGTGCCTGTGGGGCCTATTGGGCATATTGTACCAACTGCATCATCCTCATCCGAAAAGTGGATCTTTAGTAATATGTAGACATCAAGGGCAGGGGGGGGGGATCCATGGAGTGTTGGATGCTGCTGTGGAGTCCCATGTCTCTCTACACACATCCTATATGTGCTAATGTAGACCTCTAGGGGGTCAGTAACCCATCTAGGGATACCAAACCCAAATGGACATGATATACAATCTTGTATAAGATACAGTGCATCCCCTAGCCTTCCTGTACAATAACTCGCTAGAGTAATTGTGTAAAAGATCTTATAAACCATAGCCAATAAAGTAGGCACTTCATAATGCCATGCCCTTCCATAGTGGACTTTGGCATGTGCTGATGTCTCCAAGATCCAAAGAGGGTTAGACATGTACCTTATTATGTGGTTTCTACGCTTAGAGGGAATAGTATATCTAAGGTACATCAATAAAATGGGG
The DNA here is from genome assembly GCA_034641835.2 of Pinus albicaulis. Classification (NCBI taxonomy): domain Eukaryota; kingdom Viridiplantae; phylum Streptophyta; class Pinopsida; order Pinales; family Pinaceae; genus Pinus; species Pinus albicaulis. Next base: position 1,409,438,474 of record CM076582.1, read on the forward strand.
GTGGAAAGTTATAAAGAAGTGAAATGGAATATGGAATGAGAGGGACATTCTTGGGAGACATATTGGGATCAAGGGTAGCTAGATAAGGGGAATCCAACACATGGGTATATAATGTGTAGGGGGGAGGAATCATGGTACATGAGGTGCCTCAAATTTTATTTTTTCAACCTTCTTTACATTCCATTTTACTTTTATAAATTTTCGTCAATTAACTACTCGGGGTGTAAAGGAAAAGAGCATGATGTGTAATATATAATAGTGACTACCGCCTTTTAGGGAGGGTGGTTCATTTCCCTCCAAATATTGTGAAATTCATGGGATCTTGAATGCTAAATGAGGAACATGTATGGCCTATGGAACCAGGGTGATGACCATGGTATGGGGTAGAGCTCATGTATTTCCTTTTCCCCGCGGGTTAATTATCTTTTTCCCAGACATATTTTGCATTTTTGGTACAATTTCCTATTGAATGTGGCCATTTATGATTTTAATTTTTATTTTAGCTGCTTCAACCTCCAAGGAAATCGTTCCATGCCTAACCCTAGGTGGGAGAAAAGCGATATGGAGGCCAACCCTATGTTGACCCAAAGAGGAATTGTGGACCCAAGTGGGAGAAATGATGAATGGGGGTATAATGAGTGGAAATGGAATAATATATGGAAATAAAGGAGCAGGGCGACACAACCAAAGTTAGGGTTTCCAAAGTAGTACCACCCTAAAACCAAATGGTCAATAAAGGAGATCCCATGTGATTAGTATCCAAGGGTAACATCCAAAATAGATCAACGGGACATGAGCACAAACTAATATGACTCTTTCTGTCAAATTCCCCCATCAATCCATGCCCAACATTTTCCACTATAAGTAAACCCAATACTCAATTACCAAATCACAAGACATACCTTTAGATTCATGAGTCTCACCTTCAAAAATAGGATCAATACAGATGGGTGAGGGACCACATGGTTGGCTAAGGTGGCAGAGAAATGGAACAATAAGGTAGTTTAGGGACGGAAGAGCATGTTGGTTGAGGGCCAAGGTCCATCATGGATAAAATTTTCTCCTAGGGATATCACCCATGAAGTGGTGGGTAGCAAGACCTGCAAAAGCTACATAAAGTGTTTCCTCATGATTTTCCACAAGTTAACACAAAGAGAAAGATTGTTCCTTAAATACATGCAAATAAACATTCAAATGGATAATTAAAATATAAATATAATTCAATAAAAAATTCATTATTACATGACAAAATGGTAATCAAGTGGCATGGAAACTAAGAAATATATGCAAAGGTGTATTTTACAGGTGCTAAAATCAAATTTGGGCACCTGCGATCTCCCCTAGACAAAATTGTATCATGTCTCGATGAAAGTAGGTAGTGTATTTCAGTCTAAGAGGGTGTGGTTCCCATCGAGTTTATTTACATTATTTCTAACCTTATTTATTTCATTGGAACTATAAAAACATTTTCATTCCTTAACCTCCCTACAATAGGAGAGTTCTTCGTCCTTAGACATGTTGTATTCGCTGTGATAATTTGTGGAAGGGAGCCAAACCATAGGGTGGTGGAAGTTGAGGACCATCCAATGGTTTTTGAAAGTCTACATTCATTTAAAATATCATTTTATTCTTTCTAGAGCCACTACAATGCTACTAGTGTTGAATGGATCCTTTCTACATATTTCTTCTATGGTCTTCCTCCAATGCGAATTTCACCCTTTTATGATTGTTCTTGATGATATCTCAGTCCGTTGTTTGCAATGATTAATGGCCTCTTATTCTCCCTAGGCTCTATAATCTACATGTTGTAGAAAATTTCACATAACTATAATGTGCATGGATGACATCCTCAGGATTTTGAAACTCCCCGTTGATCCATAGATTGCAAGAGTTGTTATTATTTTCCACTTGGTGAGCAATTGACTAGTGAGTGCAGTTGTTTGGGTAAGAAAAAAAAACTATTTGGTTAATTTTTCTGACAAAATGGTTTGGGTTTCCAAATTGAGTCATTGTACGATAAAAAATTATGTTTTTATAGCTCACATAGCATGTCCTTTATTTATTAGTGCATGGATAGTCACTTCGAAAAATGTGCTTGGGAAGGTAACCTCATATGGTTTTTGGGTCATGATGGCTTCCTCTGAATCATGCATTACTTCTCCTGTAATTAAAAAATATACATAAGGGAATAATAATTTCATGTAAGTGCATATTATATCAATACCCTAATATGAATATTTTTTATTTATATCTTTCTCACATTCTTTCGGAGCTAAATGATTTTCATGATGTGTTTAATATTTTCCTTCCAGATTTATGGGATTCTAATTATTATTCCCATATCTATTTTCATTTTAAACAATATGTTCATTCTCCTTCACAAGAAGTATTCCCTATTTATAGGCAACCATATCTCATTCCCTCATATCTTCCTTATGCTTTTCCCATTGATCCTGAAGGCTTACTTTAGCAACTTGATCCTTCATTGAACTAAGATCTTTTTGAGTGGTATTTTATAGGTTTCTCACTCTTTGTTCCAACAACCCTCTCTTGCGTTTGTCTTATTTGATTTATTTTTCTATATCCCTTATCTTAGGGAGATATTTCTCCTTATTAATTGTGACAAGGAGTATTGCTACCTCAGTAAGGCAATCCAATCCCTTAAGGTACAAGTATTCTCTTAGTTTATATTCTAAAATTTTGATTCTACTTTGAAATTTTGTGTTATATCTCTCAAAAATTATATTTTCTTAACAGTAGACGAACACAAGTGTGTGGGAGAAAGTGAACCTGTCTATTTATTCTTCTTAGGATTGCAAATTTTCTTTAGGATTTGAGCGGGAACCCTTATCCACTGAGTTGGAGCCTTTTTTTTACTTTTCGTTTATCTTTTTCTTCATATTCTTGCTTCTCACGATGTAACATCCCTATGTTAAAGTTCATGTAATAAAGGATAATAAAGGAAAAACAAAACGAAGGCCATGGGCCACATATTTTAGGGTGGTGTTGTGCTATGCAACAACTTACCCACTTTTTTATTTTCAAAATAATCTAGACCTTTGACAAATAGAAATAGGGACCCTTCTTAAAACTATATTTTTCATTTTAGATAAAAAATCAAACTCCAAAAACATTATTGATTTTATTAAAATAAAAAACATAAAAAGAAAAAAATAACTTAATAAAACATCCTTGTAATTACCCTATCGCAAATTTCAAATCTCGCATAATCTTTTGAAAGTTAAGTAACAAAACAACGAAATCCCGATTTTGCGATCTCCGATCTGAGTTTCGCAAGTGATAGCATAAATCACACATTGCGAATATATGTTTGAAACTTTAAGAAAACTTTACCAAAGTTCCCATATTGCGACACCCCGATTTTGTGATATTTGGATACTGCAATTTTGCGATTTCGCGATATCGCGAAATCACAGATCGCATAAACAAAAATTATTGCGCTTCATAAAATACAGGTTCAAAGTGCATGATGCGATGGATTTGACAGGTTTAAATAAATCTTTTACGTAAAAAAAAATCATGTCAGAAATGATTAAGTGTATTTTATCATTCCAATCCAAATAGTTATTGTTTGGTTACAGATAATTAATGGAACAATTGTTTCCTGGATCTTTTCTTTTCGAATTGTTCATTTCAAATATATCTTCCATCATTTGATCATTACTCTATTTTTAATAGGGATTTTCCTTCAAGATATTTCATTCCGCAAAGTAATGCAAAAGCACGGCAAACAGACTATTACAGAAGTAGAATACACAGAAATGTCGCCCATAGTCTCAGATACAGTTTTCACAATAGATGGAAGTGCTACAAAGTGGCAAGCTATCTATACCATTCTTGAAGATGAAAAACATGAATTAGTGGACGTCAAAGCAACTACTGATGATGCAAGACCCTCAAATTTACAATTTAAAGATATTGCATGCTCTTTCCTTCATAGGATAGCAGCAAGGGCCACTCCTTTTCCATATACTGACATGATTATGTGGGCACATGACAATCCAACAATCAAGGATAGACAATTAAGAACTACTACGAATGAAATATTAGGTTCTTTTAGAGCTGAAGACTTGAAAGTCATGTACAAGCTACCCGACCAACAAGACATTTATGATAATAAATTTGTTGATAAATTTTCAAAGAACAATGAGGACCCTTTCAAGACAATTCAGGGTTGGAGGAAACTGGATAACAAGTTCAAACATGACAAATCAGGTATATAGCCTATCGTCTCACTTGCAAATCCCTGTAATTTTGTAGCTGCGATGTTATGCAGATTATATGGTCTCCCTGATAATACCAAGTTCTCCATAAATTGGCTTCCCTTGATTGATTCCTATGTTAATTCCCACATCATGAATTGGGAAACCATTATTTCTGAAAATCTAGCTAAAGCGATTAACGAATATCGCTAGACAAGAGCTTCTTCCTCCAAACCCATCCCCCAATTTTTCGTGAGTGCATATATTTTTTATGCTATCTATTTTTCTACCAGTTTTCTAGTTATGTGTTGGAAATGGGCTCCTGAGGATCCCACTCCTATTCATTTGAGTCATAAAGAGATATGGGAACATAACTATGCACCACATTTTCACAGGCTATGTTATGGAGTTGTATTACCATTACATCAATTAATGTTTGACAGAGTGAGCCCTAGGTTCACTAAGGAAGCCATTTCGGACGTTCAAATGATAGGGATATGTTTTATTTAAGAATCATTTTCATATATGAGAGTATTTGGAAGCTCCACTCCTCCACATGTTCTTCCGTTATATGTTTCAAAATATTAATGGCAAGAGAAGTCGCTTACCAAACTGTTGGTAATGAACTCACTAAATCTTTGAAAGCTAGTAAAGAATATTTATGGCCAAGTTTTCCAATTGAATGTGGTACATTCACCCTCAGTAATTTCAATCATGCATTGAAATAATTTTAGAAGATTGAGCTTTTGAAGCTCCCCGTTTTATCCCCAATGCAGTTCGACCCAGAAAATATTGCTAACAAGTTTACTCAGTCAGTTAAATTCAAACCTATCATACACACAGATGATAGATTTGAAGACATTTTGCAATCTGTTGGAACTTTTGAAGAAGTTCCAGATTTTGTCAAATTGAACATAAATCCAGAAGAATTATAAAGATTCAATGAGTACAGGGAACAAAGACTCAAACATATCCCTCAGAATGTTTTGATTACTAGTTACATAACTGAAGCAGGCAAAGAAATCAGAAGAGAAAAATCAGATTCACAAAGTCAAAGTGAACTAGATGAAATATGGACTTCAGTTAGCTACATATTGATAAATACCCTAGAGGTATCATCTTCACATAATTTCAGACTCCATAGGGACAAACAGTTTCAGCAAAAGAAATCATCGAAATTCCTGGGATAATCTCCCAAGATACAAAATTCATTCCTGTGTTTCCTACTAATGAGATTGTTTTGAAGGTAACTGATATCCCTCCACTGGATGTATTCTATAGCCCTCTTCATAAAGCTATAGTAAGGAAACAAAGAAAAAGGAGAAGGATTGAAACACCTCGAGGAAATGAATTTATGGAAGTTGCATTGAAAGACACTCCTTGAAATCCAATTTAAAATCTGACTCGGCTATCACAATTTGCTGGAGCATACACTACTGCAACAATGGATAAGGTAGCCGAAGTATCCATTTTGGTTCAAGAAAAATATGATAAGATCATGAAACTAAAACAACAAATCGATGAAGAAAGGAGTAGTCTTATTCAGAAGGTAGAGCAACAACTCCTCAAATTTCAGCAAGATATGGAAGTGCTTAAGATAACTCATGAAAATGAATTATCTAAAAAAAACACATTGATTAAATAATTGAGATAAGATCTTACAAAATATGAAGGTATTCCTACTGCAGAGGAATTCATAAAAGAAGCATTAGCATTAAATGCCTTAGTCTCAAAACAACAAAACTTGTTTACCTTACAAATCTCAAACACAATCTCACACTTGGAAATCACTGAACAATTAACTAATACAATCATTGACCAGAGAATTGAGTTTAATGAACTCAATACAAATTTTTTTTATTATATTGAATGGAAGGATTCAGAGGAAGGGAGAAAGTCAAGTCTCCAAAATATGAAATAAACTTTTAAAGATATCCTTTTTACTGACTGGGATGCACAAGTAAAACAGACAGAATTGGCCATTGCCAGAGTAGCAAGTATATCAAAGAGTATGGTCAAGATGATTAACTACATGTTACATACTTCTAGTTGGATTAAAGAATGAAATCACAAATCTATTTCTGATATCATAAATTTAGATCAAAGCTGGAAAAACACAGGTCAACTCCGAGAAGAAAGGCTTGCACAACTGAAAAACACTGATTGGGAATCATACTGGCAGCTACTGGTTAAGCCGCATAGTCAAATAATGAAATTGAATTGCTCTATGGATTCCATATAGAAAATGCATCCACTTTTATAGGATGCTATAGTTACTAGGAAAATGAAGACACAGTTTTGGAAGCCTCCACAAGTTTAGCCAATGTCCGATATTTGTGAGCAGAAAAAAAGAGCTGGTAGTAATCTATCATCGGGCATGATTATAAGTTAACTTGTTTTTAATAATTCCAATTTAGCAATTAGATACTACGAATGAGGAAGGCTGTTTGAAACCACCTCATAAGATATCTTTTATAATCTATTTTTGTAAGTAGTTAATTTAGTATTTAAACCATTCTCATGCATTCAGAGAAGGGTCCAAAAATTTTATTGAGAACATTTACAAATAATTCTTTATTGTAAGTTTGTAGATGCCTTGATAAAATGATGGAACATGGCATTTTGAGTTATATACCATTTTGTTGATCACTATTGATGCACTTTTGTATTCTCTGAAAAAATTATTGATAGAAGGATTTATTGTGGTCTATTATCACTAATCAGATGAACAGGAAAACACACATCTAGTACTATTATCATGTATGCTAAACTTTGTTTCAAACATTAGTGATAAGTCTAGCTTTCATGAATTATGTATGAAATCAATTGTTTTCTGTTTGAAATATCAGTTGCACTATTGCACCATATAAGGATAGAAATTGATTTGTTTTATATATGATCATGAGAATATATGCGATATGTTTTACATATTCTTTTGATTAACTATTTCTCAAAAGAATCATATTACAAAATTATTAATTCTATTAAGTGTGTGATTGATCTAAATCACCACAGACTAAATATATATCATTCTAGATCACATAAAAATTCAATTATCCCGAGTTAGATTAGATTAGACTTAATTCAAATTTTTGTGTTTTAGAATAAATTTGTTTTATTTTTTAGTGATTTTTCTCTCAAATCATTTGAGAGAAACCCAACAATCATACACAACCCAAATCTTGGAAACTGGTCCCATTACACCCAGTCAGCGCCACTATCCCAAACGGAAAATGAACTTCTTTAAGGTCTGGACCGAGTGGTTATCCCCCTTGTTGTTGCCACAGATTTCTGAGGCCTCAACAGGTGGATGTTGGGAAAACATTATAGTGGGCATCGCTTTTTATTTATTAATGGATATGGAAATTGTTAAAGGAATTGTAAAAGGAAAAGAGGAAATAATTTTCATTTAATTATGAAAGTAAAGGAAAATAAGAGAAAAGTAATGTCAAGGGACATATATTTTCACGCTAAGAAAATTGGAGGAAAAATGAGGGAAGATGAATAAAATAGAGGCACTAATAATAAAACAGCATCAAAGAACCAATTCAAATATTTCATCCATTTTTATTTTTTCAGGTTTATATCAGATCAAGTGAGAAAGACAAATATATCTCGAACAGGAGAAAGTAGACAAGCAAGCAAGAAAAGGAAGGAAAATAAAAGAAAAAGATGACCAAGGAAAGTGAAGGAAAGCAAGGAGAAGGTTGGATGAGCAGCTTTAGTAGGAAGATTTTGTAGGTAATAGGTTGCATCTGTGATATATGATCCAAGTGGATATTGGTGGTCACCCACCTATTCCACTTGGGGCTCCACCATTGTCTCTTCCAGTTTTTCAGTTTCGGCACAATTTACTATTTTTAGCAGTTTTTCGGGTCCTGAACTTTCGGAGCCATTTTGAGGCCCTAAACGACGTTTTTTTGGGAAAACGAAGAGCAACATCGGTCCATGGATTGATGTTGCTCATTCCAAATTTGTAGTCCTCGGGTAGATCTTTCTAAGGAGGTATGGTACGCGTCAAATGGAGATCGTATGCCAAAGTTACGCCCCTGGGAAGTTGAAACACCAATTTACCCAAACGGGGCCCATAGGGTTAGGGTTTTGGCTATTTAGGATTTCCCATTGTTTCTAAATAATAAATAGGTCCTCGAGCCTCATTGTAACTTAGTTCAAAGGCCTGTAGCCACCACATCTCTTCTCAGAGATAGCTACTAGCGCCTTAGCTAGTTTTATTTCCATTCTGTCTGTAAGCAAATTTCAGTTCTTTGATATTAATGAAATGAATTTTTATTTCTGCTGCATCTCTGCATTTATGGTTATATGTTCATTCTATTGCGTTCACAATCATAGGATCGCTGTACGTAGCCGGTCCCGTTTTTCTCGATACTTCTTTGCATGTCCCCAACGAGGTCGGGGTATAAGGAGCTAGGGCTCGATCTAGTGGAACCTTTGCAAGATCAGCCTCGCAAACCTCGACGAACACCCATGGGGCACGAAAAGAAAGATGAGGGAGTAGGAGATCCTATCAAAATATTGATCGAGGAGGTCCTCGAAAAACAAAGGAACGCGATGATGGATAACTTTGCTCAGATGCTTCAACGGCTACCCACCGGCGGCACATCTGCATCCAGCAGCCACTCTGGAGGCGCGACTCCTTTTAAGGTACAAGTAAATTTTGCATTCCCATATTTGAGGGTCAAATAGACATAGATGTTGTAGATAGATGGTTGAATCTATTAAAAGGATATTTCTCGGTTCATGAATTTTCAGACTGGGAGAAGATTATTTTTGCACTCCTCAAAGCTACGCCCCATGTTAAGGACTGGTGGGAAACCTACTGTGAGAACAAGGACCAGACAGAACCCTCTTTGTTCTCAACTGTACCAACTTGGAATTATTTCCGAGACACCGTCAAGGAACAGTACTATCCCGTGGGGAGCTATGAGGACAAGTACATACAATGGACCACGCTGCTACAACAAAGGGATCAAGATGTGCATGAGCTGACGAACCTGTTCCATACCCTGTGCCCAAAGTTTGGTATCAAAGATTCAGAGAAACATCTGGTGCTAAAGTATCGCATCTGTCTACACAGATACGTTCAAGAGGAAATGGAGTTCCTCGACATCTTCTCACTTGGGACGGCATACCGGTATGCTGCCAAGATTGAGTAGAAATTCAAGTAGAAGAAGCGAGACTTTGGATCTGCGAATCAAAAGCAAGGGAAAGGTGCTTCCAAACCGCAGAACAAAGGAAAGAGCCAAAGCATGGCGGCTAAAGACAACTCATCGAAGCCACAAGAAAAGAACATCACCGCAAAGCCAAAGAAGGACACGGGAAAGTGGTGTGAGTTCCATAAGAGCTCCACTCACAACACAAGTGAGTGTCGGGCCAAGCAGTCGCTAGTGGCCGAGATGAGGGCTTCTGAGTCAGATGCATGCTCTGACTCCGAATCAGAACCTGAAAAGGGGAATGAAAAAGGGAAACATTTTATTGATGTGGAGCCCAACACTAGTGTTGCCACTACAAAGATCTAGAAGGAGGAACCGAAAGATCCAGAGGAGGGGGAATGTCTCTTCCACTCCTAGATGTGGGTAAAGGGCTCCCTGGTACAGTTCACTGTCGACAATGGGAGCCAAAAGAACCTTATTTCAGCAGACACCGTGAAGCGGTTGGGCTTGCCGACCACGGCTCACCCACATCCATACACCATTGGGTGGCTTCACCAAGGACGAGATCTTCGCGTCAGCCAGTAGTGTCGTGTTCCCAATAGCATCAAGCGCTTCACGGATGAGGTATTATGTGATGTTGCTCCTATTGATTTTTCTGATGTATTATTAGGACAACCATACTTGTGGAAGCGTCATGCTGTGTATGAGTCTCGACCTCGTGTTGTTATTGTTACTTTGGGAAATAAGTTGTACAGGATACCAGAGGTACCACCTCCTGCCACTATCTCTTTGGTTACTGCAAAACAATGCAGTAAGATCATTTCCCAAACCAGGAAATTCGTTTTCCTGATGATCCACCCCCAGGGCAAGAAGAAGACTGTGGCCACGACCTCCAGATAGGGCTCCTCTGCACGACAACAGCAAATGGATAAGGTTGTGGAGGAGTACGGGGACATATTCACCTCACCCACAGGGGTTCCTCTGCACTGTCAGGTCAAGCACCCTATTGATCTGACCCCAGGTGTGCTGCTACCTAATGGACCGATCTATCGGCGCTCTGTTCTGGAGAATGATGAAATGAAGAGGCAGATTCAGGAGCTGTTGTAGAAAGGTCACATCAGACCAAGTTCATCGCCCTGTGGGAGCTCGATCGTGTTGGTACAGAAGAAGGATGGGATGTGGAGACTCTGTATTGACTATCGGGCATTGAAAAAGATCACTGTCTGGAATAGGTACCCAATCCTACGGATTGATGACCTTCTGGACCAACTCAAAGGTGCAAAATATTTCAGCAAGATCGACCTGAAGTCTGGGTATCACCAGGTACCAATTGAACCCTCCGATGTGTGGAAGACTGCCTTCAAAGCCAAGGAAGGCATGTTCGAATGGCTGGTCATGCCTTTCGGGTTAACGAATGCTCCCGCAACCTTCGTGAGGGTGATGGACGACATCTTGCGGTCATTCACCAACTCATTTGTAGTGGTGTACTTGGATGACATTCTGATCTTCAGCCGGACTTGGGAAGATCAGCTTCACCACATCTGACAAGTCCTCCAAACGCTGCGGCAACACAAGCTATGTGCCAATTCGGAGAAGTGCACTTTTGGCATGACCCAGGTTCAATATCTGGGATACATTATTGACGAAATTGGGGTGCATGTGGATCTAGCCAAGATCCAAGTCATTCGGGATTGGCCAGCCCCAACCACTATAACAGAGCTTCGCAGCTTTCTGGGTCTTGCTAATTTCTACCAGAGGTTTGTGCTGGGATTCTCTCATATCACTTGGCCCTTGAGTCAAGTCACCAAGGGAGGAGCGAGATCAAAATTATTTTGGTCAGAACCTCAACAGAAGGCGTTCACAGAATTGAAAAATCACCTTTGTTCTGCCCCAGTGCTCACCTTACCAGACTTGCAACAGCCATTTGAGGTTGAGACAGATGCCTCTGACTATGCTATTGGGGCAGTTCTTACTCAACAGGGACATCCATTGGCATTTCACAGTGAGACATTGTCTGACACAGTTCACAAGTATCCCACTTATGACAAAGAAATGTAGTCCATTGTGCAAGCTTGTCGACAATGGAAGCATTACATTTGGGGGAAGGAAACAATCATCCACAAAGACCATCGGCCCCTGCAGTTCATACAGACACAAGGGAAGTTGCAGAATGATCGCCATCAAAATTCGTCCACATATTTGCAACAGTTTCATTTGAACATCAAGTACAAGAAGGGTAGCACCAATCATGTTGCAGACTGCCTCAGCCGACCACCGATCGTGGCACTCACCACTGTGCTCAACTCTTGTGGGCATGAGACTTCTGATTGCCTGCTTCTCTATGAGAGTGACCCAGAATTTGGCCACACTTACAAGGCACTCTTGGAGGGTACGCAAGTTCCAAATTTTCACCTCCAAGATGCACTTTTATGTCACATGGGACACCTTTGTGTTCCTTCAAGCGAGCGTGCCAAGATGATATGGGAAGCACACTACAGTTGAGCCGCTGGGTATTTCTGGGTCGAGAAAATAGTAGCAATCATACAAGAGTATTTCTATTGGCCAAACCTTCGAAGGGATGTCGAGAAGCACATCAGATCCTGCACTGCTTGTGCCATTGCCAAACCGACCATCAAGAAGCAAGGCCTATATACTCCTCTACCTACCCCTAGTCGACCTTAGGAATCCATCTCCATGGATTACATGTCGGGCCTGCCTTCTACTAAGCAGGGAAATGACTATGTTTTCATGGTCGTCGACAGATTCTCGAAGATGGCCATTATGGCGGCCTACAAGAAGAATATCACAGCAGAAGCCACTGCTAAAATATTCTTTGAATGAGTGTGGGTGCACTTTGGGATCCCACGGTCTGTCATATCAGATCGGGATAGCAGGTTCCTCAGCACATTTTGGTCCAGCCTCTGGTCAATGTTGGATACCAAGCTCACCAAGTCCACAGCTTTCCATCCCCAAACAAATGGCCAGACAGAGGTCGTCAACAGAATGATTGTACACATTCTGCGCATGTACAATTCAAAGCATCCACGCACATGGGACGAGAGCCTCCCCTATTTACAACATAGTTATAATCGGGCTCTCCACAGTTCAATCGGCCATAGCCCCTTTCAGGTGGGCTTGGGATTCCAGCCACTATGTCCCATTGACGTAGCCATGCCATTTGCAACTGCTCAGGCTGATTCAGCTCATGTCCAGTCTAAAGTTGACAAAGCAAGTAGCTTCATCGAGTGCATTCAACACATCTGCCAATAGGTTCATGATATATTGGAGAGAGCCAATGCCAAGTACAAGAAACGCCATGATCAACATCGGGTGCCATACAACTTCCAGGTGGGCGACAAAGTATGGCTACATTTGTAGAAGGAGAGCCTCACTAGACCCCACTGCAAGCTTCATCCGCCCCAATACGGGCCATACACCATCACCAAGGCTATAGGGAACAATGCCTTCGAGCTCAGTATTCCACCATTCCTTGGTCTGCACCCAGTCTTCAATGTGGATCGCCTTCGTCCTTACTTCCCACCTCTACTGGACACCTCAGACATTGCAGAACAACTCACACCAACAGAGTTAAATCTAGACTGCAGGGAACAGGCCACCACAAATTTTATCATGGACATGCAAATCAAGAACACTGACCAACAGAAGATCCAACTATATCGGGTTGTCAAAGCTGGCCAACTCCTGCACCAAGGAAAGTGGTTCACCAGGGACCAAGTTCAGCATAAATTTCCTCATCTCATGGAGGAACTTAACACAATGGGGACTATTGCTTCCTAAGGGGGGAGGAATGATCCAGGTGGATATTGGTGGTCACCCACCTATTCCACTTAGGGCTCCACCATTGTCTCTTCTATTTTTTCAGTTTCGGCACAGTTTACTATTTTTAGCAGCTTTTCGGGTCCTAAACTTCCGGAGCCGTTTTGAGGCCCTAAACGACGTTTTTTTTGGAAAATGGAGAGCAACATGGCTCCATGGACTGATTTTTCTCATTCCAAATTTTTAGTCCTCAGATAGATCTTTCTAACAAGGTATGATACGCGTCAAACAGAGATCGTATGCCAAAGTTACGCCCCTGGGAAGTTGAAACACCAATTTACCCAAACGGGGCCCATAGTTTTGGTGCTTCATCTCCTAGGGTTAGGGTCTTGGCTGTTTAGGATTTCCCATTGTTTCTAAATAATAAATGGGCCCTCAAGCCTCATTTTAACTCAATTCAGAGGCTTGTAGCTGCCACATCTCTTCTCAGAGATAGCTACCAGCGCCCTAGCTAGTTTTATTTCCATTCTGTCTGTAAGCAAATTTCAGTTCTTTGATATTAATGAAATGAAGTGTTATTTCCACTGCATCTCTGTATTTATGGTTATACATTTATTCTGTTGCGTTCCTGCATAAATCCAGATCAATATACTAGCTAAGATGTGAATGCATGGTATATGAATTTTTTTATTTGGTTCATTTGTTGTTATTGGCATGGATTTTTCCAGGTTTGAAAATGGTTTCAACCTTGCGTTTCCATTTACTGGATAACCATGGTGTGATGGGATTCATTTCTTGGTTGAGATTTGGATTGCTATAAGGTTTTGGAACTAGGTGAGGTGGTCTTAGGAAAATTCCCAAGGGTTGGGGGTGGAGATGGTTTTCTCCAGGAAGCCATCAAAATTTGGGTGGAGATTGGTCAAATCCTCAAGGTATGGTGAAGGAATTCTGAAGCATTGAATCTTGGTTTTGTTTAGTGATCTTGAGACCAGTTTAGGTGAGACCATGGTAGTTTGAGGGTGGAGGTGGTTTAACCTCTAGATTCCATTGGTTTTTTCTATCTTGTTTTATCCCATGGGATCCATCATTCGTGCTTGGAATATGGCACACGGGTTCTTGGCTAAAATAAATATTTGGTTTATCTTAATCAATGGTTGGGTGGTACCTGGAAGTCCCTCACTTTGTTTGATTTTACATAATTTAATAAGAGTTAAGTGATTTTCTTATGATGATTTATGAGAACTTTTACTTGTTATTATTTTTATTTCATGGTTTCTCTACCATGGTTAATATTCTCATTATATGTGTTGGATAGTTGGCATTTTCTGGATGGCTAGTGGCAACAAGTCTATTGGCATTGATGTCAACAAATATGATGGGAGATGTGTTGTTGAGCACTTGGAACTGTATAAAATTTGGAAAGAGGGTTAGCGTTGATGTAAACCAAACTATAATGGATGTTTGTGGCAATAAATATTGGTATAAACTTAGGGGGAGTGTCATGGTTTCCACAGTTTCTTGTAGAGAATAATATTAGTAGCAGGATTATTGAGAAAGCCATAAAACAATGGTTATGATTGATGGGAGTCTCGGGAATTTAAGGAATTTATTCCTCATTATCTTAGCTCAAATAGTTATACAAGTCGCATAGTTGGATAACGCTCATAAAGAAATTTCCAATGGTATGTGGAAGTCTGGAAATGGCCTTCTGAATAAGGATATATTTCTAGTCATTTGAGGTGCCGCAAAGTTAAACTTGGCCTTGGGTCAAAGTGGTGACCAAGTTTGGCATTGGACAAAGCTTTTGGAAATTATAATGAAATGGCTAAAGGAATCTTCGAGTAGACATGGGAAGAAAAAAAATTAGAAGTAAGTATTTATATTGGCGCAAGAGGATCCCACGTAATGACCTGGCCCAATGAAGTTACCCTAGCAGTATAACTATGGTGCAAAAAGAAAAAGGGTCAGGTGGTGGTTCTCAGGACATAGAGGAAGAGTGAAAACAATTGAGAGTTGCTTAGGATGATGGTGACGGTAAGGTTGGAAGCGACAAAAAAAGTTAAAGGCATCGAGAAGGCCCCACAGTGACAACAAATCTCATAAAGGTTGGCACAAAGGAAAATTAAGCAGATCAGAAGGTTAAGTGTTGGGCGATAGGCACTAGGCCACATGAAAACATTCCAATATAACTTTAGACAATAGTCTTCCCAGGGTTTGTGGTCATGAGAAGTGGTTTCCCAAATTTTTAACCACACATATCAATGGCGGATAATGAACCTTGGACCACTCCTAATACCAGAAACCATAATAAAGTGGTGTTGAGGGAATAATTCTTGAACTCGGTGGTGCTGCCAAAATAAAATGGCCAAAGGACATTAAAGGTTTTATAAATGAAGTTGGTGCAAAACCAAGGTCTTGGGTACCCTTTCTCTCTCCTCTTACAGGAGAGGTGGAAAAATTTGATTGTCTGTCAAGAGATGATGTGGGAAAATTACGTAAGCATGATGTAGTTATATGGGGGACACATGGCAGGAATATTCGACATTGTTTTGTGGCCTAATGGGCCAAATTTATGTGACACATGTCACAACTCAGGCGGTGCCATTTGGGGTTGATGACATAAGCATAACATCAGCGCAAAAGTTTTGTTGTGAATGGCTTAGAAAGGTGCATAGGTGGAGTCACCAAGAAAGAAGTGTTGGGAAAATGTGGTAGCTGAATCATCCCTGCTATTTTTTTTTTTGGCTTTCGGATACAGTGGGAAGACCACTACAAGACACATCATCCTAAAGGTATTGATCCTAGAAGTTTGAAATGGCCGCACAAAGGGAATATGCTAGGACGATAGAGCTGGGACATGTATGTTAGATATCTCCTCCCGATGCGTCCTTTGATTGGTGAGTGAAAACACAGAGTGGACTCCACGAGACAATTAAGCCTGCTAAGAGGAACCCAGAAGAATTTATTTGTGAAATTTAAATAAGTGTTGAGATAAAACCATTAGTCTTGGGACCTCCAATCTAAGTTCTAGGCCTTGGTAGTTTCACATAGAAATGACACCAATGGCATGAAGCCATTAAAAAAGGGAATTAAGCCCGTCTAGGGCATAGAGTGGCTAAATTCCTATAGACTTAACCAATAGTCACAAGAAGCACTTCTATGGTGGAAAAGATGCTACGTGCTTGAGAAAAAGGGGTTATAATAAAATAAAAAGGATGCAGAGCTATATTTGGAAGCACTTTTGTGCCTTGGTCCAAGCTTGGCGCTTATGTGATATTTGGAGGACCTCTACATGTTGGTTAACGGGCACTGAACATGTCAACAAATGTGACTTGAGAATTTGAGTCAATGTAATTGTCAAGAGCATCGGTTCAAGGTAGCAAGGACCAAGATGCATAGGAGAAAATTAATGGAGCCTGATGAGAAACATGGTTATCAATCCTTGAGTGTCCCTCATGTGAGGAAGAATTAAATGAGAAGAAAAATTGGAATGGGGAGCCATGCTATGTTTGTACGTAGAGTTTAATGGATGAAATTCTTGAGCCTATAGTTTGACTGAGATTTAATTCTTATTATGGAAGATCACTCAAAATCCAATTCCTTGAATTAAATCATCTAGAGTGGCCAAGTAATTTTCAACACAGCAATGCAATAGAGAGCCATGCTATGAGTACACTCGGGAAGTATGAGGGACAAGAAAGGCAACATTGACCAATGTTCAATAGAGGAACAAAAATCAGGATTGTGATTGAGCAACTCGGGAATGCAGCATATTTGAGTGAGCTGAGTGGAGAGCTCTGCATGTGAGTGGAATGATGAGGAGAGGACAAGTGTGCCTATGTTGAAGAAGAGCCTCGAAAGAAGAAATATCTATGTGAGTACTATTGAGAAGAGTCTGAGTGAGTCTGAGCTACATAGAAGAGGGAGAGATAGTGCCTATGCTACTATGAGAGGCTGAGAGAGCCCGTCGAATTGAAGGGGTGATGTTTTGAATATATATTTCTGAGAGAAGATGGAGGCAAACAATATGTTGTTGTATAATGAGTAGAGAAGAAAGTGTCGTGTGATCTATGTATGAATGGAGGTTTTCTAGTAGAAAAAAGGGCCAAGGGAAGAGGACAACAAAGAGTTGAAAATAGGTAGAGTGGCTACCAATTATAGTGAACATTAGTTTCCTTACTTAGCGATGGTTGGAGCCTAGATATGGGAAGTTTGTGCTTCTATATCTAGTGGGTTTTCGAGGAAGGCTTGGGGGTTGGAGCCTCCTACAAGTTTGTGATTGCATAAATCCAAGAAGTTGCAAGTTGGTGCTTGCAACAAATATGTGAAGTTGGCACTTCACATGGTTCTTCTCATAATCTAATTAGGTGTCTACAAAAGGAGGGAGTCAGTGTTTCCTGCTAGTGGGTGCTATTAAAAAATTAAGGGAATTTGGTGCTTGCTATGAGTGGTGGCTCATAATTTTTTTTTTATCTAGATTAGGTGCTCTTATTTAAATCATAATAAAAAAAAAACTTTGGTGGGATTTTTCCTAAAAGGGTTTCCACATTAAACGCATGTGACTCATGTGTTTGTTGCTTATGATGTATATTCTTGGATTGGTTGATATGGTTTTTATTGTGCTTAGTTAATGATTTCTCAAACAATTATTGCCAACTATGAATGATAAATATAAATTGGTAGAAAATTTCAAACTAGCCTTAATACAGATTCACTCCCCCTCTCAATAATAACATTTTCTTCAACAATTGGTATCAGAGCCACATTCCTTCAGAAATAGGTTAACCACAAGGCTAACACAAAAGGGAGTTTGATACTTAAATGGATCTAACTATGAAATATGGAGGATTAGAATGGAATATTACTTGATGGATGTATATGTTGATGTATGGGGCTCTATAGTGGTTGGAGAAAATATGAAGTGGAATGAAGAATCCAAAATCATCCTATTGAAAGGGATATGAAAGCTAGACATTGAAAGAGTAGGAATTTATGAGGAACCTAAGGAAATTTTAGACTAATTTCAAAGTTGATATGGAGTAGAAAGCCATGGAACAACAAAGGAGGTTGATGAAACTTGTTTCTCAAGTAGTGATCTCGATTTTTTGAAGGCTACTAATAATGAGAAGAAGAAAAGGAAGAAGAAGAAGGAAGCATCTTAAAGGAAAGATGCCCAAAATTTGGAAGACTCTTCTTCCAATAAGGAAGTTGTTTCCCATCAATATTGAGTTTATTATGATGAAGAATCAAAAGAGAGGCCATGTTTCTTAAAATATATGCTATTTCTCCGTGATAAATGTAAAAATATAGGTAATTTATTCTCTAGATGTTCTTATGATTTTTCTAAAGAAAGAGAAATAAGTACATCTAGTTTCTATGAAGAGGGACCTACATTTGTAGCAATAGCCAATGAGGGTGCCTCAGAGGAAGAAGAGAAATCCCAGGTGTGCTCATCGATCATAACGAATAATATTACCTCTGGTAGTGATTAAGATGTAATGTTTCTCTGACCCGTGGAATATACCATGGAGATAGAGATGAATTTAGATGTTTATGGTAGTTCAACTAGCACCTCGGATAATGAACCAAATAATATAGATGAAAGGATATATTTTAGAAATAAGTTGATCTCTGCTCTAATATATATCAAGGATTTGTTAGAGGCTAATATCAACAACAAGGAGGAGTTGCAGGAATATGATCTTGAGAATCAGAGGTTGATAAAAACAAATTTTGATCTTAATGCTGAACAAGAAGAGGCTAGTAGGCTAAAATATATTTTGACTGACTAGCTGATGGAAAGAAAATATCATTGTGAAATACTTCAAGCCAAAATAGTCTAATGAGAGAAGACTTAGAGAATAAATATAATTAACGATGTCAACATTAGAAGCTTTTAGAGATTACGGAAGCCTTGGATGAGATGCTCGCTAAGAAAATATCCCCGCTCATCAAGGTTGGTTTAGGGTTTGAAGAAGAATCAAACTCCAAGAAGGAAAATACTAAAGGTTTAAAGATCAAAATAAGGGTAGTTTTAGGTTCCAACAAAAACAAGGAAAAATAGGTCATTGGATAGTACCGACAACAAGGAAAGCAACAATAAGAAGAGAATAAAAGGCATCAATAGAATGATAAGAAGCAACAATGAGGAAGTCATAAAAATAAAGTTTGGTAGCAGATAGGAAGAATGCAAGGAAAAAATTGGGACATCCATGGAATTAACATAAAGAACCAAGAGAAGTGCTTTCCCCCTCAACGAAAAATCTTTAAAATAAAGGGTAACTTCTGTCATCAAAATCCTTTTCATGGTTATTATTTTTCTTGTAATAATTTTGGACATAAATCCATAAATTTTAGATGGCATGCGAGAAAAAAAGATACGTTGGGTAGATCCAACCCAAGAATGCATAAAGTGGCTAGGATTAAGAATGTTGGTTGCAATATAAGGCTTGGAAAGATATTTTTTAAGAATAGTAACTCATTTTCCCTATTTTTAAACCATATCGAATGCTACAAGTATGGAAAATTTGGGCATGAGGCAGCATGCTACACATATAAAAAAAAAAACTCACTTCTCAGAATATGAAAACAAATGGAGAAACTCATATACTGAGGACGACAATAAATAGTGGAGCCGAGGAATACATGTTATCCTTCACTACTCTATTTCAAAAGAATGAGTCAGAAAGAGGTAAAATAACTCAAAATAAATATCAGAAGGAAAATCTTCTTACTCTTGTAGAAAACCCATATGTAAGGAAAATAGTGGGAAAAATTATTTGGATAAAGAAAGATGAGGTGAAGGAAAAATTCCTCCAACCATGTGCATCCAAGAAAAATCCGAAACTAAATAAAAGAAGGAGAAGTTGAAAAGAAATGCTACTATTTGGAATCATCCAAAGAATATTTCGATGAAGGAGTAAAATCTTCTAAAGGGGAGAAGAAAATATATTTTTGTTCATTAAACAAAGGTAATGGAGTCGAGGGAGGAAAAATAAGTCAGATATGACCATAATAAACATTATACTTAAGAGATGCATCTGGACAATGGGGGCATGACGGAGTACCTATGCTGATAATGTTGATAGTTGTAGGGGTGTGTACACAACAATGTGATATCATTGGGCAATTTTGAGGTCTAAAATGGGTCTCCTAAGAAAAATGTACAACCAAAATAAAATTTATAGTAACTAATAAGATTCAAGATGATTATGTCAACCGTGGGGGATGATTCAGCATTTTTTAACTAAAAGGGAAAAAATATTAAAAAATAATAAAATAATAAAACTACTTTTTCAACTCGTATTTTCAACTTATCTTCGAAATTTTTTACTCAAATTTCGAGCCAGAGTACTCTTTGGATGAAAAATTTAATTACTCATCCAAGGAGTACCCATGTTGCATACTTTTGATGGACCCTACTACACGAAAAATGAGAAATACATGGAAAAACGTGATTGCAATAATGTTTTTCATGTATTTCTCATTTTTCATGTAGATGGATTCATCGAAAGGATATAATATGGGTACTACTTGGATGAGTAATTAAATTTTGAATCCAACGGGTACTCTCGCTCAAAATTTAAGTAAAAACTTTGGGAGATAAGTTGAAAATTCGAGTTCAAAAAGTAGGTTTTTCTTTTTTCCCTCTAAAATTTGATGAGGTAATCAAATTTTATTTTATTATTTTTGCTATTATTTTATAATATCCTTAGGAGGCCCATTATAGACCTAAAAATTCCCCTAATGAGAAAATGAGTTGAAACGGAAGTTTGGAATGATGAGAAGACCGCAGTCGAATAACGTCCAGAGGATATGTGCCCATAAAGATACAAGGAAGAAGATGCAAGAGATTTGATAATTTATTTAGCAGTAGCAGGGTTAGCATCATGAATAAATATTACTTATGGAATGAATGGTTTTTATCTTGGATGAAATACCCTTAGTTCATTTAATTTGTGAATTTTATTATTCCTAGAAATCTTATGTTCATGAAAACAATGGGCTTTGAATGTCCCTTATTTTTCAATTGGTATCACTATGCTATTTGATAGTTTGGGTCCTGTTGTGTAAATAAAGAACCCCCATTATTTTAAGAAATAGATACCTTAGAAAATAATGGGAACCCTTTTTAATTTTAAATTTAAAACAAATAAAACACTTAGAGTATATCTTTTGATAGAAATAGGGATCAAAAAATGGATGAAACCTTAAAGTTTGGATTTTAAAGTAGTCAAGTGGAGGTAAATCGCCTCATCATAATCACAAAACCATAGCGAAGCATATATAACTCCTAAAAGTCACTTGAAGCATTTTTCAATGAGATGTAATGATAAGCACTAACACTTTTAAAATTTAAAAAAGCCATATTTCCGAGTAAATTCTATAGGGAATGCTTGCATGACCTACTTCTGCCACGTAAGCTATTGCATTTCACAAATCGCATTTTAAATCTTGATGGCATTATTTTTACCCATCATATTCCCCGATGTGAGATACTTATCACATCACACTCCCACAAGCTTAATCATTCTTTTACTCTCGTTCATCTTCACCAATGCGATATAGCATATCTCACATCTCACATCGCACTCTTGTTAACTCAAGAATTTTGCATTCAACCAACTTTCAACAATATTGTGATTGCGATATCGCAATTGGTTGAAAATCCACGTTGATCATTGTTTAATGAAGATATTGCACACGAGCTATGTTTAGATGTGACAGATCTGGTTTTAATGCGAAATTTCTAAATGGGAACAAAATCCCATTTCACCTATTAATTTCATAAATTAATGATTTTCTTGTGCATACTTCCATAATCGTTCTCCTATAACACGCATTAAATTCATATTATATCATTGTGTGAAGTCTCATCTGTTTGACTGTTTCCATTTTTATGGTATTTGTGCATATTTTAAATCTAAAAATTTCCCTCTTTCCGCTTATCCTTTCTCATTTATTGCAGGCTAGCCCGAATAATCATAATTATTAGGAGATGCCTAAGGCTCTGAAGAAAGCTAAGAAGGACATGGCTCCTGTAAACCCTACACCCGCGACAACTAAGAGAACATAAATGCTGCCCCTCTTTACAGATACTATGTGTGGACCAGAAAGTGGATTCTCTTCATGGGAATCCACGTATAAGCTACTCGAGGATGAGAAACCTCACAAAATTAAAATAAAAGCAACTGTGGATGATTTTGATTCTTCTGAAGCTTCAATTGGAGAAGTAGCTAATTATTTCCTACATCGAATTGTTCCCTGGCCATAGATCTTGACATACACTGATATGGTAATATGAATCATTGATAATCTCAATATCAGGGATAGGACATTTCTCACCAGTAGAGGAATAATGATCGGTTCCTTGAAGGCTAAATACATCAAGCTGATGTATCATCTACCAGACCCCAAAAAGGTCTATGATAAAGAATTTATTACACATTTCACTAAATAAAATGATCTCAAATAAAAGCAAATAAAGTAATGGAGGATTAATCCCAACAAGCAAAAGAATGAAAAAAAGGGTATGTACTCCACAAAGTACCTTGCAAGCCCCTATTGTTATGTCTCTGCAATGATGTCCATTATTTTTGGTCAGTCGGACACTACTCGATTTTCAGTAGAATGGGTCCCTCTTATGGAGGTCACTGCAGATTCTTATGTGATGGATTGGGGTAATATTCTATCTAATAATATTTCCAATCATATTTTAAAATAGAAAAAAATATGTCCATATCTTCCAATATTTTTCCCCCATTCTATATGAGTGCCTATATCATGGATGCTATTTCTTTTACCTTAGATTTTCCAGCCATGGGATGGAAATGGACTACCCAAGACACTTTAACTATTCATATATTTCCTATTATATGGTACTCTAAGTATGAAAACCATCTTTACAAAATTTTCCATGGAGTTATTCTCTCGATGTTCCAAGCTGTTTTTAACAACAAATCCCCCAGACTCTCAAAAGAGGCCCAAGCCAAATTTTCCTTTATAGGAAAATGGTTTGGTGAAGATAAATTCATCTATGTCTGAGTATTTTTTAACTTATATTGAACTCAAGTCTTGCCCTTGTATATTCATGAAAAGCTTCTGGCAAGAGAACTTGCATATGACACTGTTGGAAACGGCCTAACCAGATTACTCAAAGAAGCCAAGAAAGCATCATGGCCTTCATTTCCTATTAATTGTGGTGTTTATGGACTTCATAATTAAAAGTATGTTGTACTAGAAATTGGTCAGACTTAATGTTTAAAGTTATTTAAAGTTCCAAACATGCAGTATGATCCAATCAGTGTTGCTAATAATTTCACTACTCAAGTGAAAATTAGGCCTTTTTTCAACAAAACAATGATTTAGATGATATGTTTGAGTCTATCGATAATATTCTTGTAGTTAAAAATGTTAGGTCCCTATATCACTAGTATAGTCCCTTATTATTGTTAGTGTAAACCCCTTATTGTTATTATTGTACCCTTGTAACCCCCATTTTGTTATTATTGTGTCCTTAAATTATTATTGTTAGATCGGCTAGGATTACATTGTGGCCCACTAGGATTACATTATGGCCCCATGGACTCCTATATATAGAAAGGAGGTTTTGTAAATTGTATCATCCAAGAATTGTTCATTTATGTAATGTATTGGAGGTTTCCCCCTCGAAGTGGCTCATTTCTAAGGCGTTGATATCTCTTTTCTTCTCTTTTTGGAGCTGGTTACACAACATTTGGTATCAGAGCTTTGGATTCTAGGGTTTCGCTGCTCCAAACAGGTCGTCGTGGCATTTTCGCTATAACGTTTTTTCTACGAAGGTTCAGAAGCTGAAATTTTTAGGGTGCGAAGCCAAAATCTTGAGGAAGTTTTTCTAAAAATTTCAGAGCTTGGTTCGCAATATTTTCGGAGATATGATATGTGGAAGTTAGGTATTTGTTCAGGATCCTAAACAGGTCATCGTGGAATTTGTGCTATAACTTTTTTTCTACTAAGGTTAAGAATCTGAAATTTTTATGATGTGAAGCTGAAATCATAAGGAAACTCGTCAAAAAATTTCAGATCTTGGTTCACAATATTTTTGGAGATATGATCTTTGGAAGGTAGTGCGTTTTCAAGCTCCTGAATTTCATCTCAAAAAGGTGATCGTGGGAAAATTTCAATAACTCTCTCTCTGAGCATCAGATTGGAGTGCCGTAAAAATTGGTCGCAACTACACAGATTGTAGTTTTGTAGCTATCAATTTCAGAGGTGAAGGAAAAAGCAGTGACACGTGGCAAGTCGTACAAGTTCGCTATACTGAACTAGTCCATAATTAGGTCATTGTGGGAGATTGGACATAACTTTGTCTTGGAGAATCCAAATCAAGTCAGACCTATGGCATTCAAAAGAGAATTCAGAGGGCTACTTCAGTGCTGAATTTCAGATATTGAAGAGCCACAATCACAGAGATAATACAATTTCAATATCGAGCTCCTCAAAAGCAAGTAAAAGGTGTGTATTTTTTTTCCGAATTGCATAAGTCTTGTTTGAAGAATCAAGTTGAATTGATTGCAAGGGCATATTGTAGAATAGATATTAGTATTGGATTATAAAATGGCCCCTAAAAAGAATTCAACACCCATTAAGCCTTTGGAAATCTCTACTATGACTCATGAAGACAAATAATGGCAACATGACATATCAAAATTACAAGAGCAAGTGCAATGAATTTCGCTCTCGCAAAGAGCAACAAAAAATGACATGGAAGTTTTGAAGAAAGGCGTGGAATATAATATGGATGGCATGGAATCTAATATTGATGGCATGAAGGCTGGCATGGAATCTAAGATGGATGACATGGAAACTAAGATCGATGAGAAAATGGAAAACATGAAGAATTTTCTAAAAGCAGACATGGAAGGTTTGACAAAGTTGATACAAGAAAGGTTTCCTAATGGTGAAAAGATAGTAGAAGAACCTCATGATGAGAAGAAAATAAATGTTAATTGTGATTTCATAAACTCTAATGTTGGCGGGAAGAACCACCATATTCCAAAGATGGATATGAGGAAGTTTGATGGAAAGGATCCTGTAACATGGATACTACAGATGGAGCAATATTTTGATCTCCATAACGTGCAAAACACACAAAAGGTACGCATTGCAACTTTACATTTAGAATAAAATACATTTGTATGGTATTGATGGCTTTACTCCCGTAAAAAAATTGTCACTTGGTCAATTTTTATGGAGGAAATGATAGCACATTATGAGGATACAAAGAGCAACACCTTCTTTAGCCAATTGATAAATCTTAAACAAAAGGGTTTAGTGGGGCAGCACATTGAGGACTTCCAAAAATTGAATATAAGGGTAACTGATATTCCAGAGGAACACAGGATTGATCTCTTCATAGGCACTTTAAAGGATAACATCCAACATGAAGTTCACGTTTTGGAACCTGATTCATCGGAGAAGGCATTCAGGTTGGCAAGAAAAGTTGAATGTAAAATTATGGCGACAAGGAAGCCTACCACTCAATTCTATAAAGAAGGAAGTGTTGCTACGCCTAGATTTCCACAACCTACAAGGTTGACACCACAACAATTGGAAGAAAAAAGAGCAAAAGGGCTTTGCTATAGTTGTGATAGCGAATACACTAAAGGTCATAAGTGTGTTGAGAAGAAATTATTTTACATAGATTGTGAAGAGGAAGAAGAAAATGAACAAGAAGAGGATATACACCAGGAACCAACCCTAGAAGAGGAAGAAATGAATCCGACCATATCATGTAATGCACTCGCAGGAATTACCACTCCTCAAACTCTCAAGATACAAGGACAAATCAAGAAGAAAAAGGTAGTAGTGTTGATTGATTCAGGTAGCACCCATAATTTTATTCATTGTAAGGTAGCCAAGGAATTAAATTGTTTCCTATACCCAGCACCAGAATGTCAAGTGATGGTTGCAAATGGAGGAGCTATAAATTGCTCTGGAAAATGCCATAATATCAAGCTAACCATGGGGTAATATGTATTGACTAGTCCAATGCTTTCCATTCCTATGGGAGGTGCTGATGTTGTACTAGGAGTACAATGGTTACAATCTTTGGGGACGGTAGCTTTTAATTTTCAAGAACTTTTCTTGAATTTTTTTTTAGAAGGAAAGGAAGTCGAATTACGGGGTATTGCGGGGAAGCCTGGAAGGATAATAAGCTCTAATGTCATTACAAATCTTCTAAATAAAGAAAAACGAGGCGTAATTGCACAATTATGCTCACTAGAAGTTCCAACATCAAAATCATCTATTTCTGCAGATCTCCAACAAGTCTTGGACAATCATTCCAAGGTGTTTGAACCTCCCAAAGGACTCCCACCTATTCGTGATCATGATCATGCTATTCATTTGATTCCAGGAAGTGTTCCTCCAAACATCAGGCCTTATAGATATCCTTACTTCCAAAAGAGCGAAATTGAACGTATGATTGCAGAAATGTTAGAGGCGGTATAATTCAACCTAGTCAAAGTTCTTTCTCTGCTCCTGTAGTATTGGTACACAAGAAGGATGGATCATGGCGAATGTGTCCGGATTATAGGGAGCTCAATAAGCTCACCATTAAAGATAAATTTCCCATTCCTGTGATTGATGAATTATTGGATTAATTACATGGAGAAATTTATTTTACCAAGTTGGATCTTCGTTCAGGATATCATCAAATTAGAATGAAGACTGAAGATATTCCAAAAACAGCATTTCGAACTCATGAGGGTCATTAAGAATTTTTGGTCATGCCTTTTGGCCTTACCAATGCACCTTCTACATTTCAAGGGTTGATGAATTCCATTTTCAAACCCTTCCTTAGAAAATTTATGCTAGTATTTTTTGATGATATACTAATCTACAACAGTTCTTGGAAGGATCATGTTCAACATGTTGACAGGGTGCTCAAACTATTGCAGGAGAAACAATTATATGCAAAAAAATCCAAATGTTTCTTTGGAGTACAAGAGGTGGAATATCTGGGTCATATTGTATCTCACGAGGGTGTTAAAGTAGACCCCAACAAAATTAAAGCCATTAAGGAATGGAAAGTCCCCACAACCATAAAGAAGTTGCGAGGATTTCTCGGGTTAACAGGGTATTATCGCAAGTTTGTTAAGAATTATGGGAGAATAGCAGCACCTCTAACAACATTATTGAAGAAAGATGCATTTTCATGGACTCCTGAAGCAACTAAGGCCTTTGAACATCTTAAAGAGGCAATGTGCTTAGCACCGGTCTTAGCTACGCCAGACTTCACAAAAACCTTTATTGTGGAATGTGATGCCTCAGGAAATGGAATTGGTGCAGTTTTAATGCAGGAAGGAAGACCCATTGCTTTTAAAAGTCATCCAATCAAAGGAAAGTATTTACAAAAACCTATTTATGAGAAGGAAATGTTAGCAATACTGCATGCACTAAAGAAATGGCGAACTTACCTAATGGGAAGACACTTCAAGGTAAAAACTGATCATGATAGTCTTATACACTTTTTGGAACAAAGACTATCTTCAGAAGAGCAACAGAAATGGGTCACAAAGATGTTGGGTTATGACTTTGAAATAATCTACAAAAAAGGAAAGCTTAATGTTGTTGCAGATGCACTCTCAAGAATGAATGAAGAGGTGGAAGCATTGCTTTGTGCCATTTCTATTATCCAACCAGATTGGATAACCGAAGCAAGAGATGAATGGAAGAAGGAGAAAGATGTATGGACACTCATTCAAAAGTTGCAGCAAGATCCTAGTACATCTGATACATTTAGTTGGAAAAATGATTCCTTATGGTACAAAGATCGCTTATATCTTTGTAAGAATTCCCAACTAAAACAAAATATTCTTCCGGAATTGCACACTTCTCCTTTAGGAGGACACTCAGGATTTTTAAAAACTTACCATAGGGTGAAGAAAGAATTTTTTTGGGATGGCCTTAAATTTGATATTCAAAAGTTTGTGGCGGAATGTTTGGTTTTCCAGCAGAATAAAGTTGAGACAATTAAGACCCGGGACTTCTACAACCTTTATCCATTCCAAGTCAACGTTGGGAGGAGATTTCAATGGATTTTATCACAGGTTTACCTAAGTTCGAAGGAAAGAGTGTCATCATGGTGGTAGTTGATAGACTTACCAAGTATGCACACTTTTGTGCAATATCTCATCCATTTAAAGCAAGTACAGTTGCTACTACATTTATGGATAGAATTCAAAAGCTACATGGAAGCCCAAGGGTTATTGTGAGCGACAGAGATCCCATTTTTACTGGAAATTTTTGGACGGAGTTGTTTTCTTGTTTGGGTACTCAATTAGCTCATAGCTCATCTTATCATCCTCAATCTGATGGTCAAACTGAGATAGTAAATAAATGTTTGGAAGGATATCTTCGTTGTTTTGTATCTGATAAACAAACACAATGGGTCAAGCGGTTACCTCTCGCTGAATGGTGGTATAACACTTCCTTCCATACTGCAGCAAAAATGACCCCATTTATGGCACTTTATGGATGTCATCCACCATCCATCACATCATATTTAAGAGAAAATTCGAAGGTTCAAGCAGTGGAAGATCACATCGAGCATCAGTAAGAAGTTCTCCAACTCTTAAACGATAACCCGACTTTGGCACAAAATCGAATGAAACAACAAAAGCATCAGTTCATCAAGAACAGAGAGGTTTTCAGATTGTGAGATTAGTATTTTACACACAACACAGCAAATTAGTCCTCTACAAGCAATAAGGATATTATCAATCACAGATAGATGTGTATTAAGAGCTATAACCCATAACTGAGTTTCTGCTTTTCTGGAGTAACCCAAATTTTTCACAACATGTTTGTTAATATAAATAAAATCTTTCACCTCAAATAGTTAATACAGAATCAAGGAGGGTGAAATCATGTTTACTGTTTGGCAACATGAAGTGCCACTCTGCCCATGTCAATAGACCATCAATTCAGAACTACTGGAAATGCAAAGATCCATCATCAAGATTCTAATGTGAGATCAGAATTTTACATATGAAAGGCACCGCCAGAGTTACCCAAGTTGAGGACAACACTTTTTTTGAAGGAGAAAGGAAATTCTATATCACTAGTATAGTCCCTTATTATTGTTAGTGTAAACCCCTTATTGTTATTATTGTACCCTTGTAACCCCCATTTTGTTATTATTGTGCCCTTAAATTATTATTGTTAGGTCGGCTAGGATTACATTATGGCCCCATGGACTCCCATATATAGAAAGGAGGTTTTGTGAATTTTATCATCCAAGAATTTTTCATTTATGTAATGTATTGGAGGTTGCCCCCTCAAAGTGGCTCATTTCTAAGGCGTTGATATCTCTTTTCTTCTCTTTTTGGAGCTAGTTACACAACACAAAAGTTGGCAAATTTCCGCGTGCATCCACAACAATTGCTGAAATTTAAGCAATATAGGAATAAAATATTGGAATCAATTCCTTCGAAAATTCTTGATGTTTCACAACCATTAACTCAGAAGGAAAAGGAAAGTGAACTGGCTACTAAAGATATTGAAGCCCGTAGCCCAATATATTAAGATAAATCATTCGAAATCTAGACCATGGATGTTGATTTCCCTAGTAATCTAAAGGATGTCTCAAAGGAGTTTGATCGGAAACTCAAAGAAGAAGAAGCAGCTGTAATTGGTGATCAACAATAAATTGTGAATTCTCCACAAAATAAAAGTAAGGACTCATTCACTGTTGAGCCCTCTGAAAAATAAATAAGCACAGAAAGAGTGTAATTCATCCCAGCCTTCCCCACCACCGAAATTGTTCTTAAAATTGAAGAAATTACTTTTTTGGAGATTTTCTACAGTCCAAAGCACAAGGCGATTATGAGCGGACAGAAGAAAAGAAGAAGATCATAGCAAACCCTACCCCTTGTGCAAGGGAATGTTTCAATGGATGTTGTATTGAAATATACTTAGGCAAATCCTTCTTAGGATCTAACTCACCTAACTTAGTTCGCAGGAGCTTATGCATCTACAACCATTGACAAAGCATCAGAAGTTCGTTAGTTGATGAAACAAAATTTTGAGAAGATCATCCAACTTGAACTAGATTTACAGGCAGAGAAACAAAGTGTTGGTCACCAGTTACAAGTACAGATCGCATAGCTCTAGGCGAGCATGGACCAACTAAAAATTCAACATCAAAGTGAAATTAGTTCTAAGGATACTCTAATTCACCAATTATAGCTTTGTATTGAGCAAGTAAAAGATATCCCAAAGATTTATGAGTTTAGGAAAGAGGCCTCAGAACTAAAAAATTTATTGGCACAACAACAGTTCTCTTTTGTCAGAAATTAACAAGTATTCTTGAATTATGTGAACATATAGATTTATTTGACAATCACATTGCAGATATCAGGATTATTTTTTATGACATAGATGACAAGGTCTCCCAGTTTGTCACCTGGCAATATTCTGCTAATTGTCGAAAGGCCAACCTACCCACAATCGAGGTTTCAAAGAAAGAAATATTATTCACAGACTCGGATATACAGTTGAAGCAAGTAGAGAGATCCATTTGCATAGCGAGGGATGTTGCTACAAAAATTATGGAGATTGTTAGCCAAAATATCATTGCAACAAATATTATCGAAAAGTGTCCTCCTATTGCATTATATTTAGTAAAATATTTGATAAGATAGTGGAAAGAAGTGTAAAATGTAAAATAATAACATATCATGAAGTTGGAAAAGCTGGATTGGGAGAAATACTGGATATATTTAGTAAAGCCTCACAACCAGTGGCTTATGCTGTGTTGTCTCACATATGCATCCTCCTACATGCTTGCCCCACTTTACGATGTTGTTTTCACTAGAAACCTACGCATTAGGCTAGGACAACATCCAGAGGTTAATCTTATGCTTAATATTATTCAGCTGAGGGAGCAAATAGAATAGGAGACAACAAGATAGTCCTTAAACAAGTCATCCATTTAATTTCTATTTCCGTTTTAATTTTACTTACTCTATGGACTGATGTTTGAAACCTCCTTAGCTTTTAATGTAGAAAATATTTTAAGAGTTATTATTTTTCTATTAAACCCCTTCACTTCTTTGAAGAAGGGGTCACGAAATTTTGAAAATAAGACTTTACTAGTGTTTCACTTTTGTACTCTTAAATTTTTCTGAATAGAAAAGGTTGGACCAAGTATTATTTCTCAGGTGAGAAAAGTAAACGTATACATGGTACATTTATCCTATGTGTTATATTTTAGCTTCAAATGAGAAATAACTTATTTATATTATGATGTTTTGTTTTATATATTTGTTTGAATACAGTTGGACATTAATTCACTTTGAACATGTTATATTGTTGTCATTTTATATATATGCAATATAGGAATTTTAAAGTTGCGATATAAGATTTATTCAATTTATCTAATTAACTATTTAATTAAAGAAATTATCTAAAACTTTTTCATATCTCTAAGTGAATCCATGATAATTATTTTCATCCACTGAAAGGTTATTTTGGTAGATTGCACAGAGAATATGTTTCATCCCAGGATAAATAATAGATAGATTTATTGTTTGCTGCAGGCTTTCCTATATTTCCATATATCAATTTCCATTTACTGATAAAATCATTCATTCACCCCAACTATATCACACTAGGAAACTGGCCCCATAAATCTAGTCGGAGCCACCATTTCAAACAGAAAAGGGATGGTTTTTAAGTCCACGACTGGATGGTTTTCCCCGATGTTGTTGCACCGATTTTCAGGGCCTCAATATTTTGGGAGCTATAAGGAGGGTCGTATGACTATAAATGCAACCAAATATTAATCCAAAAATAAAATACCATCATAAGAGTCATTCTCCTTCCAAATCCACAACTTATAGTCTTGGTTCAAAATCTCCTACTCATAAATCAGAAGTTGTCAATACTCCCCCAAAATCTCCTAGTTCCGTTCATAAAGAAATATCTTCACAATATATTTCAAAATCACCTAAAGTACATACATTGATTAAGAAATTAGAAAAAATTTCAATTTCAGCAGAGAAAATTTTACTTTCTGAACACTCAAAAGGATGCATCACTTCGATTTTTGAAGGCCCTGGTCTATTAACTCGATCTAAGATTGAAAAGCTCAGAGTAATCCCTTTTTAATTTCCTCTTCATTGTCTTCGAAGGAAAAATCCTATTTTTGAAACACAGTCATCAGCTAACAAGATTAATCCTCTTCTACCTCGCAAACAACATCAGTTATTCTACCCTCTTTCACATCTCCTCAAACAAATTATTGATTGATTAATATTCTGTGTTCTTCTTCTTAGTCTACAACTGCCACTTCAAGTAGTATTAGCTCCATGATAATTTCTTATTCACCTTTAACCACTACTAGAACTACTTCTTCTACTTCAAATCCTACTTTAGTACCACCCAATCCTCCACTTCACATAATGCAGCTAGACCTTCGCAATATCCTGGAGTTGTCCAATTACCAGGTCCTCTTCATCCTTTACCTAAGCATCCTGAAAGAGGGTTGCCTAAGTATAGTCTCGATGATGGGTTACCTGTAGAGGATCATCTCCATAATTTCATGCTTTCCATAAATATTAATGAAGTTATAGAGGAAGAATGTATAGTTAGATTATTTCCTTATACTTTTCAAGGATCAACTAGATAAGGTATTTCTCACTAACATCAAGCACAATTAGTATTTGGGATATTTTTGAAGAACATTCCTTTCTAGATTTGGGGATTATCGTACTACTACTACCCTTATCAGTGATATTTCCAATCTGAAAGAAAACACAGGGGAAAATATCAAAGACTTCAATTCGATATTTAATAAATTTCTCAACAAGATACCAACCACATCTGATCCTGAAGTAGGTGTTCAAATATAATGTTACATATCCTCTATTCCTTTTAATACTGCTATTTTTGTACATGGAGCCAATAAGGCTACATTAGTAAAGAATATGAAAGAAGCTCTTTCTGTTTAAAAATGAATATTTTCTTTAGAGAAGAAAACTGCTCAAGAAGATAGGAAAACTAAGAAAGTTTCATTTAAAGATGAACCTAAAAAGAAGTCATCTAAAGATCCTTGTAATCTTGAGGGATTACAAAATGTCCTCAAAACCATGTCAAATGATATGGTTGAAATAAAGGAACAAGTAGTTGAACCTTCTTCGAAGAAACCTTTTAAATCTTGTAAGAAGAACTAGGCTTTCAATCCTTTAAAATTAATCTCAAATGATGAATCTAATGAAGACAAATATCATGATGAAACAATATCGTCTATAGAAGAATCAAAAGAGGAAGAGCTAGTTTAAGGTCATGGACTACAGGATTTTATCCTTCCAACTTCAGATGATAAAAATGAACATGAGGCACTTTCGGTAAATACTAGAAGTAAAAAATTTAGTGACTTACCTCAGTCACCCCAAAATCAAAAATATTCATCCTTTGTTGCTAAGGATAAATTAGTCAATAAAAATGCTTCTTCTTCTAAATCAAATACAAATTCTTCTACTCTTCCATCTACCTCTAAAACATTAGTGGTTTCTGATACTAATGAATATAATATAGTGGAATATATGAAGAATATTAAATAAAGTATCTCTTTACTTGAGCTGAGAAAACTGAAACAACGGAAAATTTTTCTCAAATAATTGAATGTAGTTCCTACTACACCCTTTCCTACTCTTGTAACATCAAAAGAAACTAAAGTAATAGGTAATCTTCTTGATGATTCACCTGAGAAAATTGATTCAAGTTATGTTATTTTGATCGGTTACAGATCTAATTCACACACTCCTCCTTTCCTGTTAACTTTTGAACTATTCAACAAAAACATGCATAACTGTTTAATTGACTCTGGAGCCTGTTCAAACATTATGCCATATTATGTTTGTCTGAAATTGAATATATCTCCTTAGAATTCAATTGTACATATTGTGTAATTAGACAGAAAAAAATTTAAGGTATTAGGGGAAATGAATTCAGTCCTTATCAGACTAGCATACAATCCAACATTTCATCAAGTAATTGATATCTTAGTTGTTGATATTCCTCATTTTTATGGTTTAATCCTAAGTAGAGATTGGTCAGAAAAGATTCTTGGCTATTTTTTTACTGATTGGTCTCATATGTGGCTTTCCCATAATGGTAAGCCAAATCAAATCAGAGTAGACCATGAAAAACATTTAAAATACTCATTAACTGAATTCAAATAAGAGAATTAACCCACGGCCTTTACTAATAACACTCTCAACAATTCCTCTGCTAAATCCTTATTAGAGAATTTCAATGCTCAAAAGTATTCATTTCTTACCAATTTATTTAATTCGTAGATTGAAATTTTTTCTTAGTCTGATTCTTCAAAGTGTGTAAATAAAATAGATAAACCTTGTATTAATAATTTATTTTGGAAATTTTATTTTGATGGGTCAAAATCTAGTGAAGGAGTAGGAACTGGTTGTATATTAATCAATCCATAAGGTGAAGGACAATGTTGACATGTAGAATTGAATTTTAATGTACAAATAATACCATAGAATATGAGGCACTGGTCCAAGGCTTAAGTAAAGAAATTGATGTTGGTGTTAAGTATCTCAAGGCATATGCTTATTCTGAAATAATTTTCAAGCAGGTAAGAAGTACCATACACTGTATTTATGGTCATCTTAAACATTACTAGTCATTGGTACAATCTCTTACCTCTAATTTTTTACCATTCAATATATCATTTGTTCCCAGAATTCAGAATGCAAGTGCAGACCTTCTAGCTAATGTAGCATCCAAGCTTATTCCTTCAGAAGATTATAGCCCAGATAGATTTTCCATAGAATTGAATTTTCGGTCATCTATAACTGATAATATTACTAATTGGAGAGTATTCAACGATGAAGATGATATTATCAATTTTTTTCCATCAGAAGTATCATATGATGATCAATTAATTGATGAAGATGAACACGAAAGGAAATTGCAACATAAGTTTGAAGAAAATGAAATACGTAAGTCTATGGTCAAACTCGAAGATATTTATGATCTAAAATATAGATTCAAAAAGGTTACTAATTTTAAAATCCAAAGTTCAACTCTGAGGTATGAATTATTAAATCTTGGAACAGATATAAACCCTCTGAACATCAACTTAGGACTTGGTATTTCCTTTGATGAAATATTAGCCTTTATACATTTATTAAAAAAATATAAAAATATCTTTGCGTGGAAATATGAAGATATAAGTAATTATGATACTTCAGTCCGCCAACATATTATCCCAATCATATCCACTAAAAAGCCTATATAACAAAAGCTAAGGAAAATTCACCCTATTCTCAAAAGTCAACTCAAAAGTCAACTCAACAAACTTCTTAAAGCCAATATTATCTTTCCTGTTAGGCATTCTAAATGAGTCTCAAACTTATTTCCAATTAGAAAGAAGAATGGTGATATTCGTATTTGTATTGATTTTACAAACTTGAACAAATCTTGCTTGAAAGACAATTTCCAATTACCACAAATGGAACAAATTTTGCAATCAGTTTCCAGTTTTGAATTAATGTCTTTTCTTGATGTACTTTCAGGCTATAATCAATTTTTGGTTGAACTTGAGGATTGATTAAAGACTACATTTAGAGAAAAATGGGGCACTTATGCCTATCAGAAAATTCCTTTCGGATTAATCAATGGAGGAGAAACCTTTCAGAGAGTAATGTATATTTATTTTAGGGGACTGATAAATAAAATTGTGGTTGTTTATCTAGATGATATCGCTATTTACTCCAAGAAAATGAATGACCACTATCACAATATTAAGAAAATCCTTGAACGTTGTTTGAAATATGGAATTTCTTTAAATCCTAAAATGTCTTATTTTGCTTTAAGTGAAGGAAAATTTTTAGGATTTATCATTTCAAAATAGGGAATTTGTATTGATCCTGAAAGAATTAAGGCAATTTCTGAACTTTCAGATCCCCATAACAACAAATCCATGCAGTCCTTTTTAGGATAGATAAATTTTGTCAAGAGATTTGTTCCAAATACTTCTCAAATTGTTTTACCTATGTAAGTGATGATTAATAAAAAATCACCTTTCAAATGGGGACATGATGAAAGAGAAGCTTTTGATTTGACCAAGGAAGCTATCATTAACACACCTTCTTTGACCACCCCAGATTTTTCTAAACATTTTATTTTATATACTTTTGCATCATAAAAATCTTACGTTGTTGTGTTGACACAGATTAATGATAAAAAGTTCAAATAACCCATTTCATTTATTAGTTCAAAACTTCAGGATGCTAAACTAAATGATTCTGAAGTGGAAAAACAAGCATTTGTTGTCTATAAATATTTGAACCATTTTAGACCTTTTCTCCTTAAAACACACACAAAGGTAATAGTTCCATGTTTGACCATAAGGCAACTACTTATTCAGAACGAACTAGGAGAAAAGAGAAAAAATCGAGTAACTTCTTTGCAACAATATGATATTGAGGTAAGACCAGCAAAAATTATTAGAGGAAAAGGTATCTACAAACTGCTATTTGGAGCATCCAATATATCAAATGACGAAGAATCATGTAATACCGTACATATTACTAAGGTAATTTTAAATAATTTAGAATCAACGTATACTGATTTAATATCTTACTTGAAAAATCGAGATGCTCCAATAGAAATCAATCATAAAAGTAAAAGAGCTTTAATATTGAAAGCTAATCAATATCAACTCAGAGATAATGTCTTGTTTAGGAAAAATTATGACTCTGTACTACTAAGATGCCTTGAGAAATCTGAAGCACAGAGGTTTTTGCAGGAACTCCATGATGGACCTACAGGTGGACACTTTGGTGGAGACACCACTGTGCATAAGATCCTTTGTGCAGGATACTACTGGCCCACTCTATTCAAATATGCTCATGCATATGTGAGAAAATGCAAAACCTGCCAAACTGCTCCTGGAAGACAAAGAAAACCAACCTTACCATTGCAACTAGTAGACATTGAATGACCTTTTGAGCAATGGGGATTATATATCATAGGCGAGAATGTTCCTTACTCATCCAAGTAGCATAAACATATTCTCACTGAAACATGTTATTTTATTAAGTGGGTGGATGAAATTCCACTAAAGGTAACTAACAATGAATCCATTATTGAATTTATTCATCAGTTCATTATTACCATATTTTTCCTACCCAATACACTTATGTTTGATAATGCATCTTATTTTTCGGGAAATATTATGATCGACTTTTCTCTTAAAAGAGGTTTTAAGCTCAAATAATTTTCTAACTATTATCCCTAAGAGAATGGTGTAGCAGAATCAACAAAAAAAAATCTCAGAAGAATCATCAAAATAACTGTTGATCTTAATCAGAAAATTTGGCATAAGTCTTTAACATTTTCAGTATGGGCAGATAGGATTACTCGAAAGGCCTCCATAGGAATTTCTCCATTTAATCTGGTTTATGGAAAATTGTTACACCAATTTTTGGTCATCTAACTATGTATAATTAGATGGATCGAAAGACACCATGTAAAACCAATTTTACCATAGTAGAATTGCTTTCACTAAGAAATAATTTAATAAACCATAGTTTATTAAGTTATTTTTGGTCCAAATATAAAATCCCATGAGGAATAATTAAATAAATCCTTATTCATTTGATTTTCCTCTAGGAATGATTAATTAAACCTCTATTTAATAATATTCCTGGTCACATTTAACCCAATTAATGAGAAATAATTAGATAAATCATTATTTATCTTATTATTCCCTAGGAATAATTAATGAAATCTTTATTTAAATAATATTCCTTGTTAAATTGGACTAAATAATTTAGGAATAATAAAATAAATCATCATTTGTTATATTATTCCTTGATCGCATCCTCAAAATGATAAATACATATTTTGTTTGTTTATTATATCTAAATAAAGGGATTTAACCAATTTAAATTCCTTTTCCCTCCAACAAAATATAATAAAATATTTCAAGCAATTAGATCTAGATTTTGGTGAATAATATTTTACTATGCACAATTATCAAGGATAACTCAATATTTTGTTATAAATAAGAGTGTTTTCCATTCAGTTCCTACGTATGATCCTTTTTATCATGGTCAAAATTTTATCCTCTGATCATTGTCTATCTTTGATTATTTTTTTTCTTTTTGCTTATTGAGCTCCCTTTGAGTTCTACACGTCTTGGGTATTCTACACCATTGAGAGAGAAAATGTGAAGCTGAAGCATTTGAGGACAACCAAGAGACCATCCCATTAAAGGGGATTGTATCATTTCTCTTTCGAGGTGTTACATAATATAAAAAAATATTTATAATTCTTGTCTTGTCCATTGGATATTTTGGAGAAACTCTATTTTCATTTTCTTGTTTAGCTACCTGATTTGCATAGATCTGAGTTTATTTTACATTTATTTTGACCGTTATTTGTAGACCTAAGAATTTTGACAACCATATTTTTTATTAGTTTTTTTTTTTTCATCTGCAGCTAAAGTGATCTCTTTTTGTACACCTGCATTAAGATTTCATACTAATAATTGGCAACTCGACTAGGTTTTATTTAGATTTTCGTACTTGACCATATGCTTCAGTACCTAGGGTTTTTTGTTCAACTATTTTTTAGATTTTTAATGTTTTTTTTAACGTTTTATGCCCTAAAACAATAAAAATGTACCTTTTGCATGTTTCTAGGTGTTTTCCATAGGTAAAAGGTATCAACTGCGAAATACATGAAAAATATTTTTCGCAACCTACCGTTGAGACTTTTGGAAGTGCATATTGCACTTTTAAGCCCCAAACCTATGATTTCAGGGCTTAGATAGTAGTTTTTGTGCCAAAATATGTGAGTACTCTAGTGAGCAGTTGAATACTTACGAGCTGCAGTTTTTTACTGGGTTTTTTCTGTAATTTTCAGGGTTTTCCGCAAGTACTGTTCATGGTTGATTGACCTCTGTTTCTACCCATATTAGGCATGGATATGATCGATTTTTCATTTTGAAGTGGGAACAAGAGTCTTAGGGGCCACCTTTTTAGGAAGGGTTTAACTGAGTAGGTAGTCTGAGATTTTGGAGCACTTTCAGCCATTTTTCAGGGTCTCATCCCTCCTTCTTTGAGATCCATTTAGATTGGTTATTATATCATCCAAAACTCCCTCTTGAGTCTTCTTTGACCTCTCCCTTAGGGTCCCTCTCGTTTCCCTTAGGGTTTTAACCTGTTGCCTCAAATTTTTGTAGAAGTTTTCCCTCTAGTCCCTTGTTGTTTTCTGGAACCATTTTCAGCAGATATGAGTCGTTAGATCCCTATCCCTTAAACCTTAGATCTTTTGGCCATTTTTTGTGTTTTGAGTAAATTTCACCCTCCTCTTAGAATAGTTTCTTGGGAGCCCTTCTTTTTGAGTTAAAATTTATGCATCTTTCGATGCTTATTCTATTGTCGCCTCAATTTTATTTACAATTATACAACATTTTTTCTTTTTATTTTTACATAATTGTCTGCGCTTAGTTAAAATAAAAACACAGATCACATAGATGCACACCTAAAGCGAAGATCGCTTGGTTTACACCACGAAGCCAAGACATAAACATCATAATTACCTTATCTGCCCCGTTGTGCCTTTCTTTATTTATCTTCCATATTATTTAGGTATCTGTTTCTTGTGATCATTTCGCCCCCAAAGAATTTATCTTGGAGACCCTTGAGAATTCATCCTCACTTTTTGTT
Organism: Pinus albicaulis; assembly: GCA_034641835.2. NCBI lineage: Eukaryota > Viridiplantae > Streptophyta > Pinopsida > Pinales > Pinaceae > Pinus > Pinus albicaulis. The sequence goes on from CM076582.1 coordinate 1,409,478,398, forward strand.
AGGAATACTTAATCCACCTCATATATGTCGAGTTAGTCCTTCGTTGAGTCCCTATACCAACTCTGATTGTAGTCCATCGGGCCCTCATTCTGATTCCGAGCCTGGTTCCTCTCTACCTCATTCTCCCACCATGCCAGGTTCTAATGAAAGTATTGGTCTGAATGTTGGTGGCAACCCCAACCTTAACTTTGGAGCTACTAGTAGTGGAACCAATACTAGAACCATCCCAGCTACTCCCTTGCTATCATTTATTACAATTTTGAGCCTCCCCTATCCACATTGGCATGTTATGCCAACTAAGCTTCCTTCTGACATCCCTAAGTTAGAATGAAATGCTGGAGAGGACCCTACTAATCATGTTCGCTCCTTCCACATGTTGCGTTTGTCCAATTCTATCACTAATAACTCTATCTGTCTTCGGTTATTCGAGTGTATGCTCACTGGAGATGCTACAAAGTGCTATGTTGACCACGCCTCTGCCTCTCATTCCACTTTTGAGACTCTTTCTAAAGTGTTTACATCCTGCTTCCAGTTACCTCTCCGATATGATATCGATACCGAATTGTTGACCAAATTCCTTCAAAATTATTCCACCCACGTTTCTGGCCATGTCCAAGAATGGCGTAGAAGGAGGAACCTATGTCAAGCTCCCACATTCGACAACCATGTCTATATGGATTACTTTCTCAGGACACTTTTGTCTTCTACTTGTAAAGATTTCAAGGAAGAATCCCTAAAAAATCCATTGAAATATGACATCATCTATGCCCAGTAAGGTTATGTTTATACCATCTTACCGGATCTTCCTTGACTTGGTGGTTTGAATGCACCGTGGGCATCTCACACCACCGACGGTATCTTTGGATCTCTTTCACATTCGTATACTCATCCTCCCATGGGTTATGGTTTCCCTAAGGAAGGGGCCAGCTCCTCTAGCACTTATCCGCCTCCCGACAACATGTATCTGGGCAAAAGCACATTTACCTGATTGTGTCAACCGATGCTAGGGCCTGTAGTTTCTTAACCTGTTTACCCCAATGTTTCTCCACCTCCTTTTTATCCTTATCAACATCCTGGTCCTCCAGCCCCTCTGGCACTAACACCTCAGCCTCCTATTCCTTCTCAACCTTCCCCGCAGCAGCCACCTTCCCCTCTAAGTCAAGTGTATGTGCAGCAAAGCGTAACCGATCCTCCAAATTCCAAGAAAAATATGAAAGGAAACCAAAATCAACCAACACAAAGTAATTAAGGGTGCCAGGGGAGCCCGTTAAACACTAACAGCCAGCAATAGGCCAATCGATGCAAGCAAGACAAGCCTCTCTGTATGAAAATTCCTTGTTCTTATTATTGTGCGCATGACCACTATACTCATGATTGTCCCCTTTTACCCCAAATTCATCAGTTGTGGGAAGCACAAGTAGCATCTAGAGGACAACAAGCCTTGGTTTCAGCTTCTCCAAATATTGCGCCTATTCAACAGGTTGTTTTTACCGATCCTTTCCCTCATCAATGATATGTGAATGCCCACCCCCTAAAGGTCAGGCTGCCCCACAAACCTCTCAGTTTGGTACCTATGATTACTAGATTCTCATGACAAATTATGAAGTGGTTAATACCGTTGATGTCAACCTTAAAACTCGGTCACACAAATATGGCAAGAAACCTACTTCCTCTCAACCTGAGTCTCAAACCGAAGTTTTCATAAAGTCTAGTTCGACACTTGATGCCCCTTTATAGATCCCTCAACCACGAGTAGAGGTCCCTCCCAAGATCCCTAAAGTTCTGTTACGTCGAACTGCTACTTCTGCCAAAGCCGCACATGATTAAAAAATAATAGATGACTTAGTAGAATCTCCTGCTACTATGTCAATAATGGAAGTCCTCTAGTCATTCCCTTCACAATGTAAAGCTATATTATATTCTCTAGGCCTTGTAAATCATTCATATGATCGTTTGATCATCTTTTATGTTGAAAAATATGAACACCCCCCTTACCTTCATTTGTCGCCTTCCAAATACCAGTCAAGATTCAGAATGCCATTGTTTCACGCTATACCTTTGACGAGGGTGCATCCACTTGTGTGATTTTTTCCTATGTTTTGAAGTAACTTGGATAACCTTAGTCAGTCCCATCGACTCTCACTTTGCATGCTTGGGGTGGTCACTCTTATCAGCCCCTTGAAATTTTCTGCAATTGTCTTGTCACTCTTGTGGGAAAGACTTTTTGCATTGAAATTAAAGTCATCGATGCCCCCTTGGATTACATCATCCTGTTGGGTCGTAGCTATACCTATGCGATGTCTATTGTCACATCTACTTTTCAGCATAAGATGTTCTTTCCTCACAATGGAAACGTCATTACCATTGATCAATTGACATGTTACTAACTTAATTCCCAGCTCTCTCCCGAATTTATCATCTCTTTGGTTGTCGATAAGCAATCAGTCACACATATTACTAGTGTTTCACCTCGAGTATATAAATATGCCACCTTACTCGGTGCATTCCCTGCTCCCCCCTCTTGTCGCAGATCTCAACTTGTCCAATGTTTGCATGATGCAATCATCTCAAACTAGCCATAAGTGGTCCAGTTCAACCACCCAGTAGCCTAAGCCTCTACAACCTACTGGTGGTCGCTCTACGGAGTCTGCAGGGCCATCCTTTCAAGTAAATTCCTCTGCTGCTGGTGTCTCTTCCACTCCTTTTCAACCAAAAACGGTTCCCCCTAGCCTTAACCAGTTGGGAGCCATTGTGCCAGGCCATTACCCCTCCGGTCAGATATTGTTTTTGGCTCCCCCTTTAGGAATTTTTTTGGTGCCTCTTATGGCTACGTTGAGCCTTCCCATTTGACCCTAGGGATCCCAGTTTGGTACATCGAGTCCCTAGCTGGAAGCTTGTCTGGTTAGCTCAAACCTTAAACCACTTTCAACGTAGTCCAACTGGTTTCCACAACTCCTACCTTTTCTTCAGTGCCTCAGTGACCTCAACATGAGTCTACTCATGTTGCGAAGGAATCTGGTTAGTGGGGAAAAGCCAGAAAGAAATAACCTGAGCATAAGGCTGCCCAAATAATTCCTGCTCCTCCTAAGCCTCCAAGGAAGTCACCTCCATGCGATTTGTCTGATGTTGTTGGGCATGTCACCCATAATTTTCCTTAACTTGCTCATGTCAAAGCTATTGTCAATGAGTCATTTCCTGAATCCGATGTCCCGGAGGTCCATGTTACCTTACTAGATTCAGCTACGAAACTCAAATCATTATGCACGAACCACCCTTGTGTTTTGTATAATCTATATAGCCACTATTTTCACCTCTTTCCCTATCTCAACGACTTTCATGATACCCCTCTACTTGTGTGTTTTTCTTCGGTAGAATTAAAGGACATTTTCATACTCCCCTCGATCTCAAGATGATAGAACCTTCTGCCACCATCCTCTATCTATCATCATCCATGAGATCCTTGGTGTAACACCCCTCCAGGGAGTTCCCTTCTGTTTCGACTAAACCTCCTTCGATGATCACCTTGGGCTGAACATCGGTAGATGTTTCATCTACTATATCTTTGTCTACGCTCCATAGTGATGCGTATGTGAACCATACCTCTCATGCTAATGCATCAGGTAGCCTCCTCGTGTCATGTGGTATTTCTTCCACCAGTCCCCCCATATTTCACTCTGATGAAGACATTATGGAAGCAATGACCATCCCTGGCTTTCCTTGGGATGATATGCACCACTGTGCATACTTCCTTTTGCAGCGGTTGTGTGACTAGTATGTTGCGGAGTCTAAAGACTTTATCTTCGATGAGGTCGATTCGTTTAGAAATACCATTCCTACACCCGATTCTTTCGAAAAAGGAAATATGGCCAATATATCTCCTACCATTAAAATCGAAATTGTAGATAAGCTAGGGATGGAAGAAAACATCACCTTAGGGGCAGATTGCATCTTGGATGAAATTGAGGCTTACACTAAGCTATTCAAGTAATTCCATGATTTTTTCTCCTAGTCCTATTGAGATATGCCTGGAATTGATCTTGCTATTGTCGAACACCATATCAATACATGGCCCAATGGCAATCTTGTCCGTCAAAAGTTGAGACCCATCAAGCAGGTTGGTTTTATCTATCCCATTGAATACACCAATTGGGTCTCTAACTTGATTCCCGTTATGAAGAAACAAGGCACCATCCATGTCTGCATTGACTTTTGTGACCTGAAAAATATTTTCCCAAAGACAACTTCCCCACATCGTTCATTGACCAAGTCATAGATGAGTGTGCGGGGCACGAAGTTCTATCCTTTATGGATGGTTTCTCCGGATAGAACCAAATTTTTATCCATAGTGTTGATCAGTTAAAAAATTCGTTCATTAGTTCGTGGGGAAATTTTTCTTATAAATTCATTCCATTCAGCCTAAAGAATGCTAGAGCCACTTTTTAGCTGGCCATGTCATATTGTTTCCATGACTTGGCTCATATTATCCTTTCCTACCTCAACGACATCACTGCTCGTTCTAGGCATAGGCCGCAACACCCCCATGATTTTCATACCATCATCCTCCGATGTTGCAAGCATAATATCCACCTCAACTCATTGAAATGTTTTTTTTTGGTCCCTTCCGACCATCTCTTGGGCTTCATCGTGTCCAAATATGGTATTGTGCTTGATCCTCTTAAATTTCAAGCCATTCTTGAACTCCCCATTACGCATACCTTCTGCTAGTTACAAAGCCTCCAAGGCAAAGCGAAATTTCTCCTCAGTTCATCCCTAACTATGCCACCACCGTGCATCGGTTTCTAAGATTCCTTTGCTCTACCATTCCATTCGTTTTGGATGACCATGATCAACAGTATTTTGGTGCCCTGAACATGCTCTCGCTTCTACTCCCTTGATTATTAATCCTAAATTTGAAAGGGATTTCATCCTGTACATCTGAGCTTCCACCGACTCGGTTGCTGGGGTCCTTATCCAGGGAGATGACAGCAGGAACGAACACGTTATCTACTATGTCAGTAACAGCCCTGTAGGTCCTCCTTTGTCATACTCACATGAAGAGAATTTGGCGTTGGCCGACGTGTTCTTGGTCTAGAAACTTCGTCATTAATAGTTACGCGTTCCATAAAGGTCATGACCAGTTCCAACCCTATGGCGTTCCTGTTGAGTAGATGGATCATCAATAGGAAGTACGCCAGTTGGGTCATTATCATTCAAGAATTCGATCGCGAATGTGTCACACCCGAGTAAGAAAGGTTTAGCCCTTTTTGAACTCATTTCTAAATTACTTACAAGGATGCAAACTCCACCGGTTAATGATAATTTACCTAATAAACATGTGTTCCTTATTACATCGTATGATCCTTGGTATAGCGACATCCTTACCTATTTGCGAACCTAAAGTTTCGCTCCCCATCTTCATCGTGATGCTTGATGACATATATGGTAGCAAGCCCCTCGCTATATTCTCATCGCTGATGATCTCTATCAACGTGGTGTTGATTATGTCCTCCGTCGTTCTCTCACACACGTCAAAGCTGAGAAAGTCATTAATAGCTTCCATAGTAGCACTTGTGGTGGCCACCTCTCATGTTTTTCCATTTCCCAGAAAGTCATGTGTGTTGGGTATTTTTGGCCTTCTCTCTTCGGTGATTACAATGAAGAAATCAAACACTGTTCCAACTACCAAATTTTTTCCCTAAAGGAAAGAGCTCCACCTAATCCTCTCCATCATGTCATCTCCATTGGTCCATTATGAAAGTGGGCCATTGACTTTATGGAGTGTCGACCTCAATCTGTGGGTAACCACAAGCATATAATTATGGATTTTTACTATTTCACAAAATGGGATGAGGCCATCCCATCATTCAATATCATGGCATCTACCTCGACCCTCTTTTTCTTTAACCATGTTATCACTCGATTCAGGGTTCCGAAAAAATTGGTATTTGACCATGGCCGGCATTTAAAACATGATATTTGGCGTGAGCTATCCTCTTTGTTTGGTTTCGAGCACTAATATTCATTGTCCTCTTACCCCTAAGGTAATGGTTGTTGAGCTGCATCTTTGTCCAAATTTTTATGATTTTTATCAAATAAATACATACTTGTACCTGGTGTTTTTAATCATTATTAATCCATTATGTTGATGATTAGAGGAATTTAGAAATATTAATTATTAAATTATAAACTATTGTTATTAATTAAATTAAAGGGTGTTTGGTAATATTTTCATTAATAGATACTTTCTTGGCTGCAGGAAGGCTCAGTGCAGGAATACATTTGAGTACGAATTCACCAAATGCATAAAAGCAGTAGTTGGGTAGTTGAATTACTGTAGGTAAAAATATCAAATTTGCGACCGAATGAACCAGATTCTCTAACTTTGGAGACATGGGTTGTGTTCAGAGCACCGTGTTTCATATAACCCAGAAACCCTTTGGCAAAATTCAGCTTCGTGAAGGAGTTATCGTCAGGGGAATATTCCACTAAAAACCATTTTTGAACGTGAACGTATTGGGTCTTTAAGAATATTGCTACTCTCGTTATTTTTGGGGATTAAAAAAAATCTAAGTTCACTCTAAAATGGTTGATAACCCTTTCATAAAATAAACCATCATTCTGGAGGAAGCGATGGAAATTCTCCAAATAATTCATAATCAGGACAAAAGACACTTTGAACAAGGATCTATGGAAGTTGACGATGGTAGCACAACTTCTCACAATGGACGAAGTTCAAATAAAACTATTAATTAAAGTGACACCGTGGTCATATCCTAGCATTTTTTCTATTCGAAGAATCCCAAGAAGCATGGTTGACTATACAAATTTATGCAATATTGGAGGTTGATGCCATTGTTTCCAGGCGCCACAAAGATTTTACTGGGCACTTCTTTGAAGATATTAAATTATTTTCCAACACATATTATGATAGTTTGGAGATGAGGGATGAACTAGCTAGGTTAGCATCTAAATGCGTGGCAGTAGTGCAAATATATGATAATGAAACTACAGATAGTGAGGCATTTGAACTTGGCGCAGCGCAAGTTGTATGATTTCCTAGTTCACTTTATGGATATAGCTCGAGATGAGCTAATTAAGAAGCCAACCACAATATCATTGGAGAAGTTGCAGATCCCTGTCATGAGGACCCTACCTGTTGTGTGGAGAGAACATCATTGCCAACTCAATTGGATGTCTTTAAAAAAATTGGGTAATAGCATATCATACCCATACACTCCAACAGATTATTTTGAAGGTGACTCCAATTCTAAGAATTTTATTCAATCAGCTCCAGTAAATATTACTGGTTTGGAGACGTTCACCCTGAATTACAAGGTGCAATGGCCATTGTCTCTAGTTCTATCAAGAAAAGCTCTTACTAAATACCAACGTATTTTCCGCCTTCTTTTCCACTGCAAACATGTGGAACGACATCTTTGTGGGACATGGCAAACCCATCAGAGTACACATAGTCTGAACTTACCGGGAACAACAATTTCTAGATCGTATATGATTTGCCAAAAAACGATGTAATTTTTATGAAAAATCTGGTGCATTATCTTACATTTGAGGATCTTGAGCCCAATTGGCATGTTATGTATGAGACGGTATAGACCACTAAGATCATAGATGAGGTGATGCAGCACCATGACTACTTTCTTGATAAATACCTCAAGGAATGCCTTCTTCTCTGGCCAAAAATTTTACAGAAAGTGGAGAAGCTGAAATCCATATGTTTACAGTATTCGGTAGCAATACAATGGATGATTCTGTCAATGTACAGGTTAGATTCAGTTGTTACTAATGTCCTTAGATGGTGTTGTACTCAAAGAAATATCAAACATAGGAGAAAACAATTTTGAACAAGGAAAAAGAAAAGACAGCATCTTCTAGCAATAGTAGCATCCCACAAAAAGGGGAGCAATTTCATGATTCGACATTATGTTCAAAGCTCATTCTTATTCCGAAAGTATTGTTAAAACCAATTCTCCTATATTTAGATTATTGGGTGAAATCCAGTTTTGTAATTAAAATGTATATATATATAAGTGTCATAATTGATTAAAAATGGAGGTAGTATCTACGCATTAGATAGAAGGAGTCGATGCATTAGAATGAAGCAGTCGATCCCTTAGAATGGTATCTGCGTAGATTGAGGAGTAATGCCATGAGAGCAGAGAAGTAGCTGTGCACTAAATTAGAGGTCATAGAATCGATAAGTTCCGTCATCAATTAGCCAAGAGCGCAGACGAATTTTCTGAGATGAATGGCATGAGTCCATCAATTAGAGGAGTGAATTTTCTGAGATGCAAAGAGCCAGAGTTTCTTATGTAAAGTCGATTTTCTCAGATGTATATCTGACATAAAATTTCCCAGCAAATGATGTATTTGTTGATTAATATTTGAATCAATGTTTTTATTGAATTTAATAACTCTTGCCTTCTACATTTATTTGTTTTTATATAAGGATCATAATTTTAATTTTGAACATTGAATTAGTTTAGGACATGCTCTAGGGAGTGGCAAGGATCCACCGCAACGTGGAGTCGAGTCCTCATTCTTCATAGTTTTAGGATTTGTTTAATTTGTATAATTATCTTTTATTTTAAATTGTTTTTAAATAGCATCTAATTCTGCACTTAAATTATTATTTTTTTTTCCAATTTTTGAGTTTAAATATTGAATTAGAACAGATTATAGATGCTTTGAATTTGAATTTGTTAACATTGCTCATTCAAAATATTAAATCATTGTTTGCATTATCTAATTTGTTTGAATGTTTATAGTGTTAGCCTCCTATATCAATAGGTTTCATCTTTCATGATTGTCTTGATGGAATTATGGAATATGTTCAAACCTTCTTACTTGAGCAAAGGTGTTCCATATTCTTAAAAAAAACCAAAAAATCAAAAAAGTTAAAAAATGTAAAGAGGGTATACCCTAAAAGAAAGATCAAAGGGTAAAAAGAATAAAATGGTCAAAAAAGTGAAAGAAATGAACCCCAAGCAAAAAATAGACCAAGGAAAGTGTGCAAATCCAAATGCCACTGCTATTTTATTTTTGTAATAAATCAATTGTGTGCATCTTGTCAAACTTTTGCCACAATTTATGAATAAGTCAAACTGTTTAAACTTGGCTTACTCATATTTCAATTTCATGTTATAGATTAGAGAATAAATATCTGACCAAACAGTTTAATCTTGGCAGATAAGTAGATAGGTAGAGTGAATAAAAAGTGCTCAACAGTTTAATCTGAGCCCTTGGATGTAATAAGGGTAGAAATAGATAGATTCATCATGTAAAAAGAAAAGATTGATCAGGGTTTGCAAGTCTAAATGCACCCTAATAAAGAAGACAAAATGGTAGTGCTAAGTAGATAGGGTAGGTAGATGGTGCTACAAAAGTGTTATCTGATGAATGGTGCTGCTACATGTTGGTTAATCATTTACTTTCATCACAAGTACTAAAGCAGGAAATACACTGGAAAATCACAGCAAGCAAAGTCAAATTTATTAACCTCCCTCATCATTTTTCCCCCTCAAGAGTTTTACTAATTTCCTCAAAAGTACTAAGGTAATTTGAGATCAAAGGGGCTCAAGGCATTTCCTTGACTTCTGGAGGGACCGGACCCTCGGCCTAATGATCAAAAAGACCTAAGCACTTAAAATAATCCATCATTGATTATCTTCCATATTTAACTTTTTCCTACGTAAAATCCTATTTTACATAGGAAACTGATGCAATATTCCATAAAATTCCTCAAAACAACTTGTTATTCTAAGTTTAAGTGTTGAAGATAAAATGTTGCAATTTACTTCATAAGTTATCACTTTCTTAGATGTACAAAGATGTTTGATTTTCCTTGTCCTTTTTCATATTAACATTTGATTTTACTATATTAAATCCCTAGTAAAATCCCTTTTCCTAAGTATATAACTCCCTTTTCTAATAAATATCCCCAAAACCCTTTATTATAATGTTTTACCAAAGTATATATTCCCGCACATTTAAAATAAACACCCCGCTTTATAAGCCCTTTGGTTAAAACTATAGCCTTATATATAAATTCCGCCCCTATGATGAATTAATTATATTAATTCATTCATCATATAATAAAATATATACAAAAACTTTAGACATACGACAAGTATGTTTAATACCAAAACCATCAATAAACTTTGCGAAAGTCTATGCCACCGTCAGCATTCCACCTGGCCAAGCTCCGCCGCAATCCGTTTCATAATTTCACGGGGTTAGTTAATCATTTGGACTAATTAACAACCATTTCCGCCTATTAACGTGTCCCCGGGGTGATTATATTTCACATTAAAACCTTTTTAAACCTTGACGGGCCCACCTTTGAAATCACAGAAGTCCCCATCCCTTTCAGTCGTTGGATCATCCGTTCGTTGATCAACGGTGATCATCAATCCCGCTGCCCATCCCTTGCCAGCATGTTAACCAGCGGGGGATGGGCGGTTTTTGAAAAGTCAGCATTCCACGTGGCGTTAAAACTATGGAATCGCTCCCCCCCGCGTCCTTTACCGCCTTCGTCCATAAGCGGTGCGGGCTCACCGCTTACCGCTTACCGCATACCGCCGGCCCCACTTCCCTACGTCACCCCGTACGTCAATGACGTCATCACCTCGAAAAAAACAAAAAACCTTTTAACTTGTGAATAAGCCATTTTTTCGTGTTTTTTAGTTATTTTCATTATTCTGAGAAGAACGGTGCTCCCGCTGCGATTTTTGAAATTTCTGCTGTGATTGACCATTTCGCCCCAAAATTCTGCTGCGCCCGTGTTGAAGAGTGTCCCTGCCATTGCTCATTACCTATCAAAGAACCAGTTTCCGTCTAAAAATAGGTATTTATCATTTTACGCCCCGACTGCACGAAAAACTCAGTTTCCTTTGTTTTTTCGCTTAGAAAGTGGTTAAAAATCATTGCTGAGTCCTCCCTGAAGATTTTAAACCTGTGAAATTGCCCCCAAAACCTGCACATTGTTCCAATTTCCTCCTTTGTCAGATATCCCGTCCGGTCTGTAATAAAAAACGAAAACCTCCATTTTGAATCCACAAGAACCAAAATGGAGGTCCCGACAGCTCTTAATATCACTCCATTGAATGCTCCACACCGTGAATTGGACTATTTACCTTTGATAGATGAAGATTTCCAAATTAAAGACCTGCGTTTTGATGAAAGTCCCCTATTGAGCTATTGTCGCTGCAGAGACGAATACTCAAAGGGGCAAGATCTTATAGGGTTGTGGGAATCCAATCTCCCAAGGTATCTCATCCCCTCAGTCATTATTTTACCAGAAATTGTCCACTATTGCCATTCTAACTATGATCCAACTCAAAGAGCAGTAATTTCCCCTAACCAGAATGTTCTTTTCCCAATTACTGCTCAGTCTAACACAGTAAAGAACAATCAAAGAGTATCAGGATTAAAGAGTATCAGTGGTTAAAGTGTATCAGGTAAAAGTCAAAGTGAAAGTAAAAATGAAGTTACAGAGCGGTCAAAGGTAAAACAGTAAAAGTAATTACAGAGGCAGTAAAATGGTAAAAAGAGATGAAAATACTTTCACCAACATTGAATTTTATCTAAAGTGAAAGTAAAACAGTCAAAGGAACAAAAAAGTGAAAAGATGAAAAATACAACAAGAAGGAACATTTTGCAGAAATTGCATATTTTAGTCATAGTTTTGCAGAAACTATTGTGATCAATAAAAGATGAATTTTACAAAACTGAAGGAGGTTTATGTTCTTAAGAGGACCGTCTACAAAAACCTCTCTCACTTTTCTAACAGCTATTATGGTTTTGGAAATATTAAACAAAGTTGGAAAGCACTTTTTGCAGAAAATTACAGTCAAGTCATCATTTTGCAGAGAATATTGTGGCCAATTAGAAATACATTTCACAAAAATGAAGGAGATTTTTGTTCCTAAGAGACCGATATACAAAAACCTATCTCAGTTTTTGCACAGTGGTTTTATAATGAGAGATACATGCGCATCTTTACAGGCCATTTTTCAGACTCTGTAAAACTCTGTTTTACGCATATTTTTTACAAAGAATATTATGCACATCTGGAGAGGAATTTTGGGAAACTGAAAGAGGTTTATCTCACCAACATATTAATCCACAATAACCTCTTTCACTTTTTACATATCTATTACGGATTGAGAAATACGAAGATATCATTGGACCCTAAGTTTGCAGAATTGTTGGAGCATATTGCACAAAGAAAGGAAGCAGTTAGTGACTTGGATGCCTCATCATCAACTAAGATTTGGATCAAATTCGAATTCTCCTCTTTGTCATCACCTATCCATCAAAAATAGTGCCAAATAGTTTGAGTGTCCTTTACTTTAGTTCTATTTAAGTAAATAGTTGGAGAGATTTGTGAACCAATTTTGATATTTGTTTCAAGATATTTTAGTTTAGAATTTGTATAAATACTCCACTCTTGGAAGCATTTGGGGTGGATTCTATTACTCTGCTGTAGCATTGAGGTTTTCGGAATAAAAAGCTTTTGGACAAATTTATTTGTGGCTTACCGGATGACGTTTTGAAGCACTGGACTTGTTGCAGGATTCATGTGTTGGACTTCCAGTTCAATAAGTTTTCCAACCCTTGTGTTTAAATTTTATATTAGTTTATGCTATCATCACATCCATTTCTGAATAGTTTACATAAAGGATTGAAACAGAATTTGCTTAATTGTACTCTGTTTTCAAATGTGATTATTCTCGATGTTTTCTTCTGGATTAGTTATAAGCATGAATTCTTAATTGCTCATGTTTTGCTGATTCAATATTGTTGATTACCGTAACAAAGAATCCTTCATTGCTCTTTGCTTGTAATCATTTCTCTTCTTCCTCTTGAATATGGTGAAAGATTCTTAGTTGCCTTTCATCCCTTCAAGATCATCCATCCACTTTAAATTTTAAGGATTGTTCTCTGTCTAGCTATCTTGCCCTGTAATACCATCTTGTGTTCAGAAAGAAATCCAGTAAAGCCATCCTTAGACTCCATAGCCCAATGGACTGAAAACCCTCAACCTTGCCCTTAGTTTGTGGATTCCACCATTTTCCTAAAACAAACTTTGAATCTATAACTAGCCTAAAATCATTCAAAAACAAAGATAAATCATAAAGAGAGAGCCCTCTCTGGATGCAGATTGGCTAGATTCTGCATCTAAAAGGTTGGTTTGTGGTTACCTCGGGTATACTTTCCTCTTACACAACTTCTAGGAAAACCTGAGTGATAACATATAGGATTTAAATGCTTGTTTACGCATGATTTCACTCAATAATTAGATCTCTTTTGAGTAGATTTTTTTTGTTTTAGATCTCTTTTTAATTATATTATTTATTGTTTTTATAGTGTAATCATTTCCTTATGTGAGCAAGCTTGAGTGTGGATTTTATTAGGTAGAGATGTCAAGTTTAAATACAGTGTGATGATTCGATTTGAAGCAGGGTTGCTTTTTAATACTTCATTTTCATTTAGATTAAAATATTTAAATAGTTTTTAATGGGATTCTTAAGTGTTATTTTATAGAGTGAAATGGTTTCTTTTAGCAATAGATAGAACTGTAATTTGTTAAATCTTGAATTTGTTATCAAGAGTAACTTTAGTTATTTTAAGGTTTGAAGTTATTATTAGGGTAATGTGTGTGTTCTTCTAGTTATATCAAGTCTTGGTTTCAAGTGTTAATGTCAAGTTAGTGAGAGGAGTTAATAGATTAAGGTTTTTAAGTTATCATAGGAGATTTTAAAAGTAGAATGCGAGTGCGAGAATATTACATGATTGAGGATCGATTTGTAGTTTAATTACAGTGTGTATTTTGCAGTAAATGGAATTGGTTCAGTAAGTTTCATTTTCAAGATTTTTTATTTGCGAGAAAATGTGTGTTTCATTTCAGAACCTAGTTTATCATTAATAAGGAAACTCATATACTTTGACCATTAAGCTGAGCCAATATGCAGTAAAAATCGCGTTTATGACTCCCCAATTGATAATTAATATTGAGAGGTTTAATCTGACAATTAAGCCGACCTACATTTTGGCGTTGTTCCCAGGGAGCTATATTTTGGCTCAAGTAAAATTTTTCTTACAGAGTGTCAAGGGTATTGCAGGAAGTTAGAGGGAGGAGAGTGTATAGTAAGATGTCAGTGAAGAGCCATGCATCCACTATTGTGGGGTTGCTCCAAAGTCTGGCCATCTTGATTATCTCGTGAAATTTTATTTCCTTATCTTGCTTATTTGTAGAAGTAGAAGCACGCTTTAGACATTTAATTTCCAATTTTTTTTGTTTTTCATAGATTAAATAGTACTTTGATTTGTAATTTTCCTTTCATGCAAGTGCAGCGAGTTGTATCTCAGTCAAAATCATTTAAAATTCATTTATCTTCATAATCCAATCTTCAACGTTATATCATTTTTGGGGTACTGTAAGAACCCTTGTGTACTAATCTATGTGATAACAAAATGTATCAGTTTGCTCGTTGAATTCAAGAAGATGGTATTTTGAGGAATCATTCAATGAGGAGTTTTCATGCTGCTACAGAGATGAACAACTCATCCAATGAAGAATTCACAAGTGCAGAATTTAAAACCTTGCTTGAACATAAATTTAATATAATTAAATCTTTGATTTCGAAATTAGATGATTTGCAGGAACAAGAGAAGGATGAAGAACCACTGCATATCCTTTGTGCCAATTGTCGAAAGAAACATTGCCTTGGAAAGTGCCTACTTAGCAGTTTGGAAGTTTTCAAAATTTGTGAGGATGGTCATGAAACCGAACATTGCCCATCACTGCCACAATTACAAAAAGTACTCACAGAATCAAGTAAGGAATCAAATCAACCGCTAGGTATAACTCAAAACCCAACATCGTTGTATACGTGGAATAATTCTTATTTTCCTGAGCAGGTTCCTCAGCATGTTTATAATCCTTGAACGTCATGGAAAACTTCTGATCCTACTCCAATTGAATATCCAACTTCATGGCCATAGTGGCCCTCTCCTTGGCTGTCATCCTCTAGCCAGATATCTCCATGTCCTCAAGAATCATTCAGATCCTTATCTCTAGGGAAATCTCCCATGAAAATTGAATCATATGAGCACCATCAACAACCAAAATTTCTTTCCAACGCATCATTAAGTTATCCTTCTCCATGGTCATAGCCGTATGTGCAACCTTACCCTAGCCCTTACCCTTACCCTAGACCTAATCCTAATCCGTACCCTAACCATAGTTTATACCCTATTTCATACCCTAGACCTAACCCTAATCCACACCCTAGACCTAACCCTAATTATAATTTAAAACCTAGACCTAACCCTAGTCCAAAGCCTAATCCCAATCCAAATCCTAATCTTACTCCAATCATTAACCAAAACCATAGCCCAAACCACATCATAAACCCTAATCTAAGCCATCAGGTTGGACAACAGTTTCAAACACCTATTCTTTCCATTGATTTCCATGTTGAACATAATGTTACATCTTCCCTGTTTGAAAAGGGAATGAATCTGGAAACTCCCCCCTTTACCGCAGACCATTCACCCCAAGAAGATGTAACTCAAAGACTACCAGTGGAGCAATATTTCATTGAAACATGTTCTTAAAATGTTTTTAAAACTCAAAACCATAGAATCTCTCTCAACCATTCTTGTCAATTTGAAAAGCAGATATTTGAACTTGAACTTGAGGGATTTATCTTTTTTCTTTCACTAGATTCTTTGTGCCTTGAGGAGAGTGACTATCAAACTGTGAAATATTTTCATCCATTGGAGAATCCTAAATATGTGGATTCCATTGAATCTTGGTTTCGAGCAGTCGCCAACACATCTTATTTCCTCAACATTCGGAAACTCTTGGTACCATATCAATTAAAGCAACTGCTTTCTCATGCTTCTGTATGTCTTGAAGTCTATTCATTAAAAATAAGCATGAGTATAATCAGCATTTTGTTACGTACATGGATTCATTGGAAAAAATCCTGTTTAATTATAGGAGTACTTACTTAAACGAGAGTCTTTCAGGGTAAATTAGGGTAGGAGAATAAATGAATAAAGCAGTTACAATGCTATTAGGTTTTTGAATTTTAAATAATGCCTGTTAAAAATACTTTTGATCCACATTATTTGTTAACACACACATTTGTGACAAATCCTGTTGAGTACAATTCGCTCTAACGCCTCGTGATTTTGCAAAAAGTAACCATGATTAATCGCTGTAATAAGTTTTCTTCTTGGATATATATTTTCAGTTTCCCTTAGAAGGTACTATTGGAAAACCGCTATGGTGGACCACTCTTGCAAAGATCATGATGAGCTATTCGGGAGAACACTAGCATTCTTAACTCAAAGAATCTTTCAGTCATTATCTAGGATATCTTTAATAAGTCTATAGGGTAGAGGAATTAGCTAGAAATGATTAGTCATTAAGAAAATTTCACGCTATCTTGTACTCTTAAGGAGTAGATATGTTTCCCCAGTTATTAAGTAACCTTTAGGGTTAATCATAATCATAGTTTAGAAAATATTTAGGGGAGGGTAGGAGGTCTCATGATGAGCCGACCTACCACGATCATGGGACCTATCATGCATGACATTACTGCTCCTGGTCACCAAGCCAAAGTAATAGCTTTCAGCCAAAAAGCTGGAAGATAGGAGGTCTCATCACAAGCCGACCTATTCATCCATGTTATTTGTTATGGGTGGCACTGCCATCAGCTGGTTACCAAGCCAAGAAAGTGGCCTTCATCGAAAAAGTCAAATAAACAAACTCTGAATCTATATTCAGTAAGTGGGATACTAACATTTCGCTAGGTTAAAAGACATCCCTGTCGAGGTTATGGACACCTGCAGGCAGCAGGGCCATATCTGTGGTATTAAAGTTAACTGCATACTATGATTTTCTTCGTTATCCTTCTCTTTCCCTAAGACTCATCATTTTTCTTGGGAAATAGTTTTAGGATGATTTGAAGATGATTCTTTGAGTTCTATCTTTCAAAAATCAAGAATCTTTGAATGATGTGGTACCGTTAGTGAAGGTAATCCTTTGTACTAGATTAAGAGGAAATTTATTTTTGAATCCAGATGACAACTTAATTTAGAGTGTTCAATAAAGAGGTTGCTGATTGGTATCATAACTCACTTTAATTTTCATGGTATTCAGAATGATGAAATTCTCAATGATGACTACTCACAAGGTGTTGGTTGCCATCAATGTGTATTGATTGTAGTTGCCTCTAAATATTGGATGCATGACTTAGGTATAAGATTGTTATAATAGGTGCAGGAATATTGTGTGATTCCTTTTAAACTGCATTTCTTCAATAAAATTTGATTTTCATCATAAGACTTTGGGAAAAAATAAAATTTGGGACAAGGTAACAGGTATGTGCAAACACTACTTTCTCCATCATGTCTACTTTTGGTACCTGATCTTGTTTTATCATTTGACATGGTTTTAGCTGGTACACTATAATAGTCATGTTGTGGGTTAATGAATCCATTATCATGTATCTTCATCCTTACTTCCTAAAACCTTTGCTGACATTTTCCCTACCTTATTTCATCGTCTTATAATTTTGGCTTGCACGAGGACGTGCAAGAAGTTCAGCATGGGGGGATGTTGAGCTGCATCTTTGTCCAAATTTTTACGATTTTTATTGAATAAATACATACTTGTACCTGGTCTTTTTAATCATTATTAATCCATTATTTTCATGATTAGAGGCATTTAGAAATATTAATTATTAAATTATAAATTCTCGTTATTAATTAATTTAAAGGGTTTTTGGTAATAGTTTCGTTAGTAAATACTTTCTTGGTTGTAGGAAGGCTTGGTGCAGGAATAAATTTGAGTACGAATTCACCAAATGCATAAAAGCAGGAGCTGGGTAGTTTAATTGCTATAGGTGAAAATATCCAATTTGTGACCAAATGGAGCAGAATCTCTAGATTCTGAGACTTGGGTTGTGCTCAGAGCATCGTGCTTCAAATAACCCAGAAACCGTTTGGCACAATTCAGCTTCGTGAAGGAGTTATCGTCAGGGGAATATTCCACTAAAAACCATTTTTGAACATCAACGTATTGGGTCTCTATTAATATCGCTAATTTGGTTATGTTTTGGGATTAAAAAAATCTCAATTCACTCTCAAATGGTTGATAACCCTTCAATAAAATAAACCATCATTCTGGAGGAAGCAATGGAAATTCTCCAAATAGTTCACAATCAGGACAAAACACTTTGAGGAAGGATGTATGGAAGTTGACGATGGTAGCACAAGTTCTCACAATGGATGAAGTTCAAATAAAACTATTAATTCAAGCGACACCGTGGCCATATCCCAACATTTTTTCTATTCGAAGAATCCCAAGAAGCATGGTTGACTGTACAAATTTATGCAATATTGGAGGTTGATGACATTGTTTCCAGTCGTCGCAAAGATTTTACTGGGGAATTATTTCAAGATCTTAAATTAGTTTCCAACACATATTATGACAGTTTGGAGTCAAGGGATGAGCTATCTAGGTTAGCATCTAAATGTGTGGTAGCAGTGCAAACATATGATAATGAAATTGCATATAGTGAGGCATTTGAACTTGGCGCAGCGAAGTTTGATGATTTCCCAGTTCACTTTATAGATATAGCTCTAGATGAGCTGATTAAGAAGCCAGCCACAATATCAATGGAGAAGTTGCAGATCCCTGTCATGAGGACCTTACCTATTTTGTAGAGAGAACATCATTGCCAGCTCAACTAGATGTGCTTAAAAAAATTAGGTAATAGCATATCAGACCAATACACTCGGACATATTCTTTTGAAGGTGACTCCAATTTTGAGAATTTTATTCAATCAACTCCAGTAAACATCACTGGTTTGGAGACGTTCACCCTCAATTACAAGGTGCAATGGCCATTGTCTCTAGTTATATCAAGAAAATCTCTTACTAAATACCAGCTTATTTTCCGCCTTCTTTTCCACTGCAAACATGTGGAAAGACATCTTTGTGGGACATGTAAAACCCATCAGATTACACATAGTCTCAACTTACTAGGAATAGCAATTTCTGGATCGTATGTGCTTTGCCAAAAGACGTTGCATTTTATGCAAATTCTGGTGCATTATCTTACATTTGAGGTTCTTGAGCCCAATTGGCATGTAATGTATGAGAGGGTACAGACCAATAAGATCATAGATGAGGTGATGCAGTACCATGATTACTTTCTTGATAAATACCTCAAGGAATGCCATCTTCTTTGGCCAGAAATTTTACAGAAAGTGGAAAAACTGAAATCCATATGTTTACAGTATTCAGCAGCAATACAATGTTTGATTCCATCAATGTCCGTGTTAGATTTAGTTGTCACTAATGTCAATTCCTCAGATGATGTTGTACTCAAAGAAATATCAAACAAAGGAGAAAACGATTTTGAACAAGGAAAAAGAAAACACCACATCTTCCAGAAATAGTAGAATCCCACAAAAAGGGGAGCGATTTCCTGATTCAGAATTCTGTTCAAAGCTCATTCTTATTCCGAAAGTATTGTTAAAACCAATTCTCCTATATTCTGATTACTGTGTGAAATCCAATTTTGTAATTAAAATGCACATATATAAGTGCCTTAATCGATTGAAAAGGGAGGTAGTAGCTGCGCATTAGATAGAAGAAATTGATGCATTAGAATTAAGCAGAGAAGTAGTTGCACACTAAATGAGAGGGCGTAGAATTGATAAGTTCTGTCATCAATTAGCCAAGAGCGTAGATGAATTTTCTGAGATGAATGGGCATGATTCTGTCAATTAGAGGAGAAAATTTTCTGAGATGCAAAGAACTATACTTTCTCATGTGAAGTCGATTTTCTCAGATGTAGATCCAACATCAAATTTGCCAGCAGATGATGTATTTGTTGATTAATATTTGAAGCAATGTTTTGATTTGATTTAATAACTCTTGGCTTCTGCATTTATTTGTTTTTATATAAGCATCGTAATTTTAATTTTGAACATTGAGTTAGTTTAGCACTTGCTCCAAGGAGTGGCAAGGATCCACCACAACCTGGAGTCGAGTCCTCATTCTTCATAGCTTTAGGATTTGTTTAATTTGTAGAATTATCTTTTGTTTTATTTATTTTTTAAATATCATCTAATTCTGCACTTAAATTATTATTTTGTTTTCCAATTTTTGAGTTTAAATATGGAATTAGAACATATTGTAGATGCTTTGAATTTTAATATGTTAACATTGCTCATTTAAAATATTAAATCATTGTTTGCATTATCTAATTTCTTTGAATGTTTGTAGGATTTAAATGTTTGTTTACGCGTGATTTCACTCAATAATTAGATCTCTTTTAATTAGAATTTGTTTTGTTTTAGATCTCTTTTTAATTAGATTCTTTATTTTTTTTATAATGCAATCATTTCCTTATGTGAGAAAGTTTGAGTGTGAATTTTATTAGGTAGAGATATCAAGTTTAAATACAGTGTGATGATTTGATTTGAAGTAGGCTTTCTTTTTAATAGTTCATTTGAATTTAGATTAAAATATTTAAATATACTTTAATGGGATTCTTAAGTGTTATTTTATAGAGTGAAATGGTTTCTTTTAGCAATAGATAGAATTGTAATTTGTTAAATCTTGGATTTGTTATCAAGAGTAACTTTAGTTAGTTTAAGGTTTGAAGTTATTATTAGGGTAATGTGTGTGTTCTTTTACTTATCTCAAGTCTTAGTTTCAAGCGTTAATGTCAAGTTAGTGAGAGGAGTTAATAGGTTAAGTTTTTTAAGTTATCATAGGAGATTTTGAAAGTAGAATGCGAGTGCGAGAACATTACATGATTGAGGATTGATTTGTAGTTTAATTATAGTGTGGAGTTTGCAGTAAATGGAATTCGTTCAGTAAGTTTCATTTTCAATATTGTTTATTTGCGAGCAAATGTGTGTTTCATTTCAGAACCTAGTTTATCATTAATAAGGAAACACATATACTGTGACCATTAAGCTGAGCCAATACGTAGTACAACTCGCATTTATGACTCCCGGATTGATCATAAATATTGAGAGGTATAATCTGACAACTAAGCCGAACAAAAATGGTCAACTTGAAGAAGTCAATAAAATCCTTAAAACTATGCTTCAACAAACAGTGGACAAGAAAAAAACCAACTGGCACCTTATGCTCTTCCCTACCTTTTGGGCCTATACAACTTCTGTTAAAACCACCACCAGTTTCACTCCTTTCTACCTTGTTTTTGGTGATGAGGAAGTCTTACCGATAAATTGTCAAATCCCCTTCCTTCACTTAGCCCTCAAAATTTTCCCTGACACTCAACCTTAAAAAAAAAAATTATCATGCTTGAGCGTGCATCCGAAGACTACCGTGTTACCTTGCAAACCATTGTAGCATCCAAGAAGTGCACTAAAGTTCAATATGAACGAAAATTCCACCCTCATACATTTAACAAAGTCAACCTTTTTCTAGTATATGACCAGGCTCATGATGTCCTTTATCATGGGAAGTTCGACTCATTATGGTTAGGACCTTACATCCTTAGTAAGGAGTTAGGCAAAGGGGCATACCTTCTTGAGAATTTCTAAGGCCACCCCCTTCCTAACCCTCGCAATGCATTCTACCTTAAGAAATTTTACCCATAGCATCTCCCATCATGATGTTCGTTTAATTTCTATCATATATTTAAGTTGCTTGCATCTTTTGTTTTTGATGATTTGTTTCTTCATTCGGAAGCCTTTTTTCCACGAAGAGTCACTTCGTCGCCTCTAAAAATCAAATTTTTGCACTTGCACCACTTAGCATTCACACTTGTTGATGCTTGTGTTGATTTTAGTCATGATTAACCATCATTGGCTCATGATTTTGTGGTCCCCATCGAGCTTATTATGTGAGGAAACATCATCAAGTTGCCCTTGTTCAAAGCATCTGAGTTGAGTCATGATCGCATTCATGGAGTTTGTCCTGAGTCTCTTTTTTGTCTAGTCATAGTATTCCATCCATTCATGCTTTGTTCCTCTATCATGTAGCCCTTTTTAAACTCTAGTCTCACTATCCCGCATCACCTAAGGAGTCAAGCCAGTCACTGTTGTCTCATCCATTCTTTTTATGATCTGCCAAGGGAAGTCATATTTTTCCTACTCAGTATACCCCATTCCATCATCATCCATGGTGTGAGTACATCAGTCGCTCTTCTGTATTCCCTCGTACCTTAGTTGAGGAC
The DNA here is from genome assembly GCA_034641835.2 of Pinus albicaulis. Lineage (NCBI taxonomy): Eukaryota > Viridiplantae > Streptophyta > Pinopsida > Pinales > Pinaceae > Pinus > Pinus albicaulis. The sequence goes on from CM076582.1 coordinate 1,409,500,663, forward strand.
CCTCATTGCCTCACCTATGGTGAATCTCCTTCTGCCAACATCAACACAGTCATTCCATAAGACAGGTCTATAGTGCCATGTATCTTGGTTCCAGCTTCAATTCTTGTTCGGTGCCTCAAATTAGGGAAAGAGACTCCTTATTTCCCTTCGAATTGATTGTTTCTCATCCACACCACTTCATCATGATCGAGATTCATATACTCAATAGTGTGGTGATCTAGTAGATTGATCCAGTGATTCCCTGGTGTGTGTGATATGTTTTAGACCTCATGAGGGGGTGGTCCTTTAGGTAGCCCCCCACATGCCTGAATGACCTCATTCTCTTCTACAACTTTATATGTAGCTCTGCAGATTTGATGTGTTCGACCTGTTGACGGGAAAATCTGTTCGGCCAACAGTAGGGGATCTCCCCGGTAGAAAGTCCCAATTAGACCTTGAACCATTTGGAATAGGGATCCCGTCCGGAGTGTGGGTCCGGCTACCGCTTAATTCACCTTGCCTTTGGTCTCAAAAGAACGCGATTGAACCTGCGGACACACACTTATTAAAATGATACAGGATACATGATTGATGCGTTAAACACATATATAACACTATGCGTAGTGAGACAAATAATGAAGCATAGACGCCGAAGGAGGTGTTGTTAACAACACATCATTGGGGTTATTCTTGTAGGCTATTCTAACCACAAAAGAAACAATTATTTATGGCGAGATGCCCCCTTTACATTCGTGAAAGATAAAAAAAAAAGCTAACAAGAAAAATGAACTAAACATCATTAACACAAGTACAGATAACCATAATGCGTAAATTATGCCACTAAAAGTGCAGCTTCGTTAGCCAAAATATTTTCGAAACTGTATAAGAAATACTCATAGTGTTCGCACAGAAAAACACATTAGATCCAAAAGGAGTTTAAACAAGTATCTTTATTCATATGCATAAGAGTGTTATCTTTCAAAACAATGCTGTATAGCTCTTGAGTCCCAAAAAAAATATGCTTTACATTTTCCCCGGAGGGAGTTTTATAGATCAAAATTTTCTCTTTGGGCTTCCTGACTCTTCACCTACCCCACTATTGAGCTGCCTTGCGACCGGGAAGGGAACTGAGACCTGCGACCAGGTTGGGCAATGCGACCTGCGACCTATCTGGGCGGCGTGACCTGTGACCTATTTCCAAATGCTCCCATCGATCTACTGCCACCAGATTATGAATATGTGCGCGTAATTGTGAGATCAGGGGCATCAATCTGTTGTCCTTTGAGGAAGTTCTGCCAAGTCTAATAATCTCCTGCTATGGGAGAAACCAAAGGGACCTCTTCTTTCAGCCGATGCATACACTCCAAAGCGTTTGGGATTAGATTCTCCTTCTTCTATGAGATCTGGTTGGACAGGGAGGCGAGCTTGGTGTAGACCCAAACTGGCATGACAAGAAACTAGCCCAGGTTCTCTTATGATGCTACAAGGTCAGAAGTGGCAGAAACTTGCTTAATGGGCTGCAAAAATGATTGGATCTCTTGATTCACCTACTCCCATGTCTTCCCCTCATCCAATGCACCCAACGATGGAATGTGATGTAAGATGTGCATCGAATCAATGTCGCTGATCAGATGTTCGTATGCAGCCATAACCTTGTCTAGGTCCTTGGACAGCTTATCCTTGGACTACATTTTCATATGGATCTAGACTTTGGCATCTTGCATTTGAATCCAGTCCTTCTTTGGCAAATGTTCGGGATTCTGGGGGTACCGCGTTGTCCAGTCCATCATTATGTCGAAGGCAGCTCAGGCTTCCTTCAGTTGCTCGTGCCTTTGCTTAATTACCATTTCGGCTTTCACCAAGGGGGCGACTGTTTGTTTTATGGTAAAAATTTCCCCAGAAACTTGCCTCATGGTAGTCTCTAATATATCGACCTCTCTTTTAATGGTAAGCGACACTTCATTGACAAGGAGAGTTTTGTTTCGGAGTTGCTAAACCTCCTCTCTGAATGTCGTCTTTTCCCGTTCTGCTCTTGCCTCCCGTTGCTCTGCTTCATGTAGCCTATTTTGTAGAGAGAAGATCTCTCTACTCATCCTGGTTACATTCTCTTCTGTGGCTACGGTGAAAGCTGTGTCAGTTGATGATATCATCATAGGATTAGTCCTAGTATCGAGGACTATGTTTTTTCCTGTCGTGACTGTGGATGGTGCGGAAGGATTTCGTGCCAGGCATCTTCTTTTCTCTTGTTGGATTTTGAAGGAGAACTGATCGTACATGAGCCTGGTGAGATCGAATACCTCCTCTTCTTGCCCCTGGGAGGAACTGACATCAGAAAGCATGGCTCGTGTACTGACCATAGGTACTTCAAGGGGAGATACCTCGATGTTCTCTAGCATGGCATCCTCCTCATCTTTCTTTTTCTTTTCTTCCTCTTCTCTTCATAGGCATTTGGCTTTTTCCTTTTCATGTTCTCTCTTCCGCCTGAGCTCTACTTCTGCCGTTGCTTCTAATTTAGCTTTCCTTTTACGCTCAGCTGCTGCAGCTTGCTCTGATTTCTTCTGGCAGTCGGCTTCCACTTTATCTAACTCTTTCTTGAGTTCTTGTTCCGCTGCAGCTTCCGCCTCTTATTTCTCCTTTTCCTTCTTGGCCTCCTCGGCCTGCATTTTCTTCTGATCTAACCTTAGGCTCTTATTGCGCTTATCTTCTTCTTCTTTCATCTTCTTCTCTCTTTCTTTCCTGGATTGGGCTTCTATTTCTTTCTATTGGGTAGAAGTACTATGCCATGTACTGGTTCAAGGCTTTTTAGCCAGAGAAGAAGAAGCGCCTCCTAATTCACGGCTCCTGTCTTCCAAGGTTTGGTCATCTAGGTCTTCTTAGCTAGAGTCTACCCCCGGAGCAAGTTGTCAGTCTGCATTGTACCAATTTCTTCTATCATCTTCCATTGGGCGTTCTGTGTGTTGGTAGTTCAATTTGAACTTAGCCCGCTTTCAATTATTAGGAACTATCCTTTTCGGGTCATATGTCTAGTGTTCTAACACTCCAAGGTGGTAAATTTTCATCTTTTCTGCTTCTGCCTCTACCTCTCTAAAGTCTTTGACTGTGTATGCACCGATAGTGAGGGGTAGCATAGGCCACGGTTTCTTCTTACCCATGGGCATCACCCTGGAGAAACCGGAAGACATTTGGAAACAGACCTATTGCATGAGCATTCTGTCTGTGATGAATCGAGGCATAGCATGTGGGGCCCTGAACGAGCCAAAGAATCGGATGAATGTGTACTCAGCGAATGGGAACCAATGCGCCACCTTGAATAGCGTTTCCATGGCTCGCCAAGACATGTAAGGAGCGTCTTGGATGAAAAATTTTCTGTAAGGAGCGGCGATGAATACTTGGGAGATCGGCTTTATGTATTTTTTATACCTGGAATCCAAAAACACCTTGGTTTGTAAGTGGATTGCATGGGTCTGTTTTGGATCCTAGTTATGCACCCATCCCTCAAAGTGCAACCTTGAATAGATGGCATCCAAAAAATAAGAGGCCATATAGAATTCAGAAGGCATTCCTTCATCTGGTACCAATGCCGAGGATAAGTTTGTATGCATGGAGGTCATCAATATGCTAGCCCAGTTGAAACGGGTGTCGTGCGCTGTGACATACTCCAGGAGAGTTGCCCATGTGCCATTGAAGGTGGTTGCATCAGGGCGCCTGTACAATCTGCAAAGCATGGCAACCACTAATTTAAATACATTCCTAAGGCTCTCCACTGGATATTCCTGGTCCTTCTTGACCTTAAATTTCTCAAGCACCTCCCACCACTGCTTTATAGTGTCAACTATAGGAACTGGATGGGTGATAACCCATTATTCTATGAAGTCTTCTTCTTGCTCAGGAAAAGAGTAATAAACATGAGCGTCTAAGCCTTTGAGTGTTGTGAAATCTTTTCCTTCACTGTCCCTGATTACGAACTTCTTGGGGTCAGTTTTCTGTATAATCCAATCTATCATCTCTGGGCATGGCAATATAGCTAGATGGGCACCTGCGAGATGTAGCTTAGACCTTTTCACCTTTAAGTATCTCTCTCGATTAGGGAGGTCCTCTGGGAATTCTGTTCTAGCGAACTCTTGGTACACCTGGTACCAGCGCATGCTGTCCCCTTTAGGAAATGTGCATAGTGTATCTCTGTAGGTCGGGGTTGGGGACATTGGCATGTGCATCTCTACATCATCCACTGCCAGGCTCTTGTCTTTTTTCTGAGATACTGGAGGTCCCATGTCTCTTGAATTTGAGGGGACAGGTATACACTCCAAGTCTTCTTCGAATTCACCTATCATATTCATGAAAGAATCCCAGGATAAGAAGGATGCCATGATGATACAAAACCAGTTACAACTTATCAATTATTTCAACTAGGGACACAGGCAGAGCTAAAGAAGTGTCCTACTAGGTCACAACGTCGTAAGGTCATGACATTGATATTTTTAAGAATTTGCGACTTTGCGACCCTGCGACCAGGTCACGGGTCGCTGGGTCGCAAGTTGTGAAAAATGGGAAAAGTGCGACCTTGCGACCTTGCGACCAGGTCGAGGGGTCGCAAGTTGTGAGAAATGGCGGAAATGCGACCTTGCGACCTTTCGACTAGGTCACTAGGTTGTTGAGTTGCAAAGTTGAGAAAAAACAAATGGAAGAGCAATCTGCGACCTGGCAACTTAGCGACTGGGTCGCAGGGTCATAGGGTCACAGGGTCACAAGTCGCGCTAGGGCTTGTCGGGGTTTTGGCGGACGCGGCGTGAAGTTGCTTTTCCCCTTAACTTGAAAAACACAGGGCTAAATGGGTCCATACATAGCTAGGGGATAGATTTTGGAGTAGGATACAGGCCATGAGAGGCTGGATGAGGAATTTGTGATAAGTTGGGCAAGCAGGGTGAATGTTGGAATCAAAAGGGAAACCCTAAGTGACAAATGAAAACAATGGCTAACGCAGGGGGCAATTTAAAGGCTAAGGAATGAGATATTAGGCAATAATAACCAAAAAAGGAAACAACAGGAGGAAAATGAAAACTTACCTGGGAAAACCGCACTCCAGTCGACTTGTCAGAGGCATTTTTTCTATCCGCTGCATATGCAAAACGCGACCTAGCAACCTCCTATATATAAAAAGGACGCACGTGCGAGCCATTAATGGGGTCACGGGGTCGCAAGGCATGGTGATCTGAGAGGGATGCGACCTTGTGACCTTGCGACCTTAGGGTCATGGGGTCATGATTTCCTAGAAATTTGAAGTTTGTGACTCAGCAACTTAGCCCTCCCGACTCTTTACTTAAATTTTCTTTATTCTTAAGGGGCTCCAAAAAAAAAAATTTAAAGTGGGGGTTTTTTGGAGGGTGTGGTAGAGGCTACAACACGACCCCAGCCACTTGAAATGCCTAGATCATGCATGTATCACTTAGATGAGATGATTATATTTTCATGGCCCTTTCTTATTTATCAGGGCTTCTCTAGTTGTTATTATATCTCATCTACTCAGATATTATTGTATTCAGTCCTAGATGTTGTCTTGGGTGTAGCATGTATGTGGGATTCATTATATTTTTGTTTGGCACATATTTATGCTAGAATATCATGTACTTTATAGCTCAGTTTCATTTCGCTGAGAAAACCATTATTTTTTGTACTTTTTTATCATGATGGTCATATGTATGCCTCCCCCACCTCATTGTATATAGTTACTCAGTCATTAAAGGAGACTTACATTTTTTTATCTTGCCCCCTAAGGGCTATCATCCTCTATCATTTCCCTTAGCCTACATATTTCTCTCACTATTACTCCCCTTTGGTGTCTAGTGATTGTGTTCTTACAACGTACTTCGGTCATATGATTAGCTCTTAACACTTGCATGTTGGGGGGCAATCTGTTACTCCAAATTTTGGTCATATAAACATGTATAATTAGATAGATTGAAATACACAATGTAAGACCAATTTTCCCATAGTAAAATTTCTTTCACTAAGAAATAATTTAATAAACCATAGTTTATTAACCTATTTCTGGTCTAAATAGAAAACCCCATGAGGTATAATTGAATAAATCCTTTTTAATTTGATTTTCCTCTAGGAATAATTAGTTAAACCTCAGTTTAATAATATTCCTGGTCCTATTTAACCCAATTAATGAGAAATAATTAGATAAATCATTATTTATCTTATTATTCTTTAGGAATAATTAATTAACTCTTTATTTAATTAATATTCCTTGTTAAATTTGACTAAATCATTTTGGAAGAAAAAAATAAATCATCATTTGTTATATTATTCCTTGATCCCATCCTCGAAATGATAAATACATATTTTTTTGTTGATTATTTCTAAATAAAGGGATTCAACCAATTTCAATTCCTTTTCCCTCCAACAGAATATAATAAGATATTCCAAGCAGTTAGATCTAGATTTTGGTTAATAATATTTTATTATGCACCATTATAAAGCATAACTCAATATTTTGTTATAAATAAGAGGGTGTTCCATTCAATTCTTACCTTTGATATTTTTTATCATGGTAAAACTTTGATCCTCTTATTGTTGTCTATCTTTGATGGCTTTTTTTTAATTTTTCTTATTAAGCTCCCTTTGACTTCTACACGTGTTCGGTGTTCCAAACCATTGAGAGAGAAACATTGAAGCTAAAGTGTTTAAGGATAGCCAAGAACCCATCCCATTTAGGGGTACTATATTAGCTATCTTCCCACATGTTACATAATAAAAAAATTATTTACAATTCTTGTCTTGTCCATTTGATATTTTGGAGAAAGTCTAATTCATTTTTTTGTTTAGCTGCTCTATTTGCATAGATATGGGTTTACTTTACATCCTTTTTGACTGTCTATTGCAGATATACGAAGTTTGATAACCATATTTGTTGTTAGGGATATTTTTCATGTGCATCTAAGGTGATCTCTTTTTGTACACTTGCATTAAGATTTCATACTAAAAGAAATAAGTTGTAATTCCATCAAATCTATCTCTTCTCTCATTAGTCCTAGTTCAAGTTATTGACAAATTACCTTCTTCTTCCCTACAATTAAGAATTTCTGAAATCCCTAAAATGGAAGATGAAAGAGAAAAGGCCAAGGTAACTCTTGCTCACCACCAACAAATAGTAAAAAAATCTTTTGATGCAAATTTTGTTTCCCCTAAAAACTTCCAATTTGGATATTTCATACTCAAATGGGACAAGGAACATGAGGAAAAAGGTAAGCATACTAAATTCCAAGGAATGTGGCTTGGATCATTCCAAAACCTTGAACAAATTGGGCCATCATCCTTTTTTTACTCTTAAGGAGTCAATGATTTTCCCCATCCATTAAAAATATTTTTTCTAGAGTGTAATTCAAAAATAGAAAAACTTAAAAGGATAAGAGGTCTCATTACGAGCTTGCTTAAAATGATAAGGTTAACGATTAATTGACATTTCCACAACTGCATATCAGATCAGGGTAATGGCTCGTCATTATTAAAATCATAAGACAAGGGGTCTCATCATGAGCCAACATGTTCAGTTTAATTATAAACCAGTGAATGCCATTGTCACTTTCTTGTCACCAAACAAGGGCAATGAGTTTTTAAGAAAACAAATAAATAAGTCTTAAGACTAAGAATTTATCTCAATAAATTACAATAATAAAATGGATGGAATACTGAATCATCGATGGTTAGAATGTGATCTTCCTTGAGTTTTTAATATTTACTAGCACCAGTGGCCATGCTTATGACAAAAGGATTAAATAAAGAAGACAAGTTACAAAAAGAGACTTACTTTATCTTTTAAACTATATAATGATTGATATAAAGGAAGAACGCTATTTATTTAGGAAAGGTTTCTAAAATATTATAAATAGAGATGAGTTTTTTACATTAAGAGTAACCTTGTTCATTTAAATATTTTGAAGATAGTTCTTGTTTCCTTAAATTATTTTTACTTATTTAAAGATACTAAGATTTTTTTTCAGAGAGAACTTACTGTTCCAATGAGTCTCCAATTGTTGTGTAAATCAATAACCCCCATTGTTTTAAGCAATAGTTACCTTAGAAAATAATGGGGACCCTTTTTATTTTTAGAGTTAAAACAAATAAAACCCTTAGAGTATTTGTTTTGATAGAAATAGGGATAAAAAAAGGGATGAAACATTAAAGTTTGGCTTTTAAAGTACTTAAGCGGAGGTGTATCACCTCATCGCAATCACAAAACCATAGATAAGCATATATAACTCTAAAAGTCACTTGAAGCATTTTGTGATCTAATGTATATAAGAAAAAACACTTTTAAAATGCAAAGATCCATATTTTCGAGTAAATTGTATAGGGAATGCCCACGGGACCTACTTCTGCCACTCTATCGTATTTTGTAAATCACAATTTCAATCTTGATGGCCTTATTTTTACACTATATATTCCCGGATGCGATATACTTATCGCATCACACTCCCACAAGCTTAATCTTTCTTTTATTCCTGATCATATTCGCTGGTGCGATATAGCATATCGCATATTGTGCATTACACTCTTGTCAACTCAAGCATTTTTTACTCCACCAACTTTCGCCAACATTTCGATTGTGATATCAAAACCGGTAAAAAAGCTAAGATGGTCAATATTTAATTAATATATTTCACACGAGCTATGCTACTATGCGAAAAATCTGGTTTTAATGCAAAAATGATTACATGAACACAACAACCCATATAAGCTATTAATGTCATAAGTTAATGGTTTTCTCGCCCATACCTCGATAATAATTCTCCCGAAACATGCATTAAATTCATATCCTATCAACGTGCGAAGTCTCATCCATTTGAATGTTTATATTGCTATGTTATTTGTGCACATTGTAGAGCTAAAAATTTCCCTCTTTCCACTAATCATTTCTAATTTATCTACAGGCTAGCCTGACTAACCATAATTCTCTAGAGATGTCTAAGGCTCTAAAGAAAGCTAAGAAATACATGGGTCTTGTAAATCCTACACTCGCCACAACTAAGAGAATAAAAATGTTTTCCCTCTTTACAGATACTACGTGTGGACCAAAAAGTAGATCCTATTCATGGGAATCCATGCATAAGGTACTTGAGGATGGGAAACCTCGCAAAATTCAAAGAAAAGAAATTGCAGATGCTCCTAATTATTCTGAAGCTTCAATTGGAGAAGTAGCTAATTCTTTCCTACATGGAATTTTTTCCCGACCAAATATCTTACCATACATTTATATGGTAAGATGCATCATTGATAATCTCAATATCGGGGATAGGAAATTTCTCACTAGCAGAGGAACAATGATTGGTTCCTTAAAGGTTGAAGACCTCAAGCTGATGTATCATCTACAAGACCCCGAAAAGTTCTATGATAAATAATTTCTTGCACATTTCACTAAACAAAATGAGCTCAAATTGAAGACAATCAGGCACTGGAAGAGTAATCTCAAGAAGCACAAGAATGACAAAAAGGGTATGTAATCCAATGAATACCTTTCAAGCCGCTATTTTTATCTCTGTGATGATGTCCAGACTTTTTTGGTCAGCCAGAAACTAGTTTATTTTAAATTGAATGGGTTCCTCTTATGGAGGCCGTTGTAGATTCCTATGTTATTGGTTGGGATAATATTGTATCTAATAATATTTCCACCCATATTTTAGAATATAGAAAAAATCACTCCATTTCTTCCGAGCTTTTTCCCCCATTCTATATGAGTGCATATATCATGGATGATGTTTCTTTTACATAAGATTTTCTAGCCATGTGTTGGAACTGGACTACCCAAGACCCTGTACCTATTCATCTATTTCGTAGTATATTGTGGGACTCTAAGTATGAGAACCATTTTTACAAAATTTTCCATGGATTTATTCTCCCGATGTTCCAAGCTGTTTTTAACAAGAAAGCCCCTAGACTCTTAAAAGAGGCCCAAGCCAACTTTTCCTCTATAGGAAAATGGTTTGGTGAAGATAAATTCACATATGTGTGAGTATTTTGGAGGTTAACACCTTGTCGGAAACGGCCTAACCCGATTTATCAAAGAAGCCAAGAAAGCATGATGGCCTTATTTTCCTATTAATGGTGGTGTTTATGGACTTGATAATTACAAGCATGTTGTACTAGAAAGTTTTCAGATTGAATGTTTAAATTTATTTACAATTCCAAATAGGCAGTATGATCCAATCAAAGTTGCTTATAATTTCACAATTCAAGTGAAAATTACACCTTTTGTACACAAAGACGATGATTTCGAAGATATGTTTGATTCTATTGATAATTATCCCGCAGTTCAAAAGTTGGCATATTTGCGCCCGGATCCACGACAATTGCTGAAATTTAATCAATATAGGAACAAGAGATTAGAATCAATTCCTTTGAAAATTCTTGATGTTTCGCAACCATTAGCTCAGAAGGAAAAGGAAGTGAATTGAAAATTAAGGATATTGAATTCCTTAGCACAACAAATCAAGATAAATCATCCGAATTCGAAAACATGGATGTTGATTTCCCTAGTAATCTAAAGGATGTCGAGAAGGAGTTTGATATTAAAATCCAATAAGAACACACAACTACAATTGGTGATCAAGAACAAATTGTGCGTACTTCAGAAAATAAAAATCATGACTCATTCACTATTTAGCCCTATGACAAATCAATGAGCATAAAAAGAGTGGAATTCATCCCGAGCTTCCCCACCACCGAAATTGTTCTTAACATTGAATAAATTCCTCATTTGGACATTTTCTATAGTCCAATGCACAAGGCAGTTATGAGTGACAAAAGAAAAGGGGAAGATCAGAGAAAAAACTACCCCTTATGCAATGCAATGTTTCAGTGGATGCTCTATGGAAAGATGTTGAGAAGATCCCACTCAGGATCTAACTTGCCTAACTCAATTCACGAGAGTTTAAGATTCTGTAACCATTGAAAAAGAATCAAAAGTTCATCAATTGATGAAAAAAAATGATGATAAGGTCATTCAACTTGAACTAGAGTTACAAGTAGAGAAACAAATTTTCAGTCAACAGTTATAGGTACAGATCGCACAAATCTAGGAGACCATGGACCAAATAAAAATTAAAAATCAAAGTGAAATTAGTACTAAGGATACTCTAACTCACCAATTACAACGTTGTATTGAGAAAGTGAAAGATAACCCAAATATTGATGAGTTCAGGAAAGAGGCCTTAGAGTTAAACACTTTATTGGCACAACAACAGGTTGTATTTTGTCAGAAATTAACTAGCATTATTGAATTATGTAAACAGAGTGATTCACTTATGAATTGCATTGCAGATATGATTATTAGTTTTGATGTCATAGATGATAAAGTCTCCTAGTTTGTAACCTGGCAAGATTCTACTGATGGCCGAAAGGCCAACCTGCCCAAAATTTAGGATTCAAAGAAAGAAATAATATTCACAGACTGAGATATAGATTTGAAGAAACCAGAGAGATCCATTCCCATAGCAAAGGATGTTTATACAAAAATTGTGGAGACTATTAGCCAAAATATCATTGCAACAAATTTTATTGATAGTTGTCTTACCGGTGCATTACCTTTAGTAAAAGAATTGATAATACAAAGACAAGAAGTGTCAAAGGTAAAATAAGAACATATCATGAAGCTGGAAAAGCTAGATCGGGAGAAATATTGCATATATTTAGTAAAGTCTCATACCTAATGGCTTATATTGCGTCCTCTCACAAATACATCCTCCTAGATGGTTCCCCCACTTTCTGATGTTCTTTTCACTGGACACCTATGCATTAGGCCAAACCAACCTCTACAGATTATGCCTATTCTTAATATTCTTCAGCTCAAGGAACAAACGGAAGAGGAGACAACATGACAGTCCTCAAACAAGTCATCCCTTTAATTTCAATTTCTGTTTTGATTTTACTTAATTTAAGGAAGGTTGTTTGAAACCTCCTCAATTTTTATTGTAAAAAATATTTTAAGACATACTATTTTTATATTTAAATCCCTTCATGTCATTAAATAAGGGGTCCTGAAATTTTGAAAATAAGACTTTATCGATGTTGCACTTTTATAATCTTAAATTTTTCTAAATAGAAAAGGCTAGGCAAAGCATTATTTCTCAGATGAGTAGAGTAAACATACACATGGTAATTTTATCCTATGTGTTATATTTGAGCTTCAAATGAGAAATGGTTTGTTTATCTTATGATGTTTTCTTTTATATATTTATTTGAATACAAATTGACATTAATTCACTTCTGAACATCTTATAGTGTTATCATTATATATATATATATATATATATATATACATGTAATACAGGCATTGTAAAAGTCGCGATATAAGCTTTATTCAGTTTATTTAATTAACTATTTAATTAAATCAATTATCTCAAACATTTTCATATCTCTAAATGAATGTATGATCTTTATTTGCATCCACTGAAAGGTTATTTTATAGATCACATTGAAAATAGATTTCATCCTGAGATACATAATAGATAAATTTATTGTTTACCCCAAGATTGCATATATTTCCAATTAAAATAAATTCAAGGTTATTGTGATCATCCTTTAGATTTTATCATATTTTCGGAGACAAGGACATCCAAAGATCAACTATGTAATATAGGAAAGGAATAATGGTGAATATGGTAGCAGGTGTCAATGAGGGCACACGTTTATATGGATGACATGCTCAGACATGCAAGATGGATGGATACACCTCACAAGAGAGGTTGTGGTTATGCTTTATATTCTAGTTCTATTTTAGATGGACATTAAGGTCATCAACTCTATCATCCTTATAGGATGAGTGAGAGAGGGTACTTTCCTTATGATTTTAAGAAAACCAAGCCTCCTACATTTGATGGAGAGCAGAAGAAGATAGATGATGCAGAAGCATGGCTGCTTGGGATGAAAAATTTCTTTGAGAAGCATGATTATACAAAGAATGTGAAAGCCATGATTCCTATTTCTAGTCTCAAGGGAAAATCATATATCTAATGGGAAGATGTGAAGCGTGTCAGATTCATAATGATAGAAGACTTTAGATAACATGAGTTTAAGAGACTCTTCAGGAACAAGTACTTGTCCTAGAGATACTACCATGGAAAGGCTAAGGAGTTATATGAGTTGAAGATGGGTTTTATAAAATATAAAGACTTCATGACTAAGTTTTTGGATTTGTTGATTTATGAACCTTACCTCAAGGATGAGAAGACAAAGCTTCAAATGTTTGTCAACAGACTTCCATTAACATTTAATGATCATATTGAGTATGATGACCATCGATCGTTGGAGAAAATTATCAAAAATTTAAAGAACTATTATGAACTGATGCAGGAGCATTAGCTCAGGAAATACCTTGTAATTTTTATTAAACCTAGGGGTCTCATGTTTTTGAGGATTTATTAATTTCATGTAAATATTAATATTATTTTTGAGTGATTAGTTATATTTTTAATTAATTATTTGTGAGAATTTGTAAATGTTTCCAAACAACTGGAAAACATGAGAGAAATTAGATGAGAGATATATAAGAGATAATTAGGAAGCCTAAGATAGATTTAGTTGCAAGGTTTTAGGAGATAAATTAGAAAAGTGAGGATTTTTTAAATATTCTTTTATTAATTAAAAGGATATGAGAGAAAATAGAATTAAGTAGCAAAATTAGGGAGTAGGAATGCTATGTATGGGACTTAGTTGAGTCCACACCTAAAATGTATTTAAATTAGATTTAGTTGAGGATTAGGTGGAGAGATTTTTGGAGTGAATTAAATTCATTATTTATGTATTAATATGAGTAGTTTTGTGAGGAGAACACACTTGAATAGTTGAAGAGCTGAGGGGAGTGAGTGAGGAGTGGTTTAAAGGGAAAAGAGCCAAGAGGCCGCCCAATGTAATATCTGGCCACATAATTTTAATATAGTTTATGGAGTTGATTGTATGGCTCTTTTTCGCCTTCATGTTTAATTAAGTTAGATGTTTTCCATGATTATATTGTAGAAACTTTGAGTGTTTTCAAAGTTCTTGAAGGAGTTCTGTTCTTATATGCGGGATCTTCTTTCTAGCAGAATTCCTGCATCATGAAAATTCAATGTGTATGTCTTTTCCTAAGCATGATTGGAAAGGGAATGCGAAGACCAAAGGAAAATGGGCTTTGATGTGGGAAAGACCTAAATATTCAGGTGAGAGATAAAATGTGGCCACTTACAAGAAGTTTAGTGAAATTGAGAAGGGACATGGACCTCAACCTAGAGAGAAGAAAAATAAAGTAGTGGAAGAGAACTATTGTAATATTGGATATTTGGAAAAGATCATCACAAGAAGTATTTTCTATTGTATGAGTGTGAAAGACCTCAGATTTATAGTGCTCAAGAGGAAGAAATAGTTGGGGATGTTTGATATGGCCTTTCTCATATTTATGTCGCATTTAATAAAAAGAAGGAAGATCACCAGGAATCCATTATTGAGATGGAATGTAATGTCTATCACTGAGTTGTTTCCATTTTGATTAATCCTAGATATAATTATACTTATGTTAATCTCGACCCGTTGGATAAGTGTGGCTTGAGTAAATAAGTACATGCAGAGTCTTCGTTGGTGAAGTTGGCTACAAGGACCAAAAAAAGAGTTCATCATTGGATTAGAACTTATGCATTTGAGATGAATTGTATTCCTAGATCAACAAATCTAAATGTGATTGCATTGGGTTCATATAGAATGCTTTTCGGTACAAATTGGTTATACCGTCACATGACTAAGGTATATTTTTATGAGAAGGGTATTGAGTGCTTGGATAATGATGGAGAGAAGGTAATATTTTAGGTAATGAAGAAGCCTACATCAGTAAGAATTTTTATAGCTATGCAAGAAAAGTGCAGTTGCAAGAGAGGGTGTGTATTGTTTCCAATGCATGTTTCCAATGATAAAGGGAAGGTTGTTGAGAAGTCTAATGTCTTGAAGAGGTATCCAATTTTGGAGAAGTTTCAAGGTGTGTTTCTTGTAAATATTTCATGGCTACTTCCTCATAGGAAAATGGATTTCTATATTTAGTTGTTACCATGAGCAAAAACAACATCAAAGACACCTAACATGATGAGCACTCCATATTTGGAAGAATTGAAGTTATCTCTTAAGTAAATGATTGTTAAAGGATACATAAGGCCACATGTATCACTGTTGAGTTCATTAGTGTTGTTTGTGAAGAAGAAGGATGATACTCTCAGGTTGTGTATTGAATACATGAAGTTGAATAAGGTGGCGATCAATAAAATGCATCATTTTCCATAGATTAATGACTTGTTTGATAAGTTGAAGGTGTTAGTTATCAGTAATTTTTATATGTATAGATGACTAAATATTGGTTCTAGATTTCGAAAAACAAGGTTCCTTGAATATTGTGAGTTTTAGAAATCTCACTCCCTTCATTATCCTTATACCACATTTTTCACTATTTTACCATTTTTCCATTCCATGGTCACCCTACCACTCCTAGAGGACTCCTTATGGGTTTGTGCCACTCATATTTCCTTTTCCCACCTATAACCTCAGCACTCTTTTTTGCCTTTTCCTCACAACTCAATTTGACATCTAGGGTTTACATGTATTATAACTCTTTCCCATGACTCACGAGGTTCCTCAAGCATTGATGGTCTTGAAACTATCTTTGAAGACTCTTTAGATAAATAAATTACATTGGTTTTTGAATCTTCATTACACCACTTTTTCAATAATATGTTCTTACACTTGAAGCCTCCAAAACCAATTTTCAGTCAAGGTAAAGTCAAAGAGCCCCTCACTATGTATATTAGGGTTTCATAGGGTCCAAGGTCATCATCTCCAAAGAGGACTACCATTCAGCTTCAAAGTCTACACATAAGTTAATGGGCTAGCTTGACACTTTTGCAGAAGTGTTAAGAGGCCAACCAACAAAAGAAATTGATGAGGTAAGAGGTCTGCTACTCAATGATGACATCATGCAGAAATAAAGACAAGAGAATTAGGGTTTATCTTGGTAGTCCAGTAGAGTGACAACAAAATGAATAAACTGCAGAAATGACATAACGAAGGTAAATGGTATGTCAGACTCCATAATGACATCCAAGAAACATCCTAAATATGCCACTGTGATCAGATCCTAGAATGTTGAAAATTAGTTTGCCATGGCTAGATGAGAAATATGTTAAGCCTCCATGTTGATAGCAGAAAGAAGACCTGAAAGGGGCTACTCTGTGCAAGCATCCAAATTTTTCTAGAGTAAAATGTCTCACCATTTCAAAGAACAAGGAAAATATTATCAGTGAAAGGAGAATCAAATTATCATTTCAGTCACCTACACTTAGTTATCAAAATGATGAAAAACATGGTGTTGAGTTCCAATATCGAAACCAAAGGTGATTATAAAATTTTTGTTGTGCAAATGAGTATGTCACACTTGAGGAACAAAGGGAAAGGACACATCATTATTTTACGGCACCTGCAAATTAGAAGTGGCCAAAGAAGGTAAAGGGCATTGTTTGAATTCCATAATGCATGTCAAAAGAATGTTGAGATGGTTTTTCCTTGTGTTTTTGGTCTCAAAGGTGTCAAAAGAAAACATATCAATCCCCCAAGATAAAAAAAAGGTCATGTTCATCATCTCTGTCACTTGTACAACAAAAAATAGTGTAAAACAGTTAGTGAAAGATGAAAAGGGACTAGAAGCATTAAGAAGTGGTTTAAAAAGGTAAATCAAACACCACATGCCATATAATTCATTGCACACTTCATATAAATCATTGATACCTTAGAGAGATTTTTTAGTTTCAAAGAGAGGAAAATTTTAGTTTTCAGGTCAAATTCGGGCAACTTTACCCGACACTGCGTGTTCAGGCTGGTGCTGTGTGCCTGATAGTTTCTCCTTTGTTTTTTTAGCACTACGCTGCGCACCTGCCCAAAAGACCCGACAGGCCTGAGAAGTAGCCCTGGCATTGCACGCCTGGAACAAGGTACCCGCCCTCACTCATTTGTCACCCGACAGGCCCAAAAAAAACCATACACACTTCACGTTTAGCCCGACCCAACACCCCGGGCAGGCACTGCGCCTTTGGCCAAGAAGGCCTTTGAAGCAGCTAAACCACTTAAGCCCCCTCAAAATTGCTTTCAAATTTCCTCCTAGGGTCTTTCAAAACATTATTAAGGATAAGTGCCATCAAACACACTCAATTGCAAGCACTTTTCGATGATTTAATTGAATGATAAAGGAAACCCTAGGAGACTACCCTAAGGCTTAAAATTGACATCACTATCAAGCCTCATTTGATTTGCCTATGAAGAAATCAGTGATTGACCAGGGTGCTTACATTAGCAAAGGGCTACCATTGAAGTTTTATCCTCTCACCATCCAATGAATTTTAATCCTAATTCACTCACCTCACTCACTTGAAAAGATACCTTTTTCATCACCATTTCATTTGTCTCAGTCCCATTTGCAGAGCTAGGGTTTTCAAAAGCAGAGCTATTAAAATGTGAAGAGGAGGGAGACAATGGCAGTGATATAGAGCCTCAAATGCTATAAATACAATAAGGTAAACAGAAGTGCAGAAGAAAGTAAGGATGAAAAAATTAATGGAGAGGATTCCTATGATAAATCAGACAGATGAAGGATCAAATAGTGAGGGTAGCAAGGAAATAAGGCAAATATCATAAAGGAAGAAAAAGGCAGTGAAGAAGATATCAGCGAAGAAAATGCCAACAACGAGAAACCTTCAAGGAGGAAACGGAGGAAGAAAACCTTAACATTCCTAATTATCCATCCCCTAAAGCCATCACAAACATAATCAACAAGGAAAATCTAGATTTTGACATATTTTGAAAAGTTTTTGAGTTTTTAGAGTTTTTGACTATTTTTAAGGGGCAAGGGCGACGCTGCGCATTTTACTCAGGAATCCATTGAAGAAAAACTTGAATTTTTTGGATTTATGAGGCCTAGGGCATCATACACACAAAATTTTAGCTCATTTTGAGCAAGAATGGTCTTCCAAAGGGCCTAAAAACATGTAAACTTTCACCTTTCTGCCATGTTTTCAGGGCAGGCATTGTGCCTTTATCAGCCTTGGGAGTTTTTAATTTTGAACAGGTAAATGAAGTCCAATTAGATAAACAAGGGAATTTTTTTAAATTATACTTTATAGGCTTTCCAACGAGCCATCACGGAGCTCATTCCGACATCGGGAAGGCCTTCACAATTCAGCTGCAATGTGACCCAGTTTTCCTGTGTAGGCACTGTGCCCTTGGACCTCAAAGCTGCGTTTTTGCAAAAAAGTCAAAAAAACACACTGAGATATTTTTGGGAGTTTTTGAAGACCTCAATGTAAATTTTTTTGATAAGTTAGGTTTTAAGAGATATTTTTCATTTATTAGAACTGGATATTTGTGCCTTGGGCCTTGCATGGTCTTAAAGGACAAATTTGATATTTATGAGCAATTAATGGCCTCCAAAACCCTAGTTAGGGTTTTGGCTCTCCTTTGCATGATAAATATTGGATGAGGGCCTCATTTTTCATGTTGGATATTGTTTTTTTTGTCACTTGTTGAAATGAGCATAGGCTCTGAGTTGTAAAGTGTTTTTGGCCTTGGAGCTTTGTAATCCTTTTGGACTGAATGATAATGGAGCCAAGCACTTTGCAGGATTCATGAACATGGAAAATGGTGATGTTTTTCTTGTTTTTTCTATCATTTTATTATGTTTTACATGTGTTGGCGATATGTCTTTGGTATCCTATTGTATTGAATTGATTGTCCTTGATGGCAACTCTCTGACAAAGGATGCAGATACTGACTGTATGAAGAACTCAGAAATCCATCAGCAATTCTATACAAGAAGAACATAAGACTGAATGTATATCTGATTTTCTTGAATAAGTTCGACAATGGATAATTGAAATCCGTGATAGTTAAGAAACCCAGTGTTGCATTTGATGGTGCTTTGTATACAGTTAGAGGTACCAATGTTAATATGGTCGACTGTGTATCCCAACTGGTAGACAATGAATCAATGCGTGATAACCCTCTGTATTATGGAGTAAGGTGTTTATTCATATTCTGAATGATGGATCCAATGGACACAGAGAACCGAGTCGAACAGTCCGAAAGGATTTCATCGGAGGTGTATAACAGTAATTTTGGTTATATGAACTGATAACGCAGAGAAACGAATTGGCGAAGGTATGCTGACGGAACCTGGAGTAGAAGGGCAGAACCTTGCGAATGAACAGTGAACGTGGTTTAAGGTTGGAAGTGATTTTTATCGCACCACCTTTGCAGCGAAAGAGATAATTGAGGAGGGGGGATCGATTCCATAGATCGACCGACGCGTGTCCCCGAGCAACTTTTGAAAACCGCCTCCACTGCGCGCCATCGCGCGTTAATGTCCGACCAAGGATGCCGCGCGATATTTTTGTGTGCCATCGATCTGGAAGGGAGCCATCGGACGGTGGCCGTATGAGGAAGGTGCATGATGGATAACCAAAGTACGGTGCGAGTATGTGATTGGGTCATTGATTATATATGTGGGCCCAGTTTAAATTATATTAATTAATCTAAGGTTTGCGGGGTTAATAAAGGATGTTGAATATGTGAAGTTGGTGAAATATGAAACATTTGATGAAATGTACGTGGGTTAATATATGCAATTGATCTCACGAACACATAAACCAGGGGTTGTTATATACATGTCTTGGGAGTTCATAACTAAAGGAGGACTCGGATTAATATCTCAATCTCAGATTGAGATATTAAAAAGCCTTACATTAATTATCTAATTGAAAAATCAAGAAAATAGAACAATAAGAAATTTTTTGGGGCTTGGGTAGGCGCCGTTGGATTATCTAATTGATCCCGTCCAGGAATACCATCAGTGGTTGGGTGGTTTTGACTCATGGTTTTAATAAAGGCAAAAACTATATAAGGAGAAGAGGATTATAGTACAAGGTGTGTATGCGGAGATGTTGTTAATGAATAAATCTCTATAAGAGATATCTGCATGATTGAACTCTGTTTTTTAAAAATCTGAATCTATGATGCACCTATGGAGTTGATGAAAGTTCAAGATCTCTAGATCTAGAAATGATGAATATCTAGGAAAGTATGCAAGGAAATAATGAAGACCTGACGTAAGTCTGATGAAGAAATTGAAGAAATTTGGTGGATCTGAGGGTTGAAGTCTTCTGCATGAAAGTGGAAGCTTTCTGCTAGTACAAACTGGTGTCAAAATCAGGGGGTCGGAGCTCCCTTCCAGTAGTAACTGGAGAACGAGAGAAGGTTGTAACCTTCTGCATTTGGGTGTCTGCGTGCTGGTATAAGTCTACGCCAGCACAAAAATTGGAAGAAGTTTTCTTTATAATAAATATTGAAGACAGAAACGACAGCAGCGGTGGTTTTCTCCCAAATTGGGTTTCCACCTTAAATACTGGTGTTCATGTGCGTTGCTTATGTATGATGGCTTATTATGTTATTACTGCACATGCTTAATTCTTACTAAACTTCTGATGAATGAATGATGCAATAATATAAGTAAATAATTGAATGCATAATTTTTTCAGTCAGATCTAAATACTGATTCACCCCCCCCCCCTCTCAGTATTTTTTCTTAACAATTGGTATCAGAGCAGGTCCTTCTGAAAAGCTTAGCTGCTAGAAGGAAGATCAATCAACATGAGCAATCAATATGGAATAGCATCTATCAAGCCTCCACTCTTCAACGGAAACAATTTAATCTTCTGGAAGACAAGGATGAGATCCTATCTTCAGTCTCTGGGTGCAGATGTATGGGCTATTGTTGAAGTAGGATATCAATATCCAACCGCAGTACCAACAGATCCAACGGAAAGAAAGAATTATGAAAAAAATGTAAATGTAGTTAATGCTCTATTGGGAAGTCTAACTGAATCAGAATTTTTCAAAGTCATGCAGTTGAATACAACAAAGGAAATATGGGACAAAATCATTCTAAGCTATGAAGGTGATGCAAAGGTAAAAAGTGCTAAACTCCAAACTCTCAGAATTCAATATGAGAACCTAAAAATGCATAATGAGGAGAGCATTGCTAATTTATTTTTACGACTTGATGATATTGTAAATCGTATGAGAAATCTGGGATAAATAATAACCAAATCTACTTTGGTTGAGAAAGTTTTAAGATCACTAACGACAAAATTTGAGTCAAAAGTTTCTGCTCTTGAAGAAAAGCAGGATCTTCAAAATCTTACTGTGGTGCAACTTCATGGCATACTAACTGCATATGAAATGAGAAGAGGAGGACCATCTAAAGTCAAAGAAGCCGTCTTTAGAGCTTCTACAAAAGGGAAAGAAGTACAAGAGACAGAAGGATCAGGGTATATCTCAGAAGAAGATGAGGTAAATTTTGTAAAGAAACTCCAACTTGGTACAGGACGGTTCAGAGGTAAGCTTCCTTTCAAATGTTTTGCTTGTGGAAGAGTTGGTCATTATGCTACTAAGTGTCCTCACAAAGAAACACATGAAAAAGGAAAGGAAGTAGCAAGAAGGAATAAGAATCGGTTTAGCACTAGAAAAAGTTACTATACTAATGAAGACGATGATGACATATATCCTTCTACATCAAATAGGAATGATATAGATAGTGAAACTAATGAATAACCCGAAGATGATCTATCTGGAAAAGCTCCATCCAGATATGTTCAAAAGAATCATCCAGAATCTCAAATTTTGCAAGAAAAGGGATCAGGTGTAGAAACAAGAAGGACTCTTGTGGGATCTTCTAGCTATCTGCCATTTCTATCCACTATTGAACCACAAAATTTCAATCAAGCCAGCAAAGATGAATGTTGGATTCAAGCCATGAATGGAGATCTTGATCAAATTGAAAAGAATCACACTTGGGAATTAGTACCAAGACCTCATGACAAAAATGTCATTGGAACTAAATGGATATTCAAAAATAAGTTAAATGAGAATGGGGATGTCATAAGAAATAAAGCTAGACTTGTTTGCAAGGGGTATGCTCAACAAGAAGGTATAGACTTTGAAGAAACTTTTTCCCCTGTAGCTAGACTTGAAGCCATAAGAATGTTTCTTGCTTTTTCAAGCTTCCAACAAATCAGAGATTATCAAATGGATGTTAAATCTGCTTTTCTCAATGGTGATCTAGAAGAAGAAGTTTATATAGACCAACCAGAAGGATTCATTTTGGGAAATGATGAAAAACTTGTTTGTAGACTTAAAAAGGCTCTATATGGTCTCAAACAAGCTCCAAGGGCATGGTATTATTGCCTTGACAAATATCTTCATCAACAAGGATTTTCAAAGGGGTCTGCTGATAGCAACTTATACACAAAAATTGAAAATGATAAACTATTGATTGTGGTTGTATATGTTGATGATATCATTTTTGGAAGTAATGAAGAATCTATGAGTCAGAAATTTGCTTCTGTCATGCAGCAAGAATTTGAAATGTATTTACTTGGGGAACTAACATTCTTTCTTGGCTTGCAAGTGCATCAAACTGCAGATGGTATATTCCTATCACAAGCAAAATATCTTAAGCAAATTCTGAAGAAGTATGGCATGGAAGAATGCAAACCTATAAGTACACCAATGATAACCAGATGCAATCTCAGTTCTCATGATGATTCTCCCACGGTGAATCAACCAGAATACAGATCAATGATAGGAAGTCTACTTTATCTCACCGGGACTAGACCAGACATTATGCATGTTGTTGGGATTGTTGGACGATTCCAAGCTAATCCAAAAGAGTCTCATCTTCAGGCTGTCAAAAGAATATTCAAATATCTGCAAGGAACTCAAGACTTTGGACTATGGTATCCAAAGAATGATGATCTTACTCTTCATGCTTACACTGATGCAGATTGGGCTGGAAATGTTGATGATCGGAAAAGCACTAGTGGTGGTGCATTCTATATGGGGCCCCGGTTAGTATCTTGGTTCAGCAAGAAGCAAAGCTCTATTGCCTTATCTATAGTAGAAGCAGAATATGTGGCTGCAGCATCATGTTGCACTCAACTCCTTTGGCTGATGCAAACCTTACAAGACATTCAAATCAAATGTTCACCTCCTATCTCCATTATGTGTGATAATAAAAGTGCCATCGGTATCTCAAAGAATCATGTTATGCATTCAAAGACCAAGCACATTCCCATCAAATATCACTTCTTACGTGAACAAGTGCTTGAACAAAAGGTGAAATTGGAGTATGTTCCCTCCAAAGAAAAAGTTACTGATATATTTACCAAACCTCTACCCAGGGGAGTGTTCGAATATCTCAGACAAAAACTGGGAGTAGTCTCTGCCATGGAGAAGATCAGACTTGTTTAAATTCAGAAGATTAAATTGGATATGCTCCTGTTGAAGGTATTCAGGATGCACAGGCTAAGGGGGAGCATTGGTCATGTAGCAAGGATGCATTGTTGGCATTCTAATTATTTGTTGCAATCTGATCTCATGCTTGAGAATATTTGATCTTGAGTGTATAAGTCATTTCTGTTACTTCATTGAATATTATGTTTGAAGATGCAACATGATCTCAGAGGGAGCATGGTATTGTCTGTACATAGGATTCTGATCTATCCTTTGCCCTTGATGTCAAAGGGGGAGAATATTGCTGAATGTTTTTCTAGTCATGGTTGCCATCAAGTCCAAAGGGGGAGATTGTTGGCGATATGTTTTTGGTATCCTATTATATTGAATTGATTGTCCTTGATGGCAACTCTGTGACAAAGGATGCAGATACTGACTGTATGAAGAACTCAGAAATCCATCAACTATTCTATACAAGCAGAATATAAGACTGAATGTATATCTGCTTTTCTTGAATAAGTTCGATGACGGATAATTGAAATCCGTGATAGTTAATAAACTTGGTGTTGGGTTTGATGGTGCTCTGTATACAGTTAGAGGTACCAATGTTAACATGGTCGACTGTGTATCCCAACTGGCAGACAATGAATCAACGCGTGATAACCCTCTGTATTATGGAGTAAGGTGTTTATTCATATTCCGAATGATGGATCGAATGCACGCAGAGAAACGATTCGAACAGTCCGAAAGGATTTCATCGGAGCTGTATAACAGTAATTTTGGTTATATGAACTGATAACACGGAGAAACGAATTGGCAAAGGTACGTTGACGAAACCTGGAGTAGAGGGTCGGAACCTTGCGAATGAAAAGTGAATGTGGTTTAAGGCTGGAAGTGGTTTTTATCACACCACCTTTGCAGTGAAAGTGGTAATTGAGGAGGGGGAAGCAATTCCCTAGATCGACCGACGCGTGTCCCCGAGTGACTTTTGAAAACCGCCTCGACTGCGCGCCATCGCGCGTTAATGCCTGACCAAGGATGCTGCGCGATATTGTTGTGTGCCATCGATCTGGAAGGGAGCCATCAGACGGTGGCCGTATGAGGAAGGTGCACAATGGATAACCACTGTACAGTGCGAGTATGTGATTGGGTCATTGATTATATATGTGGGCCCTCTTTAAATTATATTAATTAATCTAACGTTTGTGGGGTTAATAAAGGATGTTGAATATGTGAAGTTGGCAAAATATTAAACATTTGATGAAATGTACATGGGTTAATATATGTGATTGATCTCACGAACACATAAACCAGGGGTTGTTATATATATGTCTTGGGAGTTCATAACTAAAGGAGGAATCGGATTAATATCTCAATCTTAGATTGAGATATTAAAAATCCTTAGATTAATTATCTAATTGCAAAATCAAGAAAATAGAACAATAAGAAATTGTTTGGGGCTTGGGTAGACCCTACTGGATTATCTAATTGATCCCGTCTAGGAATACCATCAGCGGTTGGGTGGTTTTGACTCATGGTTTTAATAAAGGCAAAAATTATATAATGAGAAGAGGATTATAGTACAAGGTGTGTATGCGGAGGGGTTGTTAATGAATAAATCTCTATAAGAGATATCTACATGATTGAGCTCTGTTTTTTAAAAAGTTGAATCTATGATGCACCTATGGAGTTGATGAAGGTTCAAGATCTCTAGATCTAGAAATGATGAATCTCTAGAAAGGTCTGCAAAGAAATAATGAAGACCTGACGTAAGTCTGATGAAGAAATTGAAGAAATTTGGTGGATCTAAGGGTTGAAGTCTTCTGCATGAAAGTGGAAGCTTTATGCCAGTACAAACTAGTGTCAAAATCAGGGGGTCGGAGCTCCCTTCCAGTAGTAACTGGAGAACAAGAGAAGGTTTTAACCTTCTGCAGGTGGGTGCCTGCGTGCTGGTATAAGTCTGCGCCAGCACAAAAATTGGAAGAAGTTTTCTTTATAATAAATATTGAAGACAGAAACGACAGCAGCGGTGGTTTTCTCCCAAATTGGATTTCCACCTTAAATACTGGTGTTCATGTGTGTTGCTTATGTATGATGGCTTATTCTATTATTACTGCACATGCTTAATGCTTACTAAACTTCTGATGAATGAATGATGCAATAATCTAAGTAAAGAATTAAATGCATAATTTTTCGGTCAGATCTAAATACTGATTCACCCCCCCCTCTCAGTATTTTTCCTAACGACATGTTGTTTAATCCTTCTCTCGCATTTGAATAGAAGTTTTAGCTTAAGGTATGTTTTCAAAGTTCATTAAGTTTGTCTCCTTCTCTTGCTTTCATGTTTTCCTCTGCTAGGTTAGTTTAGCGAATTCTTAGTTGCTCTCTAAACCGACTCTACTTGTTTATCTCGTGAATGATTTAATGGAGTTAGTGTCAAAGAGGTTTTATGGTTAGCCCTACCCTTTTCCATCACTTTAAACATTGCTTTTGAGGTCTTTACTTCAAATTATTGCTAATTTGGTTTAGCTAAAGAGGTTTATGATTTTCCATGCCCTTTTGTTCATCTTAAATAGTTTCCTTGAAGTTTCTCTATACTTTAATTAATGAAGTTAGGAGTTCCCTCTTCTTTGACCTATTCTATATGTCATCTTGAATGGTTTCTTTCTCTGAAAGTAGATTAGCTAGAGAGGTTAGGAGTTCCCTACTCTCTAGGGTTTATTGGATTTTTGTCTTAATGTTTGCTTGCTAAGGTTTAGGCAAAGAACTATTGTATGCCCTATCTTTGGTTTTGTATTCATGCATAGTTTTCTGAAGGCCCTTGTTGTTGTATTATTTTACAAAGGATTATTAACTGCCCTTTTCACGTAATTTGTTCCCAATTTATTTTTCATTCCACTCACCTAAGCCTTGAAGATCCATTCAGCGCTGTTAACTTCCCCTCCGAAGCATCCTTGACCTATTGTTGTACTTTTCTAGACCTATTGCAAAATCCATAACCCAATGGTCTAAAACTCTCCTACTCTATCTGTTTTCCTTGAAAACCTACCCAACCAATAAAATCAAACAAACAAACCCTAATATTTATAACTAGCCTAAAATAAAAAACCTAAAAGCTATCAATTTACATCCTTACACAAAAATAGAGAGATCCCTCTCTGCGTCTAGGAAGGCTAGGTCCTAAGACTCTGAAGACTGGTTTGATGTTACACGTGTACATTTTCCCTTGCCAATCTGACAAATTACGGGGACCTAACAAAAGGGATCAACATTATTCTGAAACATTGATGTCAAATCAGGATATCATCAGGTATGCATCAAATAAAAGCACATCTACAAGAAAACGTTCCATACTAGGTATGGGCATTATGAGTTTGTGGTTGTTCTTTATGCTCTTACTAATGCTCTAGATACTTTCATGTGTTTGATGAATAGTATGTTGTTTCCTTATCTGGACATGTTTTTGATTGTGTTCATTGATGATATATTGATATATTCTCAAAATGAGGAAGAACATACCGAGCACCTTGCAACATTCTGAAGATTGTTGAGAGAGCATTCAATTGTATGCCAAGCTTATGAAGTATAGTTTATTTCATACTAGATTTCATTACATGGGACATGATGTTTTGAATTAAGGTTTATAAGTGGACCTATAGAATATTAGAGCTATCAATGAATGGCCAAATCCTAGGAATATGGATGAGGTCATATCATTCGTGTCACTATAATTTTTTTACAGGAATTTTGTTGAGTCCCAAACTTGCATCTTTCCTATACACCTTTCTAGACTTTTTCCATTTACCTGGACCTCCTAATTTATCAACATCATTGCATATTAATCATAAAAGAGCATTGAAAGTGGTTTTTAACTATGTTTTGTGTCTGCTGTTTGAATTAGATTTTTGCTCATTGAGCTGCGGAATCTTGTCACTTTCCGCAGCTGCTTCAACTTTCCGCAGCCATTTTGTTAAATTCTATATTGCAGGTCTCTTCAGGAAAATCAAGCCACATGGGCAAGTTGTAAATGACATGAATATGGACCGAGTCCTATTGTCTCAGTCGAATTCATCAAAGAAGGTCGTGGTCAAAGGTAGTCAAGCGGTGGTCAACCTAAGAGTCCTATGGTGATAGAACTCTGTTTTCCACCACGTGAAGACTTGCGTGGCCGTTCCTAAAACTCAGGGGACATATCAACACCTGTGAACTGCTCCATAAGCCGAATCCAACGGCCACCCTCCATAGATTTAATCTTCATGGCAGCCATAATGCTAGATTTCTGGACGTGGTTGTTCACGTGTCTTTTATCAGCACAGATTGTAGGAAAGTAGTTATGTCATCCTCTGTTATAAATAATGCGTTCTCATATGCATAGTAGCTAGCTTTTGTAATGTAATTTTGCTGTAAATAAATCCCACTGTACCGTGACATTATTTCCTTGTTATGAATGCATTTTGAATACATGAGAAGACTCTATTCATAAGCATAATTCGTGGTTGATAGTTGTTCCCCGAGGATTGTGCAGAGGGCCCCTGCACACGCCGAGGTTTTTTTTATTGCTGTATAGTTTCATGCTTTATTTCCTTACGTTCATTATGCCATAGTTATTCACGTGTATATATTACATCTCTTATGGTATTAACGTTTTATTTCTGTCCATAATTTTTCATGCTTTATATTGCTGTTAATTGATCAGTGTCTTTGTTCTAGATTACAGTAGGCAGCCCAGGCATTTGCACATATTTTTACAATGACTGATGACATGGAATCAGTCTTGTCCTTCTGCTGATTTATTTTTCTTAGCTTTTAATTCCAGCATTGTTTTATTTATTTCAGTTTTGTACATTTGCTTTATTAGTTATATTAGATATTAAATTACTCATGTCATTATCAGTTACCTCCGAAAGCCATAGCGAGACTAATGGTGAGGGATTGAAGTATGAGTGTGTAGTTTGATATTAGTTTATTTTTCTGCAAGTTAGATATTAAATTGCTCATGTAATTATCATTTACCTCTGAAAGCCATAGCAAGACTAATGGTGAGGGATTGAAGTATGAGTGTGTAATTTGATATTAGTTTATTTTTCTGCAAATTATATATCAGATTGCTCAAGTTTTTTATGATTACCTCCGAAAGCCATAGAAAGAATAATGGTGAGGGGTCAGAATATGAGTTGATGTAATTTGATTTTAGCTTTACTTTGCTTGCAATTCTTGGATTTCTTTGAGCACAGTTTCTTTTGTATTTAGACAGCAGCAAGGGTAATGGGTTTCATGATCAATATTTCACTGTTTGTTTGACTAGTATAGTCGCACATTTTCATTTTCTTTTAGGAATTAATTTTGTCATTGTATGTTTTAAAACCCTTTTGAAGTTTGAAGTTTGGGAAATAATTATAAAGGACATCATTGCCTTGAACATCTATATCCATACTTGTCTTTTAGAATTTCCATCTCACATTAGGAAACCAACCAAGATAAAAACCCCCAAGATAAATAAAAAATACCAAAAATGACAAAAAGTAAGAGATAGGTTATCTTGCACATATAGTGTGCCACACTTCGTCAGCTTACGAATCCCGGATTGAAAAATTAATGTAGCAATTTAGGACACACTAAATTGACCAAAAATTTTGGCGCCGTTGCCGGGGAAGTGTAACTAGGTAGCCAATTTCTTAAATAAAAAAAAACAATAAAAGGGAAGGAAAATTGATAACTTCTTGAAGTATGCTCTCCTCTTGCACCTAGTGTGATCTGGAGGATCAGAAAAGAGAGTTATTGGTTCAATAATTTGTTAAGTATGCTCTCTTCTTGCACCTAGTGTGACCCGGAAGATCAGAAAGAGAATTATTCTTAAAAATAGAAAAAATGACATGCATATAGCAAGAGATTCTAGGGGAAGGTTTATAGCTAGAGCCAAGAGTTTGATTTTCACAACTCCATCTTCTTCAAGGCATAGACAAGATTCACCACCATCTACCCCTAGCCTTAAGATTCCTGGAATTCAAGGAGCAGCTGAATTAAAGGATTATCCTACACCATCTACCAAATCTCATTTAGAAGAAGACCCTTTCTTTAATTCTACAGAGAGCATATTGTAATTAAAGAAGTAGAATCACCTGAAGAAGAAAAGGAAGAAACTCCCTCTCATCCTCCCTTGATAGAAGAACCAGAGGACTCTGAGGACTCTGAAGAAACTATCATGACAGAGGAAGTAGTAGATGAATTCGGAGGTAGAGGTAGAGGTAAAGGAGGAGGAAATAATGGAGGCAACAATGGTGGAGGTGGAGGTAATAATGGAAGAAATAGGGAAGGAGAAAACTCATTTGGATTCCCTATAGTTGATGAGGAAACTCATACAACGATGAAAAACATCTCACCATGTGTCCTCCCCAACTTTTATGGATTGCGAGGTGAGGATCCTGAAACATTTCTGTTTGAGTTTGAAGTCGTGTGCCGAACCTATGACTATATGGAAGACTCTCAAAAACTCAAACTGTTTCCTTCAACATTGAAGGGAGCCGCTTTGAAATGGTTCATGGGATTAGTCACCAAATCTATTAGGACTTGGAATGATATGAAACAAACATTTTTGGATAGATACCTGGACTATTGCATGCCCACCAATCACAAGGATGAGGTATTGAAAATGGTGCAAAAAGAAGATGAAAATTTGGAGGATTTACTTGAAAGATTTCAATACAACTTAAAAAGAGAAAATACGAGCAACTTAGATGAGGAAAATTTGAAAGCCCTTCTATTAAAATCCATCAGAGATGAATGGATAGATATTTTAAACATGATGGGGAAAGGAGACATTTCTCAACTTCCACTTCGTGACATAGCAGAACAATGTGTCCATCTCTCAAGGGGAAAATCTAAAACAAGAAAAGGGCCTAGAGATCCTTCTCTTATCAGGGCAAACAAATCTGCAACTGGATCAGTAAGTAGGGCAGAGATTGTCAATATGCTTGATGAATTCAAAACTGATATCTTAGGGAGCCTTAGTGAACAACTAAACACCCTTAAAATTCAAAATAAGCAGAAAGCAAAAATTGATGCTCTAGCCATATTTTGTCCGAAATGTAGGAAGAAACATGCTTTAAGGGAATGTCCCTTGGATGCAAAATTTGTAGAAACATGTATGACTTGCTCAGAGAATCACGAGACCAAGGATTTTCCTTCAATTCCTGGACTCAAAGCTGTCTTTCAAGAAGATCCAAATTCAGTAGAATCTCTCTGTTTTGTTGCAAGAAGACCTTGGCAGGGGCAAAAAACTCAAGGGTTTAACAACCCTATGAATTTTCAACCCCCACCAAATTGGAATCCTTGGCAACAACCTTGGCCCCAACTCAAAATTCATATCAGTCATGGGTACAAGGTATGCAAAATCCTTATGGGGGATTTGCTCAATTTTATCAATATCCTCCATCTTTTCAAAATCAACAAGCTCCACAACTTCCAAACCCAAATCTACAACTTCCATTGCCATTTCCACAACAACAACCTTCTCAACAAAATCCAAATCCTCAACTCATGCTTCCATTCCAACAAAAGACAAATCAACTTCCAGCTCAACCATTGCCAAATCCTAACAATAAAAATCCTCAGAATACTTACATGATAGAAGGACAATAATTTCCTACCTATATGATTGTTCCTCTCAATGATGTACAACTCAGGTCTGGTAGAGTTTTAGAAAAACCTTCTATAGATGTCCAAGAGAAAGATACCTTTGAGGAGGATTCTCTTAAAGCCAATAAGGGTTCTGAGGAAGCATCTCTTCAAAACTCAAACATTCAAAAAGAGAAAGAAAAGTTAACCCCCACAACTCCTATAGTTGAGCAACCCGCATCTTCATCCACACCTCCTTTCCCTGAAAGATTACAAATTGATAAAGGGGTGGAAAAACAAATCTTGTTGCCTAACTATGATTTTCTAGATGAATTAAAGAATGTTTGTATCAAGATTCCCTTGCTACAAGCCATTAGAGAGATTCCTATTCTAGCAAAAACAATAAAGGAGTTGAGTCTCAAAAGACCAGGAAGGAAACCAAGAGATACAAGAAGAATCCACCTAGTAGGAAAAATTGCAGATATCATGATGGGAAAAATTACCATGCAGAAGTATGTAGATCCAGGTAGTCCAATTGTCAAGACACATATAAATGGGATATAAATTCCAAACACATTGATTGACTTAGGGGCTGCTATCAACATTATGAGTAGACAGATTATGGAACAACTAAAACTTCCTAATCTTCTTTTTACACCTACTTTACTGCAACTTGCAGATCGATCAATTGTCAAACCAGATGGTGTATTAGAATATATTTCAATCTCCTTATATTCTTGGGAATATCCAGTAGATTTTATGATTTTGACTCCCAAGAGTAATCTAGGAGGGCACCCACTTATCTTAGGAAGACCTTGGCTAGCCACAGCTGATGCATTCATTAGTTGTAGATCTAGGGATATGTACATTTCTAATGCTAATTCGACAAAGAAATTCAATTTGTATCCTCCAACAAAAGCAATTACAGAAGTAGGAGACAATGAATGGGTTGATGATGAGGACACTATACAACCTATCTTTACCATTTCTAAAATCAGTGAGGATAGTCAAATTCTGAACACATTAGAAAATTTTGAGACATATTCAGAATATGACCCCACACAATTTCAGTTGGAATCTGACATTGAATGTTTATCATCAATACAAATGTCTCTTTACTCTATGGAAGAGTTCGGTAGTTCTACCATTGAGATTTTTCCAGGAAAAACATTGAATATCAACAAAAATTTGGAAAAGTCACAACAGGAAGAACTAACCAAAATCTTGCAAAAACATTCTACCGCATTTGCATGGGAGTATACTGATATGAAAGGTATTGATCCTAAGACTTGCATCCATCATATCTATATTGAGGAAAACAGTAGACCAATCAGACAACCTCAGAGAAGGATGAATCCAAACCTTAGGGAGATAGTGAAAGAAGAGCTCCAAAAACTACTCAATGTAAACTTCATTTATCCAATTTCAGATAGCCGATGGGTTTCTCCTTTGGTTATAGTACCTAAAAAGAATGGTAAATGGAGGGTATGCATTGATTACAGGGAATTGAGAAAAGAAAATTTTAAGGATCACTTTCCTTTGCCCTTTATCGATCAGGTATTAGATACATTAGCAGGCAAAAAGTACTTTTCATTTTTGGATGGTTTTAGTGGCTATAATCAAATTCAGGTAGCACATGAAGATCAAGATAAGACCACATTTACTTGTCCATGGGGAACTTTTGCCTACCGAGTGCTTCCTTTTGGGTTATGTAATGCACCCGCAACATTCCAAAGAGTAGTACTAGGAATTTTTTCTGATCTAATCCATGATTGTGTAGAGGTTTATATGGATGATTTTATAGTTTATGGTAATTCATTTGAAGAGGCATTAGAAAATTTGGAAAAAGTTCCTATAAGATGTAAAGAAACAAACCTTTCATTAAGCCATGAAAAATGCTTTATGATGTTTACTGAAGGGATTGTTTTAGGACATCATATTTCAGGAGATGGGATTAAGGTTGATAGATTGAAAGTTGAAGTCATCTCCAAGTTGCCTATTCCAAATTGTCAAAGAGATGTTAGAAGTTTTCTAGGATTTACTGGTTACTATAGAAGATTTATAGAAAACTTCACTAAAATAGCATATCCACTCTTCAAATTGCTTACAAAAGACTGTGAATTTAAATGGGATCCTGATTGTCAATCAGCTTTTGAAACTTTGAAAACAAGAATATCTGAAGCACCTATCTTGAGAGGACCAAATTGGAAACTCCCTTTCCATATTTCTATAGATGCTTCAGATACAGCTCTAGGAGCTGTGTTGGGTCAAAAATATTTAGTCCCTTATGCCATTTACTATACCAATAAAAATTTGACTCCCACTGAGTTGAACTATACTGTAACTGAAAAAGAGTTTTTAGCTGTTGTTCATGCAATCAATAAGTCTAGACATTATATAACAGGCTATGAAAATTTTATTCATACTGATCATTCTGCAATTAGATATCTAATGAAAAAACCTGTTACTAATGGTAGAGTGACAAGATGGCTCCTACTTTTGCAGGAATTCAATATTACTGTGTTGGATAGACCAGGGAAACAAAATACAGTAGCTGATTTCTTGTCTAGGATTCAGAATACTAAAGAAGATTCTTCTGTAGAGGATAAGTTTCCTGATGAATACTTGTTTGCAGTAACTACTAAGACCCCTTGGTATGCAAATATTGCTAACTATTTGGTTACAGGGAAACTGCCTCCACATTTATTTCCAAGTGAAAGAAGAAAGATTATTCAGGAAAGTTCAAAATATTCATGGATTTCTAACGAATTGTTTAAAACAGGGCCAGATCTTGTGATCAGAAGATGTGTCAGGGAGGATGAAATACCTGATATCCTCAAGGCATGTCATGATGAACCATGTGGCAGACACTTTGCTAACAAAAGGACAGCCTATAAAATCCTCTCTTTAGGATATTGTTGGCCTTCCCTCTTCAAAGATGCAAAACAATATGTAAAAGGGTGTGACAGCTGCCAAAGAGTAGGGAAACCTACCATTTCAAATGAAATGCCATTGCAACCACAGGTACTCATCGAACCCTTTGAAAAATGGGCTTTAGATTTCATTGGACCTATTAATCCACCATCTAAGAAAAAGAAGTATATATTGGTTTGTACTGATTATGTTACTAAATGGGTGGAAGCCAAAGCATTAGTGTCTGCTACTGAAAATTCAGTTGTTAATTTTCTTTATGAGGATATTTTTACTTGCTTTGGTGTTCCAAGAGAAATTGTGACAGATCAGGGAAGCCAATTCACATCGAACCTGGTGGATAAGCTAATGGAAGAATACAAAATCAAGCATATAAGATCTACTCCTTACCATTCGCAAGAAAATGGTCAAGTGGAGTCTACAAACAAAGTTCTCAAAAGTATCATCACCAAAACTCTTCATCTACACAGAAGAGATTGGGCAGAAAGGCTTCCTGAAGCCTTGTGGGCCTACAGAACTACATGGAGAAATACAACAGGACATTCTCCCTATGAAATTGTTTATGGGAAAGAAGGCCTACTCCCCATTGAGTTCCGAGTCAAAACCTTCAAGATGGCAGTTCAGTTGGGGATGGATCTATCCGAAGCCCAAAAGCATAGAATAGAGCAGTTGAATGAGCTAGATGAGATCAGACAGGAGGAAATTCTAAGAGCTGATATAGCTCAATATCAAAGAGCTAAATGGCATGACAAATACATCAAAGAGAAGAAGTTTCAAGAAGGAGATTGGGCATTGCTATTTGATTCCAAGTTTAAAGATTTTAAAGGAAAATTTCAGACTCATTGGCTTGGGCCATATGAGATCGACAAGATCTTTAGCAATGGAGCAGTAAGAATCAAGACCATTGATGAATCTCAATCTCCTCTTATTGTGAATGGCCACAGATTAAAGATCTATCATAATCCACTCTCAAAAGAGGAAATTGTCAAAATGTTTCAAGATAATTCTGCAATAACGCTGGTGAAGAAGAATCCTTCTTCTCCACCAGCCTAGCCTTTGTTCTTTTCAGTTTCAAAAAAAAAAAAAATTGTATAGGCTTGAAAACCAATCACTGATTGGCAGTCTTATACAGAAAATGTAGGGTGAAATTCAGGAACACCTGACACCCTATATTTTCCAAAAAATTCCCTCTCTCTCTCATTTCACAAGTTTTATGACAACCCACTCCATTTCATTCCACTTCATTCCACTCCACTTCATTTCATTTCACTCCATTTCATCTATTTCATTTCATTTCACCAATAAAATTTTTCTTTCATGACCATTTTCATTCAGTCAGTTATCATCTATCCATCTCCATTCACCCAAATTATTGCTGTGTCAGTTTCCGCAGCTGACACCAGTTTCCGTAGCCAGAAGCAGTTTCTGCAGCCACCACTCTGTTTTTCAAAAATTTACAGTCATATGTTAGTTCAACAATCATGAAATCAAATGCAGGTATGAGGACATATTATGAAGACATGAGGCATTCAAAAGAATCAACGAGGAGCAACTGATTGAAGACTAATGAAAAATGGCAAGAATTCCAAGGTATGAGTAGAAATTTATTTCAAATGGCATTCAAGAACATTTTTACATAGTTATAAACCATAGCTCCATTATATGCAATGATTGCGTTGATAACTCAATGACCATTCCACGATCTCTATACGATTCCCCCACAATCGTTGCATTCATTTTTAAACGGCCTCATAATCAAGCCTCCGGTCTTCACTCGTGTTCGGCTATAGTTTGATACTCCACCTGTAATTATTGAAGGTGGTTGACTTGACTACGGCTTCTCTCAGCCGCACAAAATCCGCAGCCGTTTCATAAACGTGCTTGCGTCTACTCTGCAACCACCCAATTTTAAATACTGTCGGATGCACTTTACTCCCCCTACTATTCTATTGACCTCACGGCTGCATTTCTATCGTGTTCACATAAGCCTTCACCCCATTTTGTTCTCTGTTCCACTTCATTCCGTGTACCTATTCTCTGATATCCGCTTACAGTCACTGGTCTCCTTCATAAACCCTGTTCATTTCCACTAATTCAGTCGTCTTACCTCCGCTAAACCCTCCTCACGCAGACGAGTTTTAAAGAACAGAAGGAAGGATGGGTCGGTTGTTGAGGGCAGAACCAGAGGGACCCAAATTTATGGAAGGATACCCGCAAGTCAAAGACATATTGAAAAAGGAAAAATGGCTTTGGTTTATTCAAAACTTTAAAGGCTACAATAAGGATGTAACAAAAGCTTTTGCGAGGTCTTTCAACGGTCTGGAGGTGGAAATTGGGGACCTCAAATTTACAGTGACTGAGGCATCCATAGCAGCTGCTACAGAACTCCCTCAGGAAGGTGAACGCTGGTTCAAGAACAAGAGCATTGGCAAGGAAGCCTAGAGAGTGATCCTACGTAACCCAGGTATGGATGTCACCATTTTCAAAAATGGAATTCCTATCCATGCTTTAAAAGAAGAGTGGGCCAGTTTACTGTTGGTTATTCAAAATTTTATCACCTGTGAGTGATGTTTTGGATCAATGTACATGTATCTTACCTGACTGTTGATGAATTTCCTAGACAAACAAACCCTCAATCTTCCATACTTTTTACTAAACAGTTTGAAAAAGATGTCTGTAACCATCCAAAAGCATCTAGGGGACGTAGAACCACATTTGTATCACCATGGTCTCATGAAAATCTTGATAGAAAAATAATTTAAAGAGAAAAAGGACACCTGGGAGCAGTTTTTAATTAGAAATTTCTTTGAAGAACCCCAAGAAACCCCTGAAGGCAGTACATCAAAAATAAGTAGAAGAAAGAGAACAGGTGATAAAACTCAAAGCACTCCTACTAACACAGTTGAAAGAACTAGTAGAGAAGAAAGACTGTCTAAAAGGAGGAAGGAAAAGACTGAGGGTAAAAAGCCAACAAAATCAAAAGATAAAAGAAGCATTGAGGCTGTGCGTCAAACCCCTTCCTCAGAAGAAGACCATCAAGTATTTTCTGAGAGACTATTTCACCTTTAGGAACAGTCAGCTATGGCCAAAAAGAAAGGAAGAGAAAAACAGAAGGAAAAAGACAGTAGTCCACAGCATATAAGAAGAAGCACTAGGCTTAAAGGAAAGTGGAGGAAAGCAAAAAAAAAGGACCCCATTTTATTGATTTGGGAGGAGGAACACCTGAAAAAACTCTAGCTAGCCGTAGTCCACCTCATTCTCAGCCAAATGTTGAAACTACTCCTCAAGATGTTGACATGAGTCCTTTTCAGCCAGATTTTGAAGTCAATTCTCCTCCACAGCATTTTGGGGACAGCCCAAGGAAAACGACACCCGAGATAGATCCAAAGCAGCAAGAGGTGTATGATTACATAGAATCCTTAGAAATAATAGCCACAGGTCCCAGCACTTCATCCACTCAGCTTCACATAGCACAAGAAGCTCTAGTCCAATCGTTGAAACAAGAAGTCTTTGAGTTGGAGGTTTTAAATAGACATATTAAAAATGAAAATGAAGCATTAAAGGAGCAAAGCAGATTGGACAAGATCATTCATGACAACGCTATGCTACATCTGGGACTGTGGCACAAAAAGAACAGGAAATTGAAGAAGAAATGCAAGAAGATAAGTAGAGTACTGATTAATCTCAAATTCAGATGCTTGATGAAGAAGCCCAGGATGTTAGCAGCACCAAGAAAGAGGAGAAGAGGACTGAATGTACTGGCAGAGGTATTAGGGCATATGAATTGAAGGAGGATGATCAAAATTTTGGTTGCTTGGGCACATGAAACACCTTCACAGTGGGGGTATGTTGAGTCCAAAACTTGCATCTTTCATATTCACCTTTCTAGACTTTTTCCATTTACCTGGACCTCCTAAGTCATCAACATCATTGCATATTAATCATAACAGAGAATTTAAAGTGGTTTTTAACTATGTTTTGTGTCTGCTGTTTGAATTAGATTTTTGCTCATTGAGCTGCAGAATCTTGTCACTTTCTGCAACTGCTTCAACTTTCCACAACCATTTTGTTAAATTCTATATTGTAGGTGTCTTCAGGAAAATCAAGCTACATGGGCAAGTTGGAAATGACATGGATATGGACCGAGTCCTATTGGCTCAGTCGAATTCACCAAAGAAGACCGTGGTCAAAGGTAGTCAAGCGATGGTCAACCTAAGAGTCGTACGGTGACAGAACTCCATTTTTCACCACGTGAAGACTTGCGTGGCCATTCCTAAAACTCAGGGGACATATCAACACCAGTGAACTTCTCCATAAGCTGAATCCAATGGCCACCCTCCATAGATTTAATCTTGACGGCAGCCATAATGCTAGATTTCTGGACGTGGTTGTTCACATGTCTTTTATCAGCGCAGATTGTAGGAAAGTAGTTATGTCATCCTCTGTTATAAATAATGCGTTCTCATACGCATAGTAGCTAGCTTTTGTAATGTAATTTTGCTGTAAAGAAAGCCCACTGTGCCGTGACATTGTTTCCTTGTTATGATTGCGTTTTGAATACATGAGAAGACTCTGTTCATAAGCATAATTCATGGTTGATAGTTGTTCCCCGAGGATTGTGCAGAGGGCCCCTGCACACGCCGAGGTTTTGTTTATTTTTGTATAGTTTCATGCTTTATTTCCTTACGTTCATTATGCCATAGTTATTCAAGTGTATATATTACATCTCTTATGGTATTAACGTTTTATTTCTGTCCATAATTTTTCATGCTTTATACTGCTATTAACTGATCAGTGTCTTTGTTCTAGATTACAGTAGGCAGCACAAGCATTTACACATAGTTTTACAATGACTAATGACATGGAATCAGTCTTGTCCTTGTGCTGATTTATTTTTCTTAGCTTTTAACTCCATCACGGTTTTATTTATTTCATTTTTGTACATTTGCTTTATTAGTTAAATTAGATATTAAATTACTCATGTCATTATCAGTTACCTCTGAAAGCCATAGCGAGAGTAATGGTGAGGGATTGAAGTATGAGTGTGTAGTTTGATATTAGTTTATTTTTCTGCAAGTTAGATATTAATTTTCTCATGTAATTATCAGTTACCTCCGAAAGCCATAGCGAGACTAATGGTGAGGGATTGAAGTATGAGTGTGTAATTTGATATTAGTTTATTTTTCTGCAAATTAGATATCAGATTGCTCAAGTTGTTTATGATTACCTCCGAAAGCCATAGCGAGACTAATGGTGAGGGGTCAGAATATGAGTTGATGTAATTTGATTTTAGCTTTACTTTTCTTGTAATTCTTGGATTTCTTTGAGCACAGTTTCTTTTGTATTTAGACAGCAGCAAGGGTAATGGGTTTCATGATCAATAGTTCACTATTTGTTTGACTAGTATAGTGGCACATTTTCATTTTCTTTTAGGAATTAATTTTGTCATTGCATGTTTTAAAACCCTTTTGAAGTTTGAAGTTTGGGAAATCATTATAAAGGACATCATTGCCTTGAACATTTATATCTATACTTGTCTTTTAGAATTTCCATCTCACATTAGGAAACCAACCAAGATAAAAACCCAAGATAAATAAAAAAAACCAAAAACGACAAAAAGTAAGAGATAGGTTATCTTGCACATATAGTGCGCCACACTTCGTCAGCTTACGAATCCCGGATTGAAAAATTATTGTAGCAATTTAGGACACACTAAATGGACCAAAAAATTTCATTAGGAACTTCTCATGGATTTCCTACTCTATTAGATTTTTGTAGATAAAGTGGAAGAAGTTTGAATGGAATGAGGAGTGTCAACCTAATTTTGAGGCGTTGACACATTTTCTTACAAATTCTCCAGTCTTCAAGATTTTAGATCTTGACAAAATGTTCGTGGTATGTATAGATGACTGCAACAAAGGACTCGGTGGGGTCTTGATTCTTGAAAGAAAAGCGATATTCTATGAGACAGGGAAGTTGAATTATCATGAGCAGAACTTTGTGTCTCATGATATTTATTTAGCATCTATCATTCATGCATTGAAGATGTGGAGACTTTATCTTCTTGGAAATAAATTTATTTTTATTAGTGATCATAGTGGACTCAGGTACTTATTTGACTGGCCCAATTTGAATTCCAAGAGAGATAGATAGTTGGATACCCTCGTTGAGTTTAAATTTGAGATTAGGTACATTAAGGGAAAGGAGAAAAATGTTTTAAATGCTCTCAATAGGAGAGGGTAGGTGAATCATATTGTAGCAACTAGTTCTTATGGTACTGACTTGCAGGAGAAGGTCTTGCAGGAAGGACAACATGATGACAAGTATTAGTAGTTGAAGCACAACTTACAATAGCAGGGTGCAGATGATAGGTTTGAGGATTATCATCTCTCAGCATATAGCTTGATCAAATTCAGGAACAATATTTATGTGCTGGATAACAGTGAGCTCAAGAAGCTTATCTTGAGGGAGTTTAATCTCAAGCCATATTAAAGTCAGCCAAGATATCACAAGACATTGGTAGCGGTTACAAAGTCCTACCATTGGCCAAATTTGAGGAAAGAGGTTGTTGAGTTTGTCACAAGATGTTTGGACTATCAGAAATTAAAATAAGAGTATAAGCATCAAGCTATTTTGTTACAACCGATTTTAATTCTAGAGTGTAAATGGGAGATACTTTCCATGGAACTCATTATAGATTTTCTGAGGATAGCAAACCATCATGATTACATCATGGTTATGGATGAGTGGTTAAGTAAGGTAGCTCACTTGATTGCAATGAAATATACAAATTTAGCTAGTGATGTATCTCAGATATTTATTAGGGATATAGTGAGGTTGCATGGTGTTAACAAGAATATCGTATAAGACAATGATGCAAATTTGACTTCCATGTCTTGGAAGGAGTTGTGTGCAGGTTTTGGGATAGTGATGGATTTTAGTATAGCTTATAAGCCGCAGACATATGGAGAGTAAGAATGGGTTAACAAGGTTCATGAAGACATGTGGAGGATGTATGTCATGCATAAACTATTATGAAACTAGCTCCAAAAATAGAAGAAAAGAGAGATCAAATCCTTAGAAATCAGCCACTTCGAGGGGGAAACCTCCAATTCATTACATAAATGAATAATTCTTGGATGATACAAATGACCAAAATCTCATTCTATATATAGGATTTCATGGGCCCACAATATAATCCTAGCTTACCTAATAATAACAATGTGAGGGTACAATAATAACAATATTGGGGTTACATGGGTACAACAATAACAATAAGGGGACTAGACTAATAACAATAACGGAATAAAGTAGTAATATAGGGACCTAACATGCCCCTCTCCTTAAAAAAAGTGTTGTCCTTAATTCTTGAGTAGATCTGGGTGCTTCTGTATAAAATTCTCATCCTCCCATATATAATCTTCAGTGGGTAAGTTCTTCCACTTGATAAGATACTTTGAAATTGATCGATTTCGTAGCTGTCAAGTTATTTTTTTCGTGACCACTTCAGGTTCCAATATGATTTTTCCTTCCTCATCAAGTTCTGGCAATATTGTTTGAACTGGAATATTTTCACCTATAACCTTCTTTAAGCATGAAACATGGAAAACTGGATGCACTCGCGAAGAAGAAGGAAGCTCCAATTTGTATGCCATAGTACCAATATTTTGCAACACCTTGTAAGGACCATAGTACTTTGGCGATAATTTATTATCCTTCTTAGCTTGCTTGAGGGAAATTTGTTTGTATGGCTGTAGCCAAAAAAATGCCCATTATCCTACATCAAAACTTATTTCGCTACGATGTTGATCTGCCTGTTGTTTCATTCGATTTTGTGCCAAATTTAGGTTATCCTTTATGGGTTGGAGAACTTCTTGTTGATTCTTGATGTGATCTTCCATTGCTTGAACCTTAGAATTTTCTCTTAAAGATGATGTGATGGACAATGTATGATATCCATAAAGTGCCATAAATGGGGTCATTTTTTCTCCAGTATTGAAGGAAGTGTTAGACCACCATTTAGCGAGAGGTAACCACTTGACCCAGTGTGTTTGTTTATCAGATACAAAACAACAAAGATATCCTTCCAAAAATTTATTCACTATCTCAGTTTTACCATCGGATTGAGGATGATAAGATGAGCTATGAGCTAATTGAGTGCCAAAACACAAAAATAACTCCATCCAAAACTTTCCAGTAAAAATGGGATCTTTGTCACTCACAATAACCTTTGGGTTTCCATGTAGCTTTTGAATTGTGTCTATAAATGTGGTATCAACCGTACCTGATTTAAATGGATGAGATAATGCACAAAAGTGTGCATACTTGGTAATTCTATACACTACCACCATGATGAAACTCTTTCCTTCGGACTTAGGTAAACCTACAATAAAATCCATTGAAATCTCTACCCAACGTTGACATGGAATGGATAAAGTTTGTAGAAGACCCGGGGTATTAACTGTCTCAACTTTATTTTGCTGGAAAACCAAACATTCCACCACAAAATTTTGAATATCAGATTTAAGGCCATCCCAAAAAAAATGTTTCTTCACCCTATGGTAAGTTTTTAAAAATCCTTAGTGTCCTCCTAAAGGAGAAGTGTGCAATTCCAAAAGAATCTTTTGTTTTAGTTGGGAATTCTTACAAATATATAAGTGATATTTGTACCATAAGGAATCATTTTTCCAACTAAACGTATCATATGTACTAGGATTTTGCTACAACTATTGAATGAGTGTCCACACTTCTTCATCCTTCTTCCATTCATCCCTTGCTACATCTATCCAATCTAGTTGGATAATAGAAATGGCACAAAGCAATGCTTCCACCTCTTCATTCTTTCTTGAGAGTGCATCTGCAACAAGGTTTAGCTTCCCTTTCTTGTATATTATTTCAAAGTAATAACCCAACATCTTTGTGACCGATTTTTTCTGCTCTTCTGAAGATAGTCGTTGTTCCAAAAATTGTTTAAGACTATCATGATCAGTTTTTACCTTGAAGTATCTTCCCATTAGGTAAGGTCACCATTTCTTTAGTGCATGTAGTATTTCTAATGTTTCCTTCTCATAAATAGCTTTCTGTAAATACTTTCCTTTTATTGGATGACTTTCAAAAGTAATGGGTCTTCCTTATTTCATTAAAACAACACCAATTCCATTTCCTGAGGCACCACATTCCACAATAAAGGTTTCTGTGAAGTCTGGCGTAGCTGAAACCAGTGCTAGGCACGTTGCCACATTAAGATCTTCAAAGGCCTTAGTTGCTTTAGGAGTCCATGAAAATGCATATTTCTTAAATAATTTTGTTAGAGGTGCTTCTATTCTC
Organism: Pinus albicaulis; assembly: GCA_034641835.2. Taxonomy (NCBI): domain Eukaryota; kingdom Viridiplantae; phylum Streptophyta; class Pinopsida; order Pinales; family Pinaceae; genus Pinus; species Pinus albicaulis. The sequence goes on from CM076582.1 coordinate 1,409,543,860, forward strand.
CCATAATTATTAAAAAACTTGTGATAATACCCTGTTAACGCAAGAAATCCTCACAATTGATTTATGGTTGTGGGGAATTTCCATTCCTTAATGGATTTAATTTTTTTAGGGTCTACCTTAACACCCTCATGAGATACGATATGGCCCAGATATTCCACCTCTTGTACTCCAAAGAAACATTCCGATGTTTTTGCATATAATTGTTTCCCCTACAATAGTTTGAGCACCCTGTCAACATGTTAAACATGATATTTCTAAGGCCTGTTGTAGATTAGTATATCATCAAAAAATACTAGCACAAATTTTCTAAGGAAGGGTTTGAAAATGGAGTTCATCAAACCTTGAAATGTAGAAGATGCATTGGTAAGGCCAAAAGGCATGACCAAAAATTCATAATGACCCTCATGAGTTTGAAATGATTTTTTCGGAATATCTTCAGTCTTCATTCTAATTTGATGATATCTTGAACGAATATCCAACTTCGTAAAATAAATTTCTCCATGTAATTCATCCAATAATTCATCAATCACAACAATGGGAAATTTATCTTTAATGGTGAGCTTATTTAGCTCCCTATAATCCAGACACATGCACCATGATCCATCCTTTTTGTTCACCAATACTACTGGAGCAGAGAAATAACTTTGACTATGTTGAATTATACCAACCTCTAACATATCTGCAATCATACATTCAATTTCTCTCTTTTGGACATAAGGATACCTATAAGGCCTGATGTTTGGAGGAACACTTCCTGGAATCAAATGAATAGCATGATCATGATCAGGAATAGGTGGGAGTCCTTTGGGAGTTTCAAACACCTTGGACTGATTGTCCAAGAATTTTTGGCGATCGACATAAATAAATGATTTTGATGTTGGAACTTATAGTGAGCATAATTGTCCAATTACACCTCGGTGTTCTTTCTTCAGAAGCTCTGTCATGACATTAGAGCTTATTATCTTTCCTGGCTTCCCTGTGATACCCCATAATTCAACTTCCTTTCCATCTGAAATGTTTTTTAAGAAACGTTCCTGAAAATTTAAAGCTACCGTCCCCAAATATTGTAACCATTGTACTCCTAGTACAACATCAGCACCTCCCATAGGAATGGAAAGAATTGGAATATTAAATACATATTCCCCCATGGTTAGCTTGATATTATGGAATTTTCCAGAGAAATTTATAGTTCCTCCATTTGAAACTATCACTTGACATTCTGGTGCTGGGTATAGGAAAAAATTTAATTCCTTGACTACCTTACAATGAATAAAATTATGGGTACTACCCGAATCCATCAACACTATTACCTTTTTCTTCTTCATATGTCCTTCTATCTTGAGAGTTTGAGGAGTGGTAATTTTGGCCAATGCATTACATGATATGGTCGGACTCATTTCATCCTCTTATAGGGTTCATTCCTGGTGTATATCCTCTTCTTCTGAAGATTCTAGTTCATTTTGTTCTTCCTCTTCCCAATCTATGTAAAATAATTTATTCTCAGCACACTTATGACCTTTAGTGTATTTGATATCAGAATTGTCGAAAAGCCATTTTTCTCTTTTTTTTTCCAATTTTTGTGGTGTCAACCTTGTAGGTTGTCGAATTCTAGGAGTAGCAACACTTCCATATTTATATATGTGAGTGGTAGGCTTCCTTGTTGCCATAATTTTACATTCAATTTTTATCGCCAGCCTGAATGCCTTTTCAAATGAATCAAGTTCTCAAATGTCAACTTCATGTTGGATGTTATCCTTTAAAGTCCCTATGAAGACATCAATCCTGTGTTCCTCTGGAATATCATTTACCTTTATATTCAATTTTTGGAAGTCCTCAATGTGCTCCGCCACTAAACCCTTTTGTTTAAGATTTATCAATTTGCTAAAGAAGGTGTTGCTTTTTGTATCCTCATTATGTTCTATCATTTCCTCCGTAAAAATTGACCAAGTGAGAATTTTTTATGGGAAAAAATCCATCAATACCATACAAATGTATTTTGTTCTAAATGTAAAGCTGCAATGCATAATTTTTGTGTGTTTTGCACATTATTGAGATCAAAATATTGCTCCATCTGTAGTATCCATGTTACGGGATCATTGCCATCAAACTTCCTCATATCCATCTTTGGAATATGGTGGTTCTTCCATCCAACATTAGAGTTTATGAAACGATGACTAAAATTTATTTTCTTCTCATCATGAGTTTCCTCTACTACCTTTTTCTCCATTACGAAACATTTCTTGTATCAACTTTGTCAAACCTTCTATGTCTACTTTTATATCATTATTCATGTTTTCCATGTTGTCTTTCATTTTTTCATCGATCTTAGCTTCCATGTCATCCATCTTAGCTTCCATGATCACTTCCATGCCTTCCATATTATCTTCCAAATCATTCATCTTAGCTTCCACGCCTTTCTTCAAACCATCCATCTTAGTTTCCATGCCTTTCTTCAAAACTTCCATTTCATTTTTTGTTGCTTTTTGCGATCGCGAAATTTGGTGCACTTGCTCTTGTAATTTTGATATCTCATGTTGTTTTTATTTGTCTTCATGAGTCATAGTAGAGCCTTCTGAAGGCTTAATGGGTGTTGAATTATTTTTAGGGGGAATTTTAGAACCCAATACTGATATATATTCTTTAATATGCCCTTGGAATAGATTCAGACTAATTTTTTTCAAATGAGACTTATGTAATTCGAAAAAAATACACACCTTTTTCTTGCTTTTGAGGATCTTTATATTGAAACTGAATTATCTCTAATATTTAAGATCTTAAATATTTGAAATTCAACCCTGAAGTAGCCCTCTGAATCATCTTTCGATTACCACATGTCTGACCTGATTTGGATTCTTCAAGACAAAGTTATGCCCAATCTCCCACTATGACCTAATTATGGACTAGTTGAGTAGAGCAAAGTTGTATGACTTTCCACGTGTCCCTATTTCCTCCTTCGGCTCTAAAATTGATATAATGAAAGCTAAAGTCCGTGTACTTGCCCAATCTCCCATGATGACCTAATTATGGACTCGTTCATTAGAGTGAACTTTTACGACTTTCCACGTGTCCCTGTTTCCTCCTTCAACTTTGAAATTGATATAATGAAAACCAAATTCCGTGTATTTGTAGCCACTTTTTACAAAATCAGAATCCGATGCTCAGAGAGAGAGTTATGAAATTTTTCCCACAGTCACCTGTTTGAGATGAAATTCGGGAGCCTGAACAAATCCTAACTTCCATAGATCATATCTCCACAAATATTGCGAATGAATATCTGAAAGTTTTGCAGGAGATTCTTCAGGATCACAACCTCTCTCTGTGAAAATTTCAGCTTCTGAAACCTCGTAGAAAAATATTTATAGCGAACATGCCGTGATGACCTTTTTAGGTTAAATTCAGAAGCCTGAAAAAAGCCCTAACTTCCATAGATCATATCTCCCAAAATATTCCGAACCAAGCTCTCAAATTTTGCGACGATGTTCCTCGAGATTTCAGCTTTAGAATATAAAAGTTTCAGATTCTGACCCTTTGTAGAAAAAAAATTATAACGAAAATGCCACAATGACTTGTTTGGAGCAGCGAAACCCTAGAATCCAAAGCTCTGATACCAAATGTTATGAAAACAGCTCCAAAAATAGAAGAAAAGAGAGATAAAACCTTATAAATTAGCCACTTCAAGGGGTAAACCTCCAATACATTACATAAATGAACAATTTTTGGATGGTACAAATGACCAAAACCTCCTTTTATATATAGTAGTCCATGGGCACACAATATAATCCTAACCAACCTAACAATAACAATGTAAGGGCACAATAATAACAATATTGGGGTTACATGGGTACAACAATAACAATAAGGGGGCTACACTAAAAACAATAAGGGACTAAAATAGTAATATAGGGACCTATCATAAAAAATGGTAGTGGAAGTAGTATCTTCCACTGATAGAGTTTTCCTATAATAATGGGTATCAGGAGTGCCTCAGAATGAGTTTGTTTAAGGATCTTTATGGGCGGAGTTGTAATACTACTATAATCTAGAGAGATATAGTAAACAAGAACTTGATTGGACTAGAAACGTTGGCAAAGATGGAAAAATGAATTCATGTTATTAATAGGAACTGGAAGGTAGAAAGGGACAAGAATAAGAGTTATTCATATCAACACAGGGGATTCAAGGAGTTTCTGGTTGGGAAGCACGTGTACATGAGCATCAATCCCAATAATAGATAATTGAGTATTGGATCATGTTCCAAGTTGGCACCTTATGATCCTTTAGAGGATTGGACTGGTGGCCTACAGACTTGCACTGCCTCCGATAGTGAAAATCCAAGATGTTTTCCATTTTTAATTACTTAAGATATATGTGGAGGATGTTTATCATGAAATTGAATGGTATGTATTGAAAGTGGAGCCAGAGGGATAATTCTAGGTAGAACCACAGTGCATCTTACAGTGAAAGAAATTCATGATTTGTAAATTAGCAATAGAGCAAGTTAAAGTGTAGTGGAAGCACTTTTGGACCGATGAAGCTATATAGGATATGCATGATCAAATGTGGGATTTGTATCCTTAATTATTTTTTGGTTAAAGAAAATGAGTTTTGGTATATATATATATATAAATATACTGCAATGAGTTGGGTTATCAAGCTCGAATAGGAAGTATTTTTTTTTTTGTTTTGAGTAGGATTTCGTTGTAAATATTGTATAGAGTTGTGTTATAAAGCTCCATAGGATTTTTGTTTTGTTTTCATCGGTTTTCTAGTCATAGATGTTATTGAACACCAAATATGGTGTTACCCCAAGGGAGAGTGGTTTGTAACATCCCTAGTTTAAATTTCACGTAATAAACTATAATAAAGGAAAAATAATACCAAGTTCTAGGGAAAATTTTAGCGTCTAATGTTCGTAGGTGTCCTAATATTCCACGCTTTCTCAAAAAAAAGTGATTCTCCAACTTCCGCTTTTCTAAAAATGAATATGCCCAAATTTTATAGTATAAAATTATTTTACCTTAAAAATTGCCAATATTATATATTGCCTAATATAAAATAATTATGAATATAGAATTTTTTACAAATTATATTCAAACATTTAAAATTCGGATATTAAGGACTAGTAAGATTTTCCAAGGTTGCTAAAATTTAAGATAAACTTCCATCCTTAAAATTTTCCCTTTCAATGTCATGTAACATGTATTCCAATTTGAATGTTGGGTAAGCACTATAGTGGGAATCATTTTTAGTTTACTAATTCCTGTGGAAATTGGAAAAGTAAAACAGACAATAATTGACATTTAATTATGAAAATAAAGGAAAATAGGAGAAAAGGAAGTTGAAGGGACACAAATTTGCATAAAGGAAATTAGAGGAAAAATGAGGGGAGATGAAGAAAATAGAGAAATCAATAATAAAAAGGAGTCAAAGAACCATTTCACAATATTTGATAGTTTAGCTTTTGTTAGTTTTAGCTTGGGTCAAGTGAGAAAGAGAGAGAGAGAGAGAGAGTTGCAAGAGTAGAAATCAAGCAATAAATAAATAAAAGGAAGGGAAAGGAAAGAAAATGAGAGCCAAGGAAAGCGAAGGAAAGAAATGATGATGTTGGATCAATAACTTCGGAAGGAAGTTTTTTCAGGTAATATATTGCATGTGTGATTTCATATATTAGGTGTCAATGCATGGTACATGAAATTTTTTTCTCATTTGCTACCATTAGCATGGGTTTTTTCTAGTTTGACAATGGCTTCAAACTTTCCTTTCCATTTCCTCAAAAAACATGGTGTAATCAAATTTATTTCTTGGTTAAGATTTGTATTGTCAGAATATTTTCAAATGAGTTGAGGTGGTCTCAAGAAAATTACAAAAGTTTGGGTGTGGAGATCATTTTATCTAGAAAGCCCTCAGTAGGTTCATTATAGACCATTTTATTACATCTGGTTAATATGCCTTCAAAACAGATCAATCATAATCCATGAAAACCTTACCATCATCCCTACACAGATCCCAAAGCAGGAATCTTCAAAATCCCTCCATTTCTGGGCTTGACTACTTCATTGGAGTGCTTTTTAGGCCCAACACACCCTACCCCTTTAGGGACGTGTGTTCAGCAACAGGTTTCTCCAATATGCACCAACATTGATGAGAAAGGGTCTATCCCTTGCTGGGGGTGCACTAATTCTATAAATTTGGGAAAATTAAAAAGAATTCTAAACCTTCCTCTTCTAGAATATTCGAGAGGTTGCCTAACCATTTCCCTTATATAATAACATTGAATATTATCTTATCATACCTTCGATATTTCACCTCTTATCCCTTGATCTTGTCTTCCCCTCTTAAGTGGATCTCAAGCATAGATTGGTAAATGGATTAGAATTTCTAAACTACCTTCCTCACCTATAAATTTACTCCCATCCACAACATTGGGGTTCGATTTTGGAGGTTGATCATGCCCTTATGTTGCTGCCTTCAATATAAGAGAGTCATCATCTTCATGCATTAGGGATACATATAAGTGTCCTTTGTGACAAGGAAGGACAAATAAACCTTGAGAGATCTCTATAATATCAAAACAATTCTTGGTTGTAAAATATCGCCTATTTCTATTAATACAGATACTACACTATTTTCCTATGTGTGTTATGTTATGTTTACATTCATATATTTCAATTCTGTTTTGATCCATTTAATAGAGTAATTAGATTATGATACATAGATGTTTTAGATATTTGTCTTGTTTTTGTTGTATGTGTAGGTTCTAATTATAGAAATTATAGCTACAGTTGGAGCTTACAAGCCAATAGGAGAGTAAGTCTTGTGATGGATTCTAAGTAAGCATATTTTTATTCTTAAATTTCTGTAACGAAAATTTTATATTATTTTCTTTCAATTTTTTTAGACTAGTCCACTAGGTCTAGGGAAGATACTTTTGTCTGCATTCATAAATTTTGCATAAAAAATTGGTAGATCCACTAGGTATCGAACCCATAATATCTTGTTTCCAATGGAATAAGGGGGGAATTCCCCCATTCCCACAACACATGGGAGTATTTCTACTGTTCCCATAGTACAAGGGGGAATTTATCCTGTTCCCACAACACCCCCTCCAAGTAGTATGGTTACTTAATTTGATTGGAGTCAATTGGTCGAATATCGTTTTCCTCCATCCTTGCCCTTCCAGATAGTAATATAGGCTTAAAATATTCATGCACTTGGCACACTCACAGATAAAGTAATTTTTTTTGGCATTTTTCCTCAACTTTTTCGCAAGTTTTCGGTTCCTCGCAGCTTCTACCCATCAGCTAAAATATGTTGGATTTCAACAGAGGATCTAGTCAACCATTAGGGGTCCTTCCTTAGTTTCATATTAATTTTGGAGGAAATTTTATATGTATCAATATGATGGTATTCCAAGGCCCTTTTGATTTTAAATCACTCCTTGGGTGCGACTTTTTTTATGTCATCGAAGTTGTTGTGTCCACATTGTTTTGTGTGATGTGTTTCCCGCATGAAGGAAGAATTTTGACCATTGACTATATTCCATTTTTTGGTCCTAATTTGACTCCAAATCAACGAAAATCACTAAATGGTACTTATATGAAAGTGGTATCTCCCCCACCATAGATTAATTATGTGGCAACCTATTCCATGACAACATATTTTGAAGATCGAGTACGTGATGTAGTGCATCAACTAGTAGGGGCATTGGACTCTTATATTCCCAGTGGATCCATTGATAAATTATAGAGAATTATTATCCCATGTCATGAGAACCTATTGGAATTGATGGACTTCTACAGTTCATGATAAAGGAAGCCAAGGATATTTCCTTTTCTTCTGTCAAGCTCGTTAAATAATGAAACAAGGTCTTGGAGCACAACTCCTTTTCCTGTGTTAAGATAAATAAAAAAGGAAACAAGTTCTATGAACATAGTAGATTTCCTGTGTCAAGCTCATTAAAAAATGAAACAAATCCCCTTCCAATTCAATTCTTTTATTAGATCTCGTAAATTCCCAATCGAGTCTTTTATTTAATATTGTAAATGAACCTTCATTCCATCCACCTGTTAGTAACCAATAGTCTAATTAGGTGAATGAAATGAAGATTGGGGGGCATATTCCCATAATTCAGTCATAATTATGGGGGCATGCAAACTTATATGAAGAATATTTTTCCTTTGTTTCAAGATTGTGTAAAAATGAAACCGAGCTCAAGCATAGTTTCCCATGTTTCAATATTTTGTAAAAATGAAACCAAGCTCAAGCATAGTTTCCCATGTTTCAATATTGTGTAAAAATGAAACAATTCACATCCTATACCTCGTGATTACCATTTTTATCAACCTATTTATGTGAGATGAGCCTTGGTTTTCTCATTCCATAATCACCATATTCTTAGTCGATCATACACTTTCACTTGGTTTTTTCCCTTTCCTAGAGAACGAACGCGATGAGCAGTCTTATTAGCTATCCTCTTCACGTTTATATGTTTTGAGAAGTTCCATAATGATCGGAACTAGTTAATACCCTTTATATCACTTGTTCCTCCACGAGGAGTCCTCTTTTAGCTCTTTTCAGACTCCTAAAACATGAAAATATTGTCAAACATTTGTCCTTTCGAACTCGTTAAAGTAAATGAAAATATTTCTACTCAGTATAAGTTTCACCATTTTCCAGACTGAGATAGAATATTTATGGAAATAGAATACCATAGTCGATAATTGGTAAGAGGTAATCTTGGGTATTGTTTTATGCCCTTTTGGACTCAAGGGACTATTTGCGAAAATGAGGCTTCGTATTTTCCTTTTTTTCATCTTTTTCAAAATATATAAACATGAAAAAGGTGTCAAGTTTCTCCTTAAGTGGACTCATAAAAAAATAAAAAAAAATATGGACTCACCAAACATGACGACTCTGAACCACTCCTTCTCAAGGTTTGTTAAACTTACTTAGAGTGATTCATCAAAAGAATGAGCTTACAGATTAAGCATATGTTATCCTCTTCAAGCTTGTCAAAAATAAAGAGGTACTGACAAGAAATGGTTTCTGAATTTTGAAAAATATGTTACTCCAATTGTTAATATTAGTGAGTCTCCCTTGAACATGACACTTTTCTGCTTCATATGTCCAGTTTCTAGGGTGGGAAATCTAATTTTCCCTTGGTTCATCATAGCATATCAAAGAGTGTGCTTTCTATTTTGGGTCAATGTTTCCAACTCCATTTAGTGTTGCTAATGTGTTCAAGATAATTCATTCAGTTTATGTATGTTATGATACTCTTAAGCCTTCATTCTATGACTTTTGTTCTTGAACAAGCTCATATCAAGATCATTCTATCTCAAACCACGAAACCTGTTTCATGTACTTGATGGTGAATACATAAAGGCCCTCCCGCAATGGGTTGCTTCCTGTCCACATAAGCTCATCACCTAGGAAGTTGACTTAGAAAATCACTTTCGTACCTTGGCGATTTTTTACATCAATGGAAAGTTTCCTTGATTTCGGTGAAAGTTTTTCATCAATCTCCTTCAACCAAAAAATTCGATGTGGTGTTCTAATTCAACTCATTAATTCCCACCATACATATTGTAATATAGTACCTTGACATCCATTAACATCATCGGCGATTTCTCTCCCATTTGTATCAACTTACATCATCGAGAGTTAATCAGATGGTGTCTATCATGTTCGACTCACAATCATTTATTCATGTGGTTATAATAATACATTGGATGATTGAGTCGATGAGATAGAAGCAAAAAATTTTAGTTTCATCCATCCAGTCTCTCATTTCAATACTAATACAAGATTACAAATATGGTGGCTATTTTCATACACGCAGTCATCCAATCATGAGTGCACACTTTTTCATCAGTGGACGTGACTTCTTGATCATTATACATGTAAATTTATCTTACGTGGTGAGCATCGATATTCCTCCCTAAACAATGATATCATGATATAAATGTATTGTAGTAGATTATGATCTCAACAAGTTGTTCTTGATCCAAATTTTTCACAAGGTAAATCACTTCAGTCATCAATTTTCATTTATGACTTTGCACTTTAGGGGCAAATATGTTATAGGCCATTTTTTCACATTTGGTGAATAGGCCTTCAAACCATATAAATCATCATCCCTACAAAAATCCCTAATCATGACTCTTCCAAATCCTTAAGTTTCTGGGCCTAACTACTTCATTTCAATGCTATTTAGGCTGAGTGCACCTCACCCCTTAGCAAACCTATGTTCAAGAATAGTTTTCTCCATTATGCACTAGTGCTTATCAATGACAGGATATCCCTTATTGGGGATGTGTTGATTCTAGAAATTCATGAAAATTAAAAGTAATCCTGAAGCTTCCTCTTCCATAAGCTTACATGGGTTTTTTAACCATTTACCTTGGATAAGAGGTTCAAATCATATCTTATCCTACTCTGGATATTTCACCTCTTGTCCCTTCAACGCATCTTACACTCCTAAGAGGATCTCAAGAATGCATTGGTAAATGGAGAATAATTCCTAAATTTCCTCCCTCTCCTATAAATTTACTTTCGTCAACCACATCTAGGTTGGATTTTGGGGAGTGATCATGCCCTCATGCTGTTATCTTGAATTTGAGAGAGTCATCATCTTCATGCATTAGGGTGGCATAGAGGTGTTCTTTGTGATAATGAATGACAAGTCAACTTGGGGAGATGCATAAAATATCAACACTATTTTTGGTTTTAAAATCTCTCCTATCTATATAAATACAAAGAGTAAATTGTTTTCATATATGTGTTATGTTATGTTTATATTCATATATTTCAATTCCTTGTTGATCCATTGAATATAGTGAATGGATTATGAAAAATAGATATCGTAGATATTTGATTTGTTTTTATTGTATGTGAAGGTTTTAATTATAGCAATCAGAGCTACGATTGGAGCTTACAAGCCTAGACGAGAGTAAAGCTTGTGGCAGATTCCAAGTAAGCTCTTTCAATTCTTAAATTTCTCTCAGGGAAAATTTATATCCTTTCTTATTTTTATTCCATAAGAGAGAAATAGGTCTAGGGAATATAATGTTATCTTCAGTTGTAAATTATGCATAAAAGTATGGTTGGAGATAGAAAAATTTGTCAAGGTATGGTGAAGGAATTATAAGGCATATAATCTTGGTTTGGTTTTTTGATCTCGGGAACGGTTTAGGTGAATCACGATAGTTGAGGACCTATGGATTCCCTTCGATGTTGATGTCTTGGTTTATCCAATGAGATCCAACCTTCATGATTGGAATATTGCATGGGGGTGATTGGCTGAAAGAAATATTTGGTTCCGCTCAATCTTTGGTCGGGTGGTACGTGGATGTCCCTCGCCTAGTTGGATTTTGCATAAGATAATAAGCTTTATTTTACTATTGTGAATTATGAGAACTTGTACTTTTTATTTTGTTTATTTGATGGCTGCTTAGTTATGATTAATATTATGGTTGTATGCTGGTTATAAGCATGGTTCTATGATCTGGTCTATCTATGGCTCTTATTATGCTTGGATAATTTATCGAATTGTTTATGAATGCGTGGACTAACTAATGTTGTTGTAGTCACTTAAGAGGGAATTATAACTTCTTAATGATTTTTAGATGAATTTTAGAGATTTATACTGAGGTATGAAATCATGACCTAAAGCTTACATGTTTACCATATGTTTGACGAAATGTCTAGTGTCTTCTAGGTAGTCTAGGTCAAGTTTTGGTTGCAAGTTTGAATGCTTTTCTTTTTTGTCACATAATTTAGGATTTTCGAAGATTAAAGCAAATTTTGGGAAGTGTTCTAGAGGCTGTATTGAAAAGGTGGCACAAAGCCTAGAAATACATGCTCAAAACTGAAGAGTTTAGGCTATAATCGCATGGAAGCAGGCCTATGCGTGTGGTTGGAGGCCCATAACCACACTCTTTCTTTTTTATGCAAGCATTTGGGGTGTTATGTCAATGAAAATGATGTACAAATCAGGGATTGAGCGCCTACGGTGTTTTGAATTCTTCTATGGAATCTTTGGCATTTGAGTGTTGTAAGTAAAGTTTTTGGTTTTTCAGCTGAACTTCCATAACTATAAGTTTGGTGTTGGGTCATTTCATAGTCGCACTCTACTTCAGAATTACCTACATGGATTATAAAAGTGGGTAAATGTGGGGAGGGGAATTTTACACCTAAGTTTGGAAAAGTCATTTCCCAAGTTTTCAGTTGTTGGTTCTTATAGTTCATTAGGTTTTCTACCTTCCTCATCTACACATACGGGTTTTTCTATCATAGTAGCGAATCTAGCCTTCTCTTCATTGTACGCTACAAAAAAACTCTTCTATATTTGGTATTGTAGTGGGTGCTTCCTATTAAATATACACCCATACATATTCTTGTGTTGTGGCAGGGGTTGTGATTTCATCTGCATTTTTGTTATAGTTTGATGGATTCACACTTCTCCCATCTTGTACCCAGTCCTCTTATTTTTTAGTATGGCCACTTATACAGGTCTCTTACTTCCTCTTTAGCCATTTCATTGGAGGTCTTCTACTAGTAATTTTTATTCCATTATAATGTTTTCCTATTTAATCTATGTCATATAGCCATATGTCAACATCTTCCCCTACTTCAGACCCTTCATGTGTTTCTCCTTTTGTAGTTACAACAACGAGTTCTTCTAGTGTTGTAGCAGAATAGTTGATGGAGTTGAAACATAGGGTTCTCTTGATGTTGCATTTGCAACATGTGGTGTTACAGTATCAAAAATAGCTAGTGGAGTTATAAAAGTTTGTTCTCCTAGAAATTTTGTTGTTGGTACCTCTTCTCCAACCCTTGGCTCTCTCACTACCTCAGGCTAGGTGCATACCTTTCATGTGAGGTAATGGTCCACTAAACATTTGATCAAATTATTGTGAGAAAGTCAATATTTGGTTCTCTTGGACTCTTTCATAGTTATTTCAATATCTTGAAGTGTCCTCCTTAGAATGTATGGAATATTTATTAACCTTTGATGTGTTAGGTTCTCTAATAGCCTTAGATGATTCCAATACACTTATCAATGGTATTCCTCACAGGAAAAGTATGTCTCGACAAGAAGAGATGTGTATTACCATGATGTTTGTGAAAAATTGTTTCCTATTCTTATTAGATATTTTATTAGTTCATAAAAATATTATGTTATTCTTGAGTTTGTTTCCTCATGAAATACCATGTAGTCTAGAAACTACAACAAACATCTTTTCATCAACTTTGACCATTGTTCCTCTTAAAATAGTTTGATCATTTTTTTAAAAACTTCCCGGAATATCCACATTGCTAGAAGACGAGTGTCGATGTTTCAAATCCCAACAGGGATCCATCATCAGATCAAGAAAGTCCTGATGATGGATCCCCATTGGGATTCAAAATGTCGACACTCATCTTCTAGCAATGTGGATAATCCGGGAAGTTTTTTAAAAGATGATCACCACATGAGTTTAAAAACCAAAAAAGTTTGATCATTGTTTGGTAAATTAATTGTCTTTAATTTACTTCATCAAATGTCAACTAGGATTCATGTACTTTTGAAATCTATGTGCACTATAGATGCTAGGATGTCTTTTGTAAATTAAATGAGTTTGAAAGATGAAACTAATTTCAAGTATGTATGATTTATTTTCATATAATTAGGAAACTAATGACACACATGTTCTTTGAATCAAGAGTATTAACTAACTAAGTTAAGATTTTTTGAAATAAAAAGGTCTATCTAAATTCTAAAAATCGACGCTTAATTCTAAATATTAAAAGGAATTGCTTGAAATTTAAAACATGAAATAAAAATAACTTGGTTCTACTGTTGTGGCATTGAACTCATTTAGAAATAGTTAGTGAAAATAAATCTTTAAGCTAAATTGAAAATTAAGAAACCTAATTTAAATGTTGTGGAAAAAAACTAACAGTAAAATCTAATCTATAAAGGATACAAGTGCTTTAAAAGGAAAGTATAGTGAAATATAATGTAAAATAAATGAAATCAAAACCTAAGGATAATTACTAATGTGCCCAAATAACTCCTAAAATTTAATTCCATTTAGAATATCATGAACTTGAAAATGAATAAAAAGAATTGAAATTGAATGATAAAACAACTCTCTAAGAATGCAATTGAATTATAAAACACTAAGTACATGCAAGAAAATTTCTATGAATCAGTAACTCTTTTTGGTATTTTTTGTTTATGAGTACTTTGTAGCATAAATAAAACAATTATAAATACAACTTATAAGAAGAAAAAATTCTAAGAAATATTAATGTAAACACATAAAAACTAAAACAAAACCTCACATCTCACAGGGGGGCCTCATGGAGTGTAGGATTGATTAACAACCAAAGATCCTTCACACACACATTAGGAAGTAACAATAACTTGTATTAAGAAAAAAAAGTACCATTGTTTCCACAAAAAAGTATTATGAGATTACTAAAAATAATCACTACTATGTTCTTTGTCTCTCTCACTGTTATTTATTCCAATTATAAAAATGATTTTGAAAGAGTTTTAAGCCGATAAACTGTAGGAAAACATGACATCTATCTGATGAGTAACTAATATCCTAATCTCTTAATGAATTTCTATTGAAAAATAAAGTCATAGGACATTTCACATTTTAACAACTAAGTGCCTCACTTGCTTGATTCTCTACTTCATGTGTTTCATTCCGATACGGAGTTTCCATGTTTGACATGGACTTTTACTTCAATATCTCTTATCTCACATAGCTTGCCAAGTAATGCTAGTAGGTGGTTATCCACCCCGGAGAGAAATTTCATCTTTTTACAATGTTGTTTCTTCTTCTACAACACTAGAACATATCTAACAATTGGTTCTACTATAGAAACATATATTAGTTGCAGAATGTGAAAAATTCGATCATTGTAAGAATACCTTTTTCATAATTTCACTAAAAATAGAGAATTGAAATATGTATGATTATTAGCTTGTAGAAATTAATATTGACCTTAATATTCTAGGGTTTTGTAGAATAATAACAAAAAGGTGAAATGTGATTAAAAAAAGGATAGTAGAAAAGATACAATTATAAAATTCACTATTGTCCCACACCGAAGGTTTTGCATGTCCTCATGCACCAAAAATTCAAAATTGATTCCTTTCATTTCTTTTCAATGAATGATCTGTAGTACTTGTGCAATTCTATCCAAACTAGTGCTCTTTTTCCTCTTTTTAATGATAAACACAGTCCTTGGTTTCTTTATTAAAATTCTTCCTTGTAATCCCCCGACCCTGTTTTTAAGAAACTTATTTTGAACTTTAAGCTTCTTATTATTTTTGTACTAATGAAAGAGGTGTAGAAAGATGTTATTATTCTGAGTCCGTAATAACTCATTTTGGACTTTATCCTATTCTCTCTCCTGAATCAAATGTTTGTTAAGGATCTCAAATTCATGAATATCTTGCTTCATATTCTCTTCAAGGGTGTGTCCCTATTATGCAATTGGTTTTGTTGTTGAGGTCTCCCCTACTTCAAAATGAGATGACTTTTCTTTTTGTTGTTCCTTTTTCTCTATAGATTCTACATAATCATAGATCACTTCTTGAGCTATATTGGTTTCTGGGGTCTATCTTGCTGGAATTCCTATTGGACATATTGTGAAAGGAAGTGTATTAAATCCTTCATTTTCAAGACCTATCATTTCTGGTTATTGAGTACTTTTTGACAATTTTTAAATTCTTCTAATCCTTCTATAATTCATTCTTGGACTTCTATTTTTTTTCTCTTTTGTTATGCTCCTCTTTGTTTTGTTCTTTTGTTTAGGTACGGGCTCGCTTGTTCTAGATTTATTCATTCTAAGGTCTTGCTGATGATTTTTTTGTTTAAAATTTTCAAGAAATTGGAACAATGGAGTATTGTCCTCAAATGGGTCTTCTGGAATTTCACTCATATTCTCCTCTTGGTTTTCTTCTTCAATTATCTATTTTTCTAGACTAGGGTTCGATTTTCTTATACTTCTTTTGACCCTACTTGTTGGTTCTTTCTATGGAGCTTATAAAAAGTGATCTCTCACTAAGAAATCCTGCCAATTATCTCCTTTTGATTGCAAATGTGCCTCTAACAAAATTTAATAAGTCCATGACGATACAAAGAATTATCTATAGACCTAGACTCACATTGGATACTAAATGTGATTTTATTCAAACTTTGTAGTATAAAGTAGGGTATATTTATTTCAAACCCATCAAAAAAATCCATCATAATGGTAGCATTATAAAAAAAAATTGTTCAAAATATCCCTTCACTTGTTATAAATTTTTGAAATACTAATAAGAGATTTCGCCATTTTCCATTTTATGGTGTAACTGGAATACCTTTCTTGAAAATGTACAAGTCCATACATGATAATTTTAAGAATAATTCCAAATAATTCTCTTTAATATTCCTATTTTTAAACCATTTTTCTCCATTCCTTGGTATTCATGTTGCTTCTTCTATCACTGACTCTGTGAGGATGAGTTTAGTGTCTTGAATTTCAGCATCTACTCCATCAAATTGACGGGAAAATGATTTAGTAACCTCTGGTTCATACCCATTTAACTTTTAGATGAACTAAAGCCAACCCACCTACTGTAGCTGCTCCTTAACCCTTGAATAGGCTTGGAGGAATTTCTCACCATTTCGTTCATAACGGACAAGTGTAACCAAGGTTTGGAGAAGTTTTCGGGCTAGACTGCTCTTTGTGACTTTGAAATGGAAGAGAATGAAAGGCTTCAGAATGAGCACAATTAATATGGAGTAGATTTGAATGATTAAAAGGTAAGATATTGATGGAGGAATTCATGTTGCGTCTCAATTGTACTTAAACAACTTCCCATATCCAATTTTAAAGGACTCATGTTATGCACTTAATATTATCATCATACCTTCATGTGAGAAGTGGTGTAATGATGAGGGGTTAAGGTCATAATGGTTAACACAGTTACAAGGTCCTCAATATTTTTATATTACATCCATAATTTAAAATATAAGTTATTTAATGAAATATAACTCAAGTAGTCTTGCATACATTAATCTTTCCTTTGATATTCTTTCTTATGTTGAATTTGATTTTGGTTGCAGAACTATAAATGAGCAGCAGAATGATAAGAATTATGTATATAATATTTTATATATTTTGGATAAGAATTCCTTATTGATTTAATTATTGTTGATAGATGACAACCTGAAAATTAACTGAAAGGAAAAAGGGATAAAAGGAAAGATGGACACGAGAGACGGGATTTTGGAAAATCTAAACTGCTAAGAGATCTTGGTTTCAACTAACATTTTTTAAATAAGCATCCCAACAAAGTTGTTTTCCATGTTTACACACACACACACACACACACGCATATATATATATATATATATATATATATATATATATATATATATATATATATATATATATATATATATATATATATATATATATATATATATTATTTTTTTATTTTTATTTTATTGAAAATAGATTAGAATGAAGTTGAAGAATGAGGAGAAAAAAACCCTTTTTTAATGAACATAAGTTTAGAATTCTCTTGCAGATAATTAACAATTTTTTTTCCTTTTTCAATGGTTTACGATATAATCTCAATCTATGGTCATTAACAAGGAAAGAAAATTTTTCATCATCAATAGTATTGATTTTTACTGCTCCATTGTCAAAAACAATATCAATCTCATAAGGACCAAGCTAATGAGTTCGAAACTTTCCTTGAAAATATTTAATATTGGAATAAAAAATAATTTTCCAGTCACCTTGCTTGACATTTTTGTCTCTGACCTTATCATGTCATTTTGATATTTGTTGTTGCACTATGCTAGTACTTTAAATAGAATTTTGTGCAATTTCATCTAGCTCATTTAATTGTGGTAGTATTTACTTTTGAGATTCTGAAAGCTCAAGGCCTAATTTGGCAATTTTTTTGTAGGTCTCCACTTTGAACTCAATTAGAAACAAATCTTTATATCTATAGAAAATCTCATAAGGAGCATTCCCACTTGTGCTTCTCCATGTGATTCGATATGCCCATAGTGCTTTTGAATGTTTTTCTGCCAATCCTTTGTATCAAAATTCATATTTTTTGTAAGAATTTATTAAAAGAATTTGTTAGTAGATATCACCTATCCATTGGCTTGTGGATGATATGGGGTATACCTCTGATGCTTGATTTTACACTTCCCAATAATACCTTGTACCATCTTGGATGTGAATTAGGTACCTTGATCTGTTATAGTTTCTCTTGGAACACCAAAACTAGAAAAAATATCCTAAAAAAGAAATGAAAATACAAAATTTTCAGTTGCAAATAAAAGAGGGCTAACTTCTATGCATTTTGTGACAAAACATCTGAGAAAAAATATGTATATTTTATCTTTGGATGCAGGAGTTATAGTTCCAAAAAAATATAAATCCCATTTCTCAAAAGGCTCCAGAAGTACTTGAGGTTGTAGAGGAATTTCATGTGAAGGTACTAGCTTTCCCATTCTTTGGAAAATATCACATATTTTGACATATTATTTGGCATATTTGAAAATAGATGTCCAATAATATCCAAAAATAAGTATTTTGTAAGAATTTGTTTTATCAGCCCAATTCCCTCAACATGGTTCATCATGGAAATGTTTTAGAATTTCTTGTACTTCATCTTCTCGAACACATCTTCGAATGATCAAATAAGCTCATGTTTTGTATAATTCTCCATCTATCCAAGAATAGGATGCAGTGGTTTTGATAATTTTTTTCTTTTCTCTTGCTGCCAATTCTGGTGGAAATTTTCCTATTGCAAAATGTTGGCAATATCTACAAACCAAGGAAATTTAGTAGATACTATAAAAATATATTCATCAAGAAAATTGTCTTCTACAGGAACATCGAAATTATTATTTTGTATTCTGGAAAGGAAATCAACAACCACGTTTTGTTTTCCTATTATATCAATAACAGTAATGTTGAATTCTTATGATAGTAACAACTATCTCGTAATTTTTCGATTAGTAATTGGTTTTTTCATTAAATAGCTAATAGCATAATGATATGTATGAATAAAATTTTCATAACCAGTAATGTAATTACATAATTTGTTAATGGCATGTACAAAAAATAAAAAATCCTTTTCATTTATTGTATAATTTAACTCTACCTAAGTCAATTATTTTGTCGTGTCATAAATATCATAAGGTGTTATGCAGAATTATGGATTACAGATAAAACATTCTTCCCTAGATGTCATGCTCATCTAGAAAAACAGGTTAAATACTTTGCAACTAATTTTACTAACAGTAAATAGACACATAGAACAGATCAAACAACTTACTTGGAGTCCAAGCACTTCCTATTCTCTTTCTGTCGCTCTTGTTGTAGCTTCAAATCCAAGCTAGATCGCCAAAATATTTCCTGCAAAGATGAACAATAAACAATAAAAGATAGCAATAATACATATGTATATTCAAGTTATTTATTTAAATCAATGAAACATGAACCATATACATCAGATAAGAATTCATAATATGAAAGATAAACGCTTATACATATACATATGTGGGAAAGTAAGCAACAACATTTATTAATGGATAGAAGGGGAGGTTACAACCCAGTGATTGATTTAGTGTCACCATCTCCAGCAACATCCCAGCCTCATCAAAATGCACATCTCTCCAGCAGCATGTTACAAAAATCAAATCCTCAATTGAAATTCCACCAGCATTTCTCTATTCAAATTCTTCCTTCTCAAGCACCAGGATCTGTGCTCAATTTATAGAGTATCTTAAGGTAGTTTTACAATCAATTAATTTCTATTAATAGGTAAGGCATGTTCCTAGTCTCAGAGGTATCAAATGGACATACAGATTCAAAGTTTCACACATGTGAACTCTTCTAGAAGGCACTAGCTAAGTGGAGATTTTGGAACAATGAGAATTTCGCTCCCAATGTCACCAATGCACCCATGAGTGTCGAGAAGTGCTTTGAAAAGCACCCTTGAGTGGGGTTACCTGCATATGAAATGCACTTGGTCCCTTGAGAGGTAGCGTTGGTGAGCTCTCATATGATATAATATAAACCTCAAATCTTGGAAACCTTGGTAATGAAAGTCATGGATGATTTGTCTTGCTCTTTGTCTTAGGGCATGTAAAAATTGAAATGATAGGGGATGATAGACCCTATTCATTGGTTCTGGAGATGATGTCCAGTTAACTAGGTCATTGGGAATGGTGCCCAAATTGACCTATAACAATTTCCCCTAAAGCATGAAGCTAGAATAATAATAACAATACTTTGATTGAGATTCTTTACACTGTGATGGGATGGAGATAAAGAAGAGTGACAGCCTGCATCAATATTACAATATATTACATCATTATATATACTCTTTATTATAAAATTTCTGAGGGAATGCATTCCCATGCTCAGCACATAAAATTTCTAATAACATGTACATAATTCAAAAATTCGTCTACGTTGGAATGTTCCCCAATACAGACATGCCTACACATATAGGCCCATGTTCGAATGACAATCTATATGTAAGGTAACCATACAGATGATGTGTACAAAAATCCTGAAATCGCAGCTCAGATGGCTGAAACTAGATCTGGGGTCTTCTTATCTCGTTCACTCGATCATTCGGGTACAAGTATAGCCATGCGAATATATGATTTCTAGTCGAAAATGGAAATACATCGTTTCATTAGCAGCCAATAATGTGATCTATTAACAAATGCGAGAGAGCCACCATTAATTTGAATGGATCTCAAGGTACTGCAGTACATTTCGTAAGGCGTGAATAGATGATTTGATGTCGAACACCAAACAAAATATTTCGGTGAAAATTCTGGAAGCAAGGATCTTGTCAATGCTGTAAGAAGCCTAATGGTACTTGAATATGATGTTTCTAAGTTAACTTCTAGGATAATTATTTTTTGTCGACAGGAAGCCACCTTATTGCGAAACAAGAGCTACTAATTTTGGAGGCAAATATATGACTTGATATAGAAATGTTCAGGGATGACTTTCATGAGAATGAAGGTTTATGAGTATTGCAGAAGGATGAGTATTCACTGGATGGCTTCTTTTGAACATATTGGCGACACTAAGATGGGTTGGCAGCATTGACCCAAAACCAAAGTGAAGGTATGATGAACCATAGGTATGAATGTATCTTCAAGAATATTACCCAACCCAAATTGTCATGGTGATGGAGTGAAGTGTCATGCTCAAGAGCGACCTGCTACCGTAAAAGTTATGTTTACTTTCCCAAATTTTCCCCAGTCTAGTACCTCTTTATTTTTCAACAAACTTGAGGAGGATAACATTTTCTTGTTTTATAATTCAACCCTTCGGGTGAAAAATGTATCACTATTTAATAATTTAACGAGTCTGGTGATGAATGAAATTCGATTCTTTCCATGATCGACAAGCATGTCGATATTAGAAAACTCCATAAGTAATTTTTCGTAAAGTTGTCGCTTAGATCCAAAAAAGTGTAAAATAATATCTGAGAGAACCTCTTTATTCATGTTTGACCAAGGTATTCATTTTTCCTAAATAATCTATCTCAGTTTGGAAAAGGGTTAAACTTATACTAAGTAGATATCAATTTATTTACTTTTAGGAGCTCGAAAAGACAAGTGCTCGGTAATCTTTTCACATTATCGGAGTCTGAAAAGAGCTGAAAAAAGACTCCAGAGGTTCCTTTTTCAATGTTATCGAAGCTCGAAAAAGAGATAAAATTGTGCTTCAAATCCTTTTTCATTTTTAACAAAGATCTAAAAATAAGGAGAAAAAGTATGCTTTGTGGTCAAATCATTCTCAAAATAAATTTGCACGACTAATTTGTTCATCACTTGTAAGACCTATTCAGAACAACATAAAATGGATTAAAAATACCTGTTTCAAGATAAAAAAATAATAAAACGATCGTCATAGCAATAAATATGACTTTCAAACAATTAAATGTCCACTAAAAAGAGTTTTACTATTCATTTTTTACCATTCCACAGTTACCATTTGTATTTTGGAGCTCTGAACCTGATTTTTCCCTCGAACTTCAGCTGTTGATTATGATCGTGTCTATGGAAAAATTTCATTTCCATTTGATCCAGGTTAGTGCCATGAACCCTCTCTTTCATTCAATAATCATTTCATTTCCTTTTAGTGCATTTTTTTAGGGTTTTGGGTCCCTAGGGTAAATTCTACTCCCAAAGGGGGCAACACACCCTTGGACATAGGTGTGTTGCATAGTAGCTAAAAAGAAGGCTATGTGCATATAAAATGCACTGTCTTTTGTCTAGGCCTACATTGGTTGCAATATTCATTTTTTATTTTTGCATCATGCCCAAAATTTTCCCAATTTCTTGCATTGAATGGAATCTAATGGTTCTTATGGTTATATTTTAGGTTTTCATCTGATTACAATGATGATTACATGGATGGAAAGATAGCATGAAGAATAGGATATCATTTCCCTAAATGATCCGAGCACAGTAAGAGTGCTAAGAGATTTTAGAATGTTAAAGTACATCCAGTTGTGAGGGATGAGGCAACAAATAAAATTCTTGGAGTTCTTAGTTCAAGCATGGGATCCAACTATCGAGGCATTTCATATTAAGAACAATGAGGTTCCCATAACACTAGAGGATGTATACTTTCTCACAGGTTTGTTGAGGAGAATCTTGCCTATTACGCTCTCAGGGTCTATTCTTGGAGGAGAGACTATGAGAGATTATGTTTTGAAACATTGCTATCCAGGGGAAGAGCCAAGAAAACATGGAAAGATAAACATCTGGGATGTTAGATATTTTCCTTAAAGAACCATCATTTTCACAATTGTAAAAATTTCTGGCACTGTTACACTACATGTAGCAAATAGATCGTATATGCATTATGCGATAGAGTCTATGGAGCCAACAATCTTCAACTAGTCTGGAGATGTACTTTCTCAGATAAAATAACAATTGAATAAAGCAAAGGGAGGAAGGAATAAGAACTTTAGTTATGGTTCGATCCTCATATTAGTTGCCTTAGAATGGATTCCACTGATGCGGCCACAGCGTGTGAAACTGGGTGTATCTAATCCTATAGATCTGAGGATGCAGAGATGGGTAGAACTAATGGGTAGGCATGCAAGCCAATCAACCATTGTGTTCTAGACTGCATTCTTCGCCTAGTTCAGGCGATATATTTTCGCCATCGATGACTATGCATATGCAGGCATTGATTTCCGAGGAGATCCAGATTTAGCTTTACCAAAAGGTGCTCAGTGGGGTGCAATAGGTAAGAATGTTTTGAACATGTTTTTTGTTTTCTAAGGATTATACAATTTTTTTGTATTTTTGATGTTTTCCCAAGACTAAAGTAAATGTTTTATGTAATGAAGATGTTGGTCGACTTCAACCGGTGGAGGAACCAGAGCGTGTAGCAGATGAGCTAGTAGAGAGGGCTATTGGGAGAGCAGTCCTTTAGGATCTTGATATGGCTAAGACTTTCACTGAGCTTCGGTAGCACATAGAGGGGTTGACCTTCGGGATTCCGGATTTCTGGATCGAAAATTTACCCATGCGACTGCAGTGTCACACTATAGGTGTTCCTAACTTCTGGATGTGGTTACTATGCAGCATAGCTAGATCTATAGCATGCTACCACGAGCACCACTAGTTTACCTTTGACATTTTTCATACATTTTGAAGTCAGATTACCAATGTGTCTTGGGCACAAATTTTGTAAAAACCTATAAGTATATATCTATTCAATTTCAGTGTTTTCTTATGTTTATTGTGCAATCCTATTCAATGATGTGAATTTTTTCTTTACGTATGTTGCAAATGTCTGTCTAAAATATGATTAGCTAAATAATCAGTCAATGCATTAAAATTTATGGAAATGTGTTGATATTGAATAAAATCAAAGTGTCTTTCTAAAATTCGAACTCTTAGGAACAATCGAGGCAGTGTTGGATTTCTAACAGTATAAACACTAGTAATTTGTAATACCACAAGCTGTGAGTCTAACCTTATGATGATGAAGTTAATACCAAATTAAATGGCATGAGAGAGAAGTTTGATCAATGCGCTATACTCAGCCATATTGTTTTTCGATCTACCGATACAAATCCCTTGAAAACTCACTAACCCGCCGTTCAAAATGAAAATGGCCCACGCTGCAGAAGATAGATTATGCATACTACAACTAGCACCATTAGCATATCCAGCAAAAGGATCCAAAGATCCATATATCTGCAATGAAATGTAAAGTGGATTACTAACATCAAGAAAACTCTAAAAAAAAATTAAGACAGTGAATGCAGATCAACAACATATATATACAATATAATACAAAAAATTAGTACGCTCATGATTAAGAATAGTAAATTTTCAGAGAAAACCCATTTCTGGGTTGCGCCAATGGAATTCCATCATAATCAAATAACTCATAGGCACCCTTAGCAAGAAATATTTTGATAATATAGGGGCCATGCCATAATGCCTCAAAATTTCTTGTACCTATTACATTAGATTCTTGATCATAAAGGAGGACCAAGTTGCCCTCTGAGAAAATGGGAGGCTGGAAATTTTTGTCGTATTGCACCTTTATACGTCTCTTATGAGCTTCATGACACATTTTGTCAATATGGATGAGTTTTAAAATATGTGCTTCTTCTTTTGAGCTATTAGGTAACAAATCGATCGCGAGTTTTAACAACAATATTTCACGTTGGATAGGCAAGATAACTTCTAGACCATACACCAATTGAAAGGGAGTAAATCCAATTTCATTTCTTACCCGAGTTCAGTATGCCCACAAGGTGGAGTACAAGATCAAACGCCAGTTCCTTTTACGAACTCCTATCATTCGTTGAAGCATACGTTTAAGAATCTTGTTGATAGCTTCAACTTGTCAATTTTATTGTGGATAATAAGGAGTATAATTATCATGTGACAATCCTAAATTAGCATTCAATTCAGCCATCATGTGGTTGCGAAAATACTTCCCATGATCTGTACCTATAGGCTGCAGGACCCCAAAACATGCAATAACATGATTAAAGAAAAACAATGCAACTGTCTGTCATGTGTTGTTGAATGTAGGAATCACTTCAACCCATTTGGTAAAGTAGTAGACTACAAAAATAATATAACCATGCCCCCGGATGAACTAGGGTTACAGGTCATGAAGTAAATATCCCATTTAGAAAATGGTCCCACTATCACAATAGGATGCATTGGCACTCGCGGTTTGCGGATTTTACGATAAAAAATATGGCACGCATGACAACTTCTGACCGCGAGGATGTAGTCCCGAAATATTGTAGGCCAAAAGTAACCAGTGTGGAGTATATTTTGCGCTGTAGCATATCCATATAAATTTCCACCACAAGCCCCAGCATGATAATCATTTAAAACCTTTTCGGCCTCCTCATGTGTGATGCACCTCCTTAAAATCACATCGACACCACGACGATAAAGTGCATCGCCCACAATCAGATAATATTTGGCTTCATATCAAATATGTCGTTGTTTAGAGAGAGAG
Organism: Pinus albicaulis; assembly: GCA_034641835.2. Lineage (NCBI taxonomy): Eukaryota > Viridiplantae > Streptophyta > Pinopsida > Pinales > Pinaceae > Pinus > Pinus albicaulis. The sequence goes on from CM076582.1 coordinate 1,409,569,429, forward strand.
GTATCAGGTCTAAAAGTTTTATTTTTGAGATAAATGATTAAATATCCATACCAAGGATCATATGATCCGATCAGAAACAAAGAATCGTCAGAAATTGATGGTTCCGAGGTAGAATAAGTACTACAAAATGGAAGGTCACAGAGAAGCTCTACCAAAAATAAAGACTTCTTTGATTTGGATTTGATGAATTCCAAATCAAATTCTTGGAAAATGACAATCCATTTTGAATATTTTTCCGCAAGAAATTGACGTGATAAGATATAATTCATGGGGTTGCAATCCGAAAAAACAGTGGTCTTTCGGAGCAAGATATAGTGGCGAAATCTTTGGAAAACTTGAACAGCTACCAAGGCAAGCTTTTCTACTTATGAATACTCAACTTCCATATCATTGATATTATTACTCAAATAATAGATTGGATGTTCAATTCCATTTTCTAATTAGACCATAACCATAGCAATGTTCGTTTCAGCTGTGACGATATATAGGAAATAATCATTCTATTAATTAGGGGGATACATTAATGACACTTGGACAAGAGTATCCTTGACAACATCAAAAGAAGCTTGTGCAACTTGGCCCCAATAGAAGTGAACCCCCTTTTTCAAAAGTTGAGTAAATCCCTTAGCCATTTTGGTGTAGTTTGGAATGAACCTTCTTTGGAATTTAGAATTTCCTTGAATTTTCTGTATTTGAAGTAAATTTGATGGCACAAGCAAATCAAGAATTGCCTAGACGTTCAACGGGTCGATTCAAATTCCTTCTTTTGAGACTACGAATGCAAGAAAAAGACCAGAACCAACACAAAACACACATTTATGTGGATTGAGGTGTATTTTGTAGTGTTGGCAGCGTAAAAGGGTGGCTCTCAAATGGATCGGGTGATCAGTCTGAGTTCATGAATGCACGGGTAAATCATCTAGATAAGGATGAACAATGTACTTGATTTCATTGAAATAATAATCCATTTCTCTCTGAAAATTTGCCCCAACGTTATTTAAACCAAACGGTATTTTCCTATAAGAAAATGTGCCACAAGGAAAAATGAATGTTGTCTTATGTTGATCCTCTGGATGAATATTCATTTGATTGTAGCCATAAAATCCATCCATGAACAAAAATATTTCACATCGAGCCTAATCGTCAATAATCTGGATGATAAAGGGAGTAGGATTGTTGTCTTTTCGAAAAGCAATGTTGACATCCCAATAATCGACGCACAGTCTGATGGTTCCTTGCTTTTACATGACAGTAACTATGTTCGAAACCCACTAAGTTAGTGGAACAGGGTAAATGAAACCGACACACAAAATTTTCTCAAATTCTTCTTTCATGGTAGCGCCTTTATTTGGATGAAGAGGATGAAGTTGTTGACGCACTGGTTTGACATCAGGATACAAATTAATAGTTTGTTAAACAATACTAGTATCTATGCTTTGCATTTCCACGTAAGACCAAGAAAATACATCACAAAACTCACGAAATAGAGAGCGATATTTTTTGACTTCTAATGGAGAACAGGGTACAATGACATGAATATTTTCTACAACTCCAGGTTTGGTCAAAATATCGATAGAAATAGTTTCTTCAATATTTGACAGATTTTGCTCGGAATCAATTGCATTAATAGGTAAAGAATTCGAAAAGAAATTTTTTATTGATGGGTGATATAGTTCACTAAGATAATTTTCTTCTTACTCAGGAAGATGGGACCAATGATGATAATCTTCCCATGGTTCTCCTTCTGACATCATTGCTTCGTAATATTCTCATATGTCAAGAAAATTAAGGAAAATGGATCAAATGGAGTACCAAAATCTAAGGAACGATCAACCCAAACAACCGGCAACGCTGATATCGGATTCACCACCCAAGCCAGATATATTGATTTCTATGCCACCTGAATAAGGTTGGGCGGCAGAAACTCATCCAACATAACAATTTCAAAATAATTTGTAATCTCCCTTAAGCGAGATGGAGTGGAAGATATCATGTAGCAGGTCTCTATACTTGCAATTTCTGTTGACGTCGCAGGTGGCGGTAATGCGAAGGTTCCCATAAGAGTGGAATCCTTTAAGAGTCCTACACCAATTTTCTGAAGTGCTATTTGGGGTACGTGAATGAATGGAACAATTCCAGTTACCTGCGAAGTGGAGGCAAAGAAGGATAGCTAATTGATGACTGTAATTGTACCTTTATATGGAAAGGCGATCATTCTGAAATATGTAGAAACAATTTCAGTCATAGCATACACCCATGGGCTTCCAAGTAGAATATTATAGTCAAGGGGTCCATTAACAAGCTCAACATCAACATTCATTGTTTTTCACCCTAGTTCAACATGCAGGTTATTAATAATACCACAATGTTTATATGTACGTCCATCAAAAGACTTTAACGTCGTTGATGATTGAGATAAGAAGGACGAGCAAACTGACTTCTAACAATTTAGAGAAATAATTCATGTAGATGGCCCCTCATCAATAATAGTACGATAAACAAAGTGATTGAGAACATTTACTTGTATGGAGAATGCCAATTATGTTGGTAGTTACGACACATAGCTCGTATGATTAAAGACGGCAAGGTTAGAATCATTCAGATCAATTCCACAAATAGCCAACAATAAAGCTTGTTTCTAGGAGGGAAAATTTTGTAATACCTCAAGAGTAGACATAGATGAAGGGGATTGAGCCAAATATTCAACTATATTGTAATTTTTAGCAGCTCTTCCTCGAGGATTATATGTTGATTTGTGAATTACTCACGTTGGTGGATTAATTGTCAATTCAGGAATAGCAGTAGGCGGTACCGATTCCATAAACACATTCATAGTCAAGGTAGTAGGTTGATCAGTTGCCTGACTACCAAAATATTTTTTACACGTTGAAACCAAAATATCTATTGAAGGTTTTGGGACAGATAACATAAGTACTTGGGAACTAGTAGCTGGATCCATAGCAACCAAATTTGTGTCTGGATTTGGAAACTGATCTATCAACATAGCTGACACATGAGAAGTCTTAATGATTTCTAAGAATTCAGTGTGGTTAGGACAATCTCGAAAAAGAATTTCCTCATTACAGATTATTCATGGATAACGAGGTTGCCTAGGTCCATACGATTGATCAAATGATATTTCTTGTGGATTAGAAGATTTATTTTTCTTAGATTACCCCTTTTTCTTACTTTCGGGTTGCTTGTCACTTTTTCCCTTTTCAAATGACATGGCATTAATTTTGGAAGAAGGTGTAGGATCAAATGCTATAGTATGATGTTTGTTTGTAGTACCAATCAACCCATCTCCACCATGAGAGTCCTTTAATTGAGGAGGAATAGTAAAATTAGATTGTGACGCATTAGGATTTTTTTCATAGAGCATGCTAGATTGAGTATAGATAAAATCTAAATATTGGGCACGAGAAATGACGTGCTCTTCAGTGGCGACGCCACCCTTAGCCACATCCTCAGTTATAGTGAGTATATAATTATTTAGGGGGAAATTGTTATAGGTCAATTTGGGCACCATTCCCAATTACCTGGTTAACTGGGCATCATCTCTAGGACCAATGACTAAGGGTCTATCATTCCCTATCATTTCAGTTGCTACATACCCTAAGACAAAGAACAAGACAAATAAAGAAAGACTTTCATCAAGCAAAGTTTTCCAAGGTTTGAAGCTTATTATATATCATATGAGAGCTCACCAACGAAGTCTCTAAGGGCCCTCAGTGCATTGCATATGCAGGTAGCCCCATGCAAGGCTACTCTACAAAGCACTTCCTGACATTCGCAGGTGCGTTGGTCACATTGGGAGCGAAATTGCAATTGTTCTGGAATCTCCACTTGGCCAGTGCCTTCTAGAAGAGTTCACATGTGTCAAGCTTCAGAATCAAGTGTCCATTTGACATCTACATGACTAGAAACATGTCTTGCCTATTATTGGAAATTTATTGATTGCAAAAAAACCTATAGTTCATCTATAAATTGAGCACAGATCTGATTGCTTGAGAAGGAATAATTTGAGTAGATAAATGGTGGAGGATTTTCAATTGAGATCTAGATTTGTATAGTTGCTGCTAGAGAGATTTATATTGGGATGAGGCTTGGGAATGTCGCTAGAAGATCACTTCAAATCATTCACTAGGTTGTAACTTCTCCTTCTATCATCAATAAAGAGCACTGCTTATTTTTCCCTATATGCATGTGTATTGGCTTTGATTTTCCATATTGCAAGATATTGGTTGATGTATATGGTTTACGATTTACTGATTTAGCTAAACAGCTTAAATTTATATCTATATTATTGCATCTTCTGCTATTTCAGTTTTCTTTCTTGCAGGAAGCATTGAACCGAAAAAACTGCTTGAATTTGAAGCTGCAACAGAAGCGACTGATCATGTAAGGCTTCAATCCTTTCTGTGTATCTATTATGAGTTAGGAAAAATAGTTATATAGTATTTAAACTATTGTTCTAGACTAGCACCTATCTAGGGAAGCGTGATTTATCTATAATTCACAATTCTGGCCCAACAAACGGGTGAAGTTAGCTCTCAATTGAAAATCCTCCAAAATTTCTCTACTCAAATTCTTCCTTCTCAAGTACTTAGATCTGTGCTCAACTTATAGATGAACTGCAGGTTGTTTTGCAATAAATGACTTTCAAATAATAGGAAAGACATGTTTCCATTCATGTAGATGTCAAATGGAGACTTCGATCTGAATTTTGACACATGTGAACTCTTCTAGAAGGCACTGGCCAAGTGGAGATTTCAGAACAATGAGAATTTCACTCCCTATGTGACCAATGCACCTCTTAATGTTGGGAAGTGCTTTGTAGAGTAGCCTTGCATGGGGCTACCTACATATGAAATGCACTTAGGCCCCTTAGAGCCTTCATTGGTGAGCTCTCATATGCTATATAATAAGCTTCAAACCTTGGAAACCTTTTCTTGATGAAAGTCTTGCTTGGTTTGTCTTGTTATTTATCGTAGGGCATGTAGCAACTGAAATGATAGGGAATGGTAGGCCCTTAGTCATTGGTCCTGGACATGATGCCCAGTTAACCAGGTCATTGGGAATGGTGCCCAAATTGACCTATAACAATTGCCCCCTAAAGCATGACATCTAAATAATAAAAACATTTGATTGAGTTGCTTTACACTATGATGAGTCTGGAAATGAAGTGGAGTGGTCACTTGCATCAATATTCCAATACATTACATCATGATATATCATTTTTTTATCATAATTGATGAGGGTAGGAATTCCCATGTTCAACACATAAATAATCTAATAACATGTACATAATTTAGAAAGTCATGTTCATTGGAATGTTGCCTAGATGCAGACATGCCTAGAGATATAGGCCCATGTTTGGATGAAAATTTATATGTAAGGTCACCATAAAGATGATGTGTACAAAGATATTGAAATACCAGCCCGGGTGGATGAAACTAGATCTGGGGTCTTCTTATCTCGTTCACTCGATCATTTGGGTACAAGTCTAGCCATGCGAATATATAATTTGTAGTCGAACATGGAAAGACATCGTTTGATTACCAGCCAATTATGTAAGCTGTTAACAAACATGAGAGAACCACCATTAATGAAAATATCCCTCAAGGTACTGTAGTACATTTTTGTAAGGCGTGAATAGATGATTTGATGTCGAACAACAAACAAAATATTTCAGTCAAAGGTTCGGAAGCGAGGATCATGTCAATGTTGTAACAAGCCTCATGGTACTCGAATATGATGTTTCTAAGTGAACTTCTTGGATATTTATTTTTTGTCGAAACAAAGTCACCTTATTGCAAAATAGGAGTTACTGATTTCAAAGACAAGTGTATGACTTGATATAGAAATTTTCAGGGATGACGGTCATGAGAATGAAGGTTTACGATTATTACAGAAGGATGAGTTTTAAATCACTGGATGACTTCTCTTGAACATATCAGTGACACTGTGATGAGTTGGAAACATTGACCCAAAACCAAAGTGAAGGTATGATGAACCATAGGTGTGAATGAACCGTCAAGATGATTACCCAACCCAAATAGTCATGGACATGGAGTGAAAGAAGTGTCATGTTCAAGAGCGACTTCCTACTAAAAATAATCTTTGCTTACTTTTCCCAAATTTTCCCCAGTCATTTTTTGACCAGTACCTCTTTATTTTTTAACAAGCTTGAGGATTATAACATTTGCTTGATCTATAGTTCAACCCTTCGGGTGAATAAAGTATCACTATTTAATAATCTAACAAGTCTAGCGATGAATGAAACTTGATTCTTGCCATGATCGACAAGCCCGTCACTATTTTATGTTTTAACGCACTTAATGACAGTGATAGCCCGGTCCTTTCTCATATTTAGAGAGTTTGAAAAGGAGGATGAAAGAAAAATCCATAAGTAATTTTTCGTAAATTTGCCTCTCAGACCCGAAAAAGTGTAAAATAATATCTGAAAGAACCTCTTTGGTCATGTTTAACCAAGGTATTCCTTTTTCGTAACTAATATATCTCAGTCTGGAAAAGGGTTAAACTTATACTGAATAGATAATATCAATTCATTTACATTAACGAGCTCTAAAAGACAAGTGCTCAACAATCTTTTCACATTATCAGAGTCTGAAAAGTGTTGAAAGAAGACTCCAGGGGTTCCTTTTTTGCTGTTATAGAAGCTCTAAAAAGAGATAAAAGTGCACTTCAAATCATTTTTCATTTTTATCAAAGCTCGAAAAATAAGGAGGACAATTTTGCTTTGTGGTCAAGTCATTCTTGAAATAAATCTACACGAGTAATATGTTCATCAGTTGTAAGACCTGTTCAGAACAACATCAAATGGATTAAAAATACATGTTTCATGATAAAAACATAATAAATCCATAGTCATAGAAATAAATTTAATTTTAAAATAATTAAATGACTATTAAAAGTAGTTTCACTATTCATTTTTACCATTCCATAGTTACCATTTGTATTTTGGAGCCTTGAACCTGTTTTGCCCCCGAACTTCAACGGTAGATTGCGTGCAATTAGTAAGAATGTTTTGAATTCCCCCCACAAGAGCACATGTTGAATGCCCCCTGCAAGAGAAGATGCCCCCCAAGCTCCATTTCATTCATCTAAGAATACTTTTGGTTACTAATAGCTGGATAGAATGAAGGTTCATTAAAGGGGAGGATTTGTTTCATTTTTTAACGAGCTTGACACAAGAAAAGAGCTATGCTCATGACCTGTTTCATTTTTTAACAAGGTTGACACAGTAAAAGAACTTTCCTCAAGGGAACTTGTGTCATTTTTTAACAAGGTTGACACAAGAAAAAATAACTATAATCATAGGAACTTGTTTCATTTTTTAATGAGGTTGACACAAGAAAAAAGAACTATCCTCATAAATTTGTTTCATTTTTTAATGAGGTTGACATAGAAAAAAGAACCATCTTCATAACCTATTTCATTTTGTAACGAGGTTGACACATGAAAAGAACCATCCTCATAGCCTATTTCATTTTTTAACGAGGATGAAAAAGGAAGAGAACCATCCTCATCATCTCAATTGAAAATCCTCCAGCATTTCTCTACCCAAATTCTTCCTTCTCAAGCACTCAAAACCGTGCTCAATTTATAGATGAACTGTAGGTTGTTTTGCAATAAATGACTTTCCAATAATAGGAAAGACATATTTCCAGTCAAATGGACACTTGGATCCAATGCTTGACACATGTGAACTCTTCTAGAAAGCACTGGCCAAGTGGAGATTCCGGAACAATGTGAATTTTGCTCCCAATGTGACCAATGCACTTGTGAATGTCAGGAAGTGCTTTGTAGATGAATGAAACTGATTTAGCTAACTAGCTTGAATATATATCTATATTATTGCATCATCTGTTGTTTTAGTGTTCTTTCTCGCAGGAAGGATTCAACCCAAAAACTGCTTGAATTTGAAGCTACAACAAAAGCGACAGAAGGAATCAAGATTTTCACCTGTTGTTCAACTTCACGGTAAGCCTCCAATCCTTTCTGTGTATCTATTCTAAGCTACGAAAAATAGTCGTATAGTCTTTCACCTATTTTTCTAGACTATCACCTATCTAGGGAAGCATGATTTATCTGTAATTCACAATTCTGGCCCAACAAATTGGTGACTCAAGATTTTCACAGGTTGTTCGACTTCAGGATCAAGATTTTGTCCACTTAGGGAATATAACAACTAAAATATAAAAGGATGATAAACCCTATTTCATTGGTCCTGGGGATGATGTCTAGTTTAACCAATAAAATTTGCCCCCTAAAGCACAATGGGATCCAGATCAACTTCCAGTTGAACAACGCCAGGTTTGGGAGGTATGGTCTCACAGATTGGATGGATCGTGACCACGAGTAGCTGTGAGGACTCTATCTCGACAATAGTAGACAAACCAGGATTTGTTAAAACAACTTATGCCAACTCTGGTATATGGGAAGATGATGTTTCACCAAAGGTATTGATAGTACTGGTTTCGGTAGAGTGATCACCTTTTCCCACCAGAAATAACTTTTGGTGGTAAAGGTGGTTTTAAAGCTGATCTACGCGAATGATGGGGAAAAGGATTTTTTTCTTCCACGATTACTGATTTATTTTAACCGAAAATAAATAAATAAAATCAAAGTGTAATGCTAGGAAAAAGGGTTTACCAAGAAACTGTGAACTGCAAAATACGTCTTGGCGAACCAAGAAGTACGAGCAGGAAATCTCCCCGAATGCTATGTTTGGTGTATCGAAATTTCAAGCCGGCTGACTTGGTTCACTATGGATGGATAGCACCTAAAATTTGTCCTTCAAAATATGCCTAAAGGTATGTGGAGGCCCAAGTCTATATTGGCATTGTCTGATGCAAAACCGCATAGTGAGAGCACCCATTTATACTTATCATACTGTAACACCACCCGATATACCCGAAAGTATGTGGACGAGCTACGATATACTTACGTACGTGGAGTGAGGTATTACACTTGGCATGTATCGAAAACAAGTTAATAATAGCTACTATGTTTTACGACACCAAAACACGTCTCTAGCCTAGACCTTCTAAATGTTATCGTTATGGTTCCAATGCTTTGTTAAGTAATTTGAGAAGAGAAATTATCCACAATGATTGATTTTAATTTTTTTTTGCTTCATCTTCGATGTTTTTTCCATTGAATTCACCCATGTCATCATTTGGAATCTTATCTGGTTCCTCTCCTTGGTAGCTAGTGATTCCACATATGTTACCCTCGGACATTCCTAAATTCAATGAAAACCCTAGAGAAGACCCGCAACGATTGTTATAACTTATCATTTGTTGTATTCATCAAACTCCTTAAATGATGACTCTGTTAGACTACTTCTTTTCCAACACATACTCACTAGTCCAACTTCACAATGAGGATGGTTCTTTTTTCTATGTCAACCTCGTTAAAAAATGAAACAGATTTATGAGGATAGTTCTTTTTTCTAGTGTCAACCTCGTTAAAAAATGAAACAAGTGCCTATGAGGATAGTTATTTTTTCTTGTGTCAACCTCGTTAAAAAATGAAACAAGTGTTTTTGAGGAAAGTTCTTTTACTGTGTCAACCTCGTTAAAAAATTAAATAGGTCATGAGCATAGTTCTTTTCCTATGTCAAGCTTGTTAAAAAATGAAACAAATCCTCCCCTATAATGAAATTTCATTCCATCTAGCTATTAGTAACCAATAATCTACTTATATGAATGAAATGAAGCTTGGGGGGCATCTTCTCTTGCAGGGGGCATTTGACATGTGCTCTTGCAGGGGGCATTCAAAACATTCTTACTAATTTCACGCAATCGACCGTTGAATTTGGGGGGAAAACAGGTTCAAAGCTCCAAAATAAAAATGGCAACTATGGAATGGTAAAAATGAATAGTGAAACTACTTTTAATAGTAATTTAATTATTTTCAAATTAAATTTATTTCTATGACTATGGTTTTATTATGTTTTTATCATGAAACAGGCATTTTTAATCCATTTTATGTTGTTCTGCACAGGTCTTACAACTAATGAATAGATTAGTTGTGTAGATTTATTTCAAGAATCATTTGACCACAAAGCATACTTTTCCTCCTTATTTTTTGAGCTTTGATAAAAATGAAAAATGACTTGAAAAGCACTTTTATCTGTTTTTAGAGCTTCGATAACAGCGAAAAATGAACCCTTGGAGTCTTCTTTCAACTCTTTTCGGACTCCGATAACGTGAAAAGATTACCGAGCACTTGTCTTTTCAAGCTTGTTAAAGTAAATGAATTTATATCTACTCAGTATAAGTTTAACCCTTTTTTGGACTAAGATAGATTATTTACAAAAAAGGAAAACCTTGGTTAAACATGACCAAAGAGGTTCTTTTAGATATTATTTTACACTTTTTCGGGTCTGAGAGACAAATTTATGAAAAAGTGCTTATGGAGTTTTCTTTCATCCTCTTTTTCAAACTATCTAAATATGAAAAAGGACTAGGCTATCACTATCGTTAAGCTCATTAAAACATAAAATAGCAACGGGCTTGTCGATAATGGCAAGAATCAAGTTTCATTCATCGCTAGACTCGTTAAATTATTAAATAGCGATACTTTATTCACCCAAAGGGTTGAATTATAGATCAAGAAAATGTTATCCTCCTCAAGCTTCTTAAAAAATAAAGAGGTACTCGTCGACAAATGACCAGGGAAAGTTTGGGAAAAGTAAGCAAAGTTTCTTTTTGGTATCAAGTCGCTCTTGAACACGACACTTCTTTCACTCCACGTCTGTGACTGTTTGGGTTGGTTAATCATCTTGTCGGTTCATTGATGCCTATGGTTCATCACAGCTTCACTTCGGTTTTGGGTCAATGCTGCCAATGCATCACAGTGTTGTTGATATGTTCAAGAGAAGTCATCCAGTGATTTAAAACTCATCCTTCTGCAATAGTCGTAAACCTTCATTCTCATGGCCATCATCCGTGAAAATTGTTATATCAAGTCATACCTTTGTCTCCGAAAACAGTAACTCTTGTTTTACAATAAGGTGACTTCCAGTCGACAACAAATCAATATCCAAGAAGTTCAGTTAGAAACATCATATTCCAGTACCGTGAGGCTTTTTACAACATCAACAAGATCCTTGCTTCTGGACCTTTGACCAAAAGATTTTGTTTGGTGTTCGACATCAAATCATCAATTCACGCCTTACAAAAATGTACTGCAGTACCTTGAGGGCTATTTTCATTAATGGTGGTTCTCTTGCGTTTGTTAATAGCTCACATAATTGGCTGGTAATCAAACAATGTTTCTCCATGTTCGACTACAAATCATATATTCGCATGGCTAGACTTGAACCTGAATGATCGAGTGAACGAGATAAGAAGACCCCAGGTCTAGTTTCATCCATCCGGGCTGCGATTTCAGGATTTTTGTACACATCATATGTATGGTGACCTTACATACATATTTTCATCCAAACATGGGCCTATATTTGTAGGTATTTCTGCATCTAGGCAACATTCCAATGAAGATGACTTTCTGAATTATGTACATGTTATTAGATTGTTTATGTGCTGAACATGGGAATGCCTACCCTCAGAAATTATGATCAAAGAGGATATATCATGATGTAATGTATTTTAAGGTTATGCAGGTGACCACTCTGCTTCGTTTCCAGTCTCATCTCAGTGTAAAGAATCTCAATCAAATGTTTTTATTATTTGGATCTCATGCTTTAGGGGGAAATTGTTATAGGTCAATTTGGGCACCATTCCCAATGACCTGGTTAACTGGGCATCATCTCCAGGACCAATTAATAAGGGCCTATCATTCCCTATCATTTCAGTTGCTACATGTAATATTCCCACTTTACCACATAGCTAAATGGAATATTAAATTTTGTTGTTTACACATAGAAGGTAAATAAATAGGTAAGGAGGCCCATACATTGCATAAAAATGAATAAAATCCCTCATAATATGAAGATGGATATTTAGAAGAGTTGTATTTCATACCCTCAAGTATGAAAAAGGACATTTGCATGAGGACAAGGTCAAGTTTGACCAAGTCAACAACGCTGGGATAAGAGGTGCAGCCCACTTGGAGAGATAGCGCAGTGTGAATGGGAGGAAATTTCCTTGCTGGAGGAAACCCTAAGGAGTGGGACCCATGGGGAGAGAGTTCTCACTTGTTTAAAAGGAGTTCAAGGCAGCCATTGTTACTCATGTTATGTATTATTGATTTTATGGTCTGTTTAGACTCTTGTGTAGTCTCCTGCTGTTTAGCAGAGTTGCAGTGTTGTTTAGCACAAGGATCTCCTATTTAGGAATCCTTCTCCTTCCAAGAGATGCCTCTTGAAGGATCCTGTAATTCATTCTCCACATTCAAGCTCAAGGCCAAGCCACCTCCTTCATCTACAATTTTATTTCTTCTCAAGTATAACGTTGTGTTGTAGGGTGTTGCAATGGAGGTCCCACAACACCATTTCCGGAGTTGTTTTTCATAGGAGGGAGATTCCATTCCTTTGGAATGTTAGTGAGGAAGGTTTCAGAGATTATTTCAGATCTTGGCATGGGGCTAGCTCATTCCCTTGCACCTACAGCGCAGTATCCCTCAGTGACTGTGTTATTCCAAGTGAGCATTTACAGTGGGGGATTTGCAGATTTTTTGGAGGGTGAGATCTTCAGTGATAGGATCAGCCTTTCACTTGAGATATCCATTGGAGGAGGTTTATTTATATGATGTAGCATCTTCAATCATCTCCATCCAGTTGTAGTTCTTGAGTTGAAGCTGCTACCGTGCAACTCTGGCATTTCTGCATTTTTGCATATTTCAGCCAATCCTTCCAGGATTGACTTGAAATAGTCTTTGGGATTTTAGATACTCTCTCCCATAATTGTATCAGATATATATATGCATATCTATGATGTTTTTTATTTCTTGTAGTAGTTCTCTCTCTTTGACTGCACAGTTTTGATCCATAGACATTCCTCTATGTAGCAGCATTTCACTATTCACATATGTACTCATGGGAGACTTGTTTTCCTTAATCATCCGATGTATATTGCATTTATTTGTTGATGATATATACAATAAAATGGCTTTATGGTTTTCATACATCTTGGTATGATCTTATCACTGCTACTCCATGTTTATGTTCATGTATTACTGGATCTCCAACTTTAGAATATCTTAAGATATTCTCATTGTTGTAGAATTTCCCTTTTTTGGGATATTACACTACATGCCCTAAGACAAAGAACAAGACAAATAAAGCAATACTTTCATCAAGCAAAGCTTTCCAAGGTTTGAAGCTTATTATATAGCATATGAGAGCTCACCAACGTAGGCTCTAAGGGGCCTAAGGGTGTTGCATATGCAGGTAGCCCCATGCAAGGCTACTCTTCAAAGCACTTCTCGACATTCACAGGTGCATTGGTCACATTGGGAGAGAAATTCTCATTGTTCCAGAATCTCCACTTGGCCAGTGCCTTCTAGAAGAGTTCACATGTGTCAAGCTTCGGATCCAAGTGTCCATTTGACATCTACATGATAGGAAACATGTCTTCCATATTATTGGAAAGTCATTAATTACAAAACAACCTACAGTTCGTCTATAAATTGAGCACAAATCTGAGTGTTTGAGAAGGAATAATTTGAGTAGAGAAATGCTGGAGGATTTTCAATTGAGAGCTATATTTTTATAGCTGCTACTGGAGAGATTTATACTGTGATGAGGCTTGGGAACATTGCTGGAAGGTAACTTCAAATCAATCACTAGGTTGTAACCTCTCCTTCTATCATCAATAAAGAGTACTGCTTATTTTTTCCTATATGCATCTATATTGGATTTGATTTTCCATATTGCAAGATCTTGGTTGATATATATGGTTTATACTTTACTAATTTAGCTAACGAGATTGAATAGATATCTATATTATTGATTCTTATGCATTTTTAGTGTTCTTTCTTGCAGGAATAATTTAACCCAAAAACCGCTTGAATTTGAAGCTACAACAGAAGCGACAGAAGGAGCCATTTGGAAGAAACTGGTTAAGTAAGCCTCCAATCCTTTCTGTGTATCTATTCTGAGTTAGGAAAAATAGTCGTATAGTCTTTCACCTATTGTTTAGACTAACACCTGTCTAGGGAAGCGTGACTTATCCATAATTCACAATTCTGGCCCAACAACCCTTCTTCAACAAGCATATCATTCCTTTCTTGGTAGAGTATCCTCACCAGGAAGACTGAAAGGACAAAGGCAGTAGTAAAATTTCAAATTTTGTCTAGCACGCAACTGTGAAATCAATTTTTGGCTTTAATGAGCCTGCAAGATCAATTTTTTGGTTAAGGTCGTGGCGTTGTGTCTGGAATGAAGATTGTGGACTGAACCACGCCATCGCTCCATTCAAAACATTCGTCTACCTCCATTAAAACTTCACCAACAACTGCTTGTTTTATGCTCATTCGTTTTGTTCTCAATGCACCCAGGTCAAGTTCTATGGAGCCCACGACTCCACGTTGTATAACGGTCAACCAATGGTGAGATTATCGCAAATTTTGAAGCTGACGTCACCAAGCATAAAAATTGATGCCATAAGATCTTTAATAGTTTTTTAATCAAGTTTTGAAATCTGCCACTCTATCAGCATTTACCAATGAGAATGCTATCGCAAATTTTAAAGTCCAATCACCCACCTTCCAAATGGATGCGATAGTTCATTAAAAAGGATTTTGTCTTATTGATTGAAATCCACGATAAAATTGTTTTAAGTTTTTAACTTAAGGATTAATGTTTTTAATATACCGCGACAAGTTTTTATTTTCTAAGTTTTAGAACTTAGATTATATACATTTTTTCTGATATATATATTGTAAATATATATTTATAAGCTTTGCAATAGTCATATATGTGCTGAGAGAAAAAACAAAAAGGCATGACTGTGTACTTTAAAAAAAAATAGAGTGTTTTATGACTGTGTGAAAAAAAAAGGACAGAGAGATGAACATGGTGTGAGTGATGCGTTTGTAGCAACTAGAGAAGAATTTAAATTGTAATCCAAAACACAACAGTTCTGAAAATTTTCATTTTTTGTAAATGTTAGTGTTTTATTTTAATGAAAAAGATTGTTTACTCCACCTCTCTGTGCATGAATTTTATTGTTATCTTTGTATTTGTAGAGGGATTTTTTTTATTCCTCTGTTTGTTTGGAATTAGAAGAAATTCCAACATGGTATTAGAGCTAGTCCAAGCTCTTTCTATTTTCCAAAAAAGCTGAAGGAAGAAGAAGGAGTTTGTTGAAGTTTTCTCCAGCAGTGTGAAGGCTCAGCAAAACAGGGTATTTACCAAAACATATTTTTTTGTTTGTTTAAAGAGTGCAGTCCAGAGAAGTCTTTTAGAGACAGAGTTTATTTCTCAGCAGTGAGAAGATTTATTTAAAAACATAGTCAAGTTTGTAAATCATAGTTCAGAAATATAGCTATGGAAGGAGCTAGCACAAGCACGAGTATGAGAAATACTCAACTCCCACAGTTCAGTGGGAAGAACTATGACTATTGGGCAATCACATTGAGAGCCCTATTTTCTCTCAAGATCTATGGGAGATAGTTAAATATGGTTTAGAAGAACCATCAGTTGAGCAAGCATATATGCATTAACACAGGTAGAGAACGATTTGCTGAAGTGTAATAGGAAGAAGGACTCAAAATCCCTCTTATATCTCTATCAAGAAGTACATGAAAGTATATTTCCAAGGATTGCAACAGAAAAGAGGTCCAAGGATGCATAGGATAACCTCGAGACAACCTACCGAGGTATGGAGAAGGTAAAGACAACAAAGCTTCAATTAATGAGAAGATATTTTGAAGTCATTTGCATGAAAGAGTCTGATACAATAGATTCATTCTTCACAATGTTGGCTGGGTTGGTTACCCAAATGAGATCTCATGGAGAGACCATAGAAGAGAGAAGAATAGTGGAGAAATTATTGAGAAGCTTACCCTCAAGGTTTGATGTGATAGTAATAACCATTGAAGAGACAAAAGATCTCTCGTTGTTTACTGTTGATGAGCTTCATGTATCATTGATTATACATGAACAAATTTTGAGCAGAAGAACAAAACCATCTTTGTAACATGTTTGCAAGACCCAAATGTCTTTTGGAAGAGGAAGAGCTCAAGGAAGAGGAAGCTACAGAGGAAAAGGAAGAGGCATAACCCAAAACAATGGAAGAAACTGCCTTGTAAATACTAGTGGAAGGGGCAGCAACCAAAGTCAGAATAAAGGCCAAGGAAGCAGCCAACAAGGTGGAAAAAATCAAACACATGGATAAAGGTATGATAAATCCCAAGTCCAATGTCATTACCTGTAAGAAGTATGTGCATTATGGCAATGAATGTAGGAAGAGCCATAATAACATGGCTAATACACCTACTGCTAATTTTAAAAAAGAAAATATCAGCCAAGGAAATTTAGTTTTAACATGTAATATGGACGAAGAGAAAAATGAAGATATATGGTTTCTAGATTCAGGGTGTACCAACCATATTACTGGAAACACTATGTTTTCAATGTTAGATGAAAATGTGACGTCTCAAGTAACATTGCGGACAGACAGTAAAGTCTTTGTCATGGGAAAAGGCAGAGTAAGTGTGTTAACAAATAAAGGAGAAAAGAAATCCATATCAGATGTATACTATGTGCCTGGCATGAAATGTAATTTGTTAAGAATTGGATAACTCATTCAAAAGGGCTACAATGTATTCTTTGAAGATGATGTATGCAACATCATGGATAAACCACCGAGTAAGAAATTCATTGCACAAGTGCACATGACAAGAAACAGAATGTTTCCTCTCAATATGAGAGAAGATTTGAAGAAAGGAGCTCCAGTGGCAGTAGTGAGAGAAGAGACATTCCCAAGATAAGAAAATGATGAATCTGCTTATGGCACTTGATATTTGAACATCTGAACTTTGGAGGTCAGAATTTGTTACACAGAAAGGGAGTGGTAAAGGGATTACCATTGATTGAAAAGCCAGACAACTTTTTTCAAGGCTTCATCTTGGGCAAACAACACAAAGAAATATTTCCATCAGGAAAGAGCATAAGGGAAAATACACCCTTATAAATAGTTCATTCTGATTTGTGTGTACCAATACAAACACCATCTTTAGCAAGCAGCCAATATATGTTAACCTTTATTGATGATTACATAAGAAAAACTTGGGTTTATTTCTTGAAATTTAAAAGTGAAGTGTTTGATAAATTATGCCACTTTAAAGCTCTTCTTGAGAATAAAAGTCAAAAACATACTAAATTCTTAAGGACTAACAAAGAAGAGAATACATCTCCTAATAATTTCTATGTTTTTGCAGAGAAAATGGGATTCATAAACAACTTAAAGCAAGGTATACACCACAGCAAAATGGAATTGCTGAAATGAAAAATAGAACCATCATGGACATGGTAAGAAGCATGCTAAAGGAAAAACTTTTGCCAAATGAATATTGGGTTGAAGCTGTACATTGTGCAGCATATGTACTGAATAAATGCCCAACAAAAAGTGTTATGAACAAAGTTCCTAAAGAAGCATGGAGTGGCATAAAACAATTTGTCACCCACATGAGAGTTTTTCATTGTGTGGCTTATGCACACATTCCAGATTAACTAAGGAAGAAATTGGACAGTAAGGGGGAGAAATGCATATTTTTTGGATACAATGAAGAATCCAAGGCATACAGATTGTAAAATGCATCTACTAAGAAATTTGTGACAAGAAAATATGTACAATTTATTGAGGAAGAAGCTTGGGATGGAAGCATTGAGAAAAAAGTGAATGTAAAAATTTGTTTGTCTCATGATGAAGATGAGGAATAAATAGCTGAAAGACATCCCTCATTAGCAGTACCACCTCCACCAACACGAGGAAAACAAGGGACACCACAGGTATGAGAATACCCTTGAGAAGTGATGACAGTGCTTCTCCAAGCACATCACAAGGAGCAGATTTGAGTGCTTCTACAAGCACAATTTTAATAATTGAAAGAGGAACCAGAATATGAAGTCTGAATTGGATTTATGAGAAAGAGGTAGAAAATGAAGGTATCAACTCTTAATTTGCATTATATTGTCATGTAGAAGATCCTATTCATTTTGAAAAAGAAGTAAAAGATAAGAAATGGATAGATGTTATGGATGAAGAGATAAATTCCATAGAGAAAAATAAGACATGGCAATTAGTTGATCTCCTAAAAGGAAAAGAAGTAATTGGAGTAAAATGGGTTTATAAAACCAAGAGCAATGATCAAGGTAATATTGAAAGGCACAAGACCAGACTTGTTGTCAAAGGATATAAGCAACAACAAGGAAGAGACTGTGAGGAAAAGTTTGCACCAGTTGCAAGATTGGAAACAGTAAGAGCAGTGTTATCCATAGTAGCACAACACGAGTGGAAAATTTACCAAATGGATGTGAAATCAACATTCTTAAATGAAGTATTGATGGAAGAGGTATATGTT
Organism: Pinus albicaulis; assembly: GCA_034641835.2. Classification (NCBI taxonomy): domain Eukaryota; kingdom Viridiplantae; phylum Streptophyta; class Pinopsida; order Pinales; family Pinaceae; genus Pinus; species Pinus albicaulis. The sequence continues at coordinate 1,409,587,951 of CM076582.1, forward strand.
GAACAACCTCTGGGATATGAGAAAGCAAGCCAAGAGCACGGGGTATGAAAAATTGAAGAAAGCTCTGTATGGGATGAAACACGCACTAAGAGAATGGTACAGTAGGATATATCCCTATCTACTACAAAATGGGTTTGAGAAATGTGAAGGAGAACCCACATTATACATCAAGGAGAAATATGGTAAGATGCTCATTGTTGTTTTGTATATTGATGATGTTATATTCAGAGATAATGATTCTTACCTTATAGAAAATTTTAAGACAGTCATGAAGCATGAATTTGAGATGACTGATATGGGATTGCTGAGATACTTCATAGGAATAAAAGTAGAGAAAAATGAAAAGAAAAAAATTATTTCTCAAGCTAAATATGTGAAAGAAGTCTTGGAAAGATTTACTATGCAAGATTGCAAGGAAGCAATTAATCCTACAGTGATGAGATTGAAACTGAGCAAAGAAGACAACAACAAGGATTTTGATCCAAGTTTGTACAAAAGCATAGTTGGTAGCCTTATGTATTTGACTGCAACTAGGACAAATATTACGCATTTTGTGAGTTTAATTTCTATATTTATGGAAAGGCCAAAGGAGGCACATTAGCAAGCAACAAAAATAATTCAAAGGTATGTGGAAGGAACAAAAAGGTCTGGTATTTTGTACACCACTTCAGAAAAATTTGAATTGATTGGATATACTTAGAGTGATTGGGATGGAAGTATAGATGATAGGAAAAGCACCTCTGGATATGTTTTTCATATGGGTTCAAGAGCCATTTCATGGGCTTCTAAGAAACATCCAATTGTGCCTTTATAAACAATAGAGGTAGTGTATGTGGCAGCTACAACAACAACATGTCAAGCAGTATGGATGAGGAGAATGTTGAGAGGTTTGTGTCATGATCAGGTAAAAGGTACAATAGTTTATTTTGTTAATAGCTCAGCTATAGCTTTATCCAAGAATCCAGCGTTTCGTAAGAGAACAAAACACATTGATACCAAGTACCAATACATTAGAGAGCTAGTGAACAATGGTGAAATTGTTTTGCAACATTGCAGAATTAAAGAGCAGTTTACTATTATATTGACAAAACCATTGGGGCAGAAAAGTTTTAATTATTTGAGAAAATGTTTGGTTATGGAAGAATGCAGAAATTGTAATTAAGGTGGAGTGTTGGAAATTAATTCCAACTGCAGGAAGACCAAAAGGACAATGACAACAGTAAAATTTAAAATTTTATTTGGCACGCAACCGTGAAATCAATTTCTATCTTCAATGAGCCTGCAAGATCAAATTTTTGGTTAAGGTCGTATCCTTGTGTCTGCAATGAAGACTGTGGACTGAACCATGCCATCGATCCATTCAAATTATTCATTTACCGCCATTAAAACTTCACCAACAACCACTCGTTTTACCGCACATTCGTTATGTTTTTAATGCACCCACATCAAGTGTTGTGGAGCCCCGACTCCATGTTGTATAACCATGAACCGAAGACGAGCTTATCGCAAATTCTGAAGCTGATGTCACCAAGAATAAAAATGGATGTCATAAGATCCTTAATATTTTTTGAATCGAGTTTTGAAATCTACCACTGTGTCCAGCATTAACCAATGCGAACGCTATCACAAATTTTAAAGTCAATACACCAACCTCCGAAATGAATGCGATAGTTCATTAAAAAGGATTTTTTCTTATTGATTGAAATACGCAACAATTTTTTTTTATGATTTTAGCTTAAGGATTAATGTTTTTAATAAGTTGCAACAAGTTTTTATTTGCTAAGTCTTAGAACTTAGACTATATATATATATTTTATAATATATATATTGTAAATATATTTTATATTTACAATGTATATATATATATATATATGTAAGCTTTGTAATAGTCATATATGTGCCAAGAGCCAAAATGAAAAAGCATGACTGTGTATTTTAAAAAAAAAGTCAGAGTGTGTTATGACTGTGTGAAAAAAAATGACAGAGAGTTGAAGATGGTGTGAGCACTGCATTTGTAGCAGCCATAGAAGAATTTACGTTGTAATCCATAACACAGTATTTCTAAAGAATTTCTTTTTTTGTAACCTTTAGTGTTTTATTTTAATGAAAAAGATTGTTTACATCACCTCAGTGTGCATGAATTTTAGTGCTATCTATGTGTTTCTAGAAGGGTTTTTTTTATTCCTCCGTGTTATAGGAATTAACAGAAATTCCAACAAGGAATAACTTTTTTAATAAATTTAAGGACAACAACAAAAGTTGAAAAACTATTCGTGTATCTTCTATTTCTTCTATTTCTATCAATGGAATCATATCTATTGTTATCAGTGGAATCATGTATGAGATGAAGAATGTTCTCTTATTTATAATTTTAAATTTTAAAATTCTTTAAACTCAGTTACAATATAAACCATGCCTTTTGTATAACAATTAAATTTTACAAAACACATCTATCATCATAATAAAAATATTTTATATTAAAAATCTATATTTCAGGTTTTCTTTGAAAACTACACCGAGAAATGTGGAATAGCGAAATATCCCTCACTTAACGACCATAATAAGCGATTACACTTCACAAAAGACATTCTATCATCACATTAAAAGTATTTTTGCACAAAAATCTATACTTCAGTTTTTTTTTAAAACGAACCCCAGAAATGTGGAATAGCAAGATGTCCGTCTCATATTAAATAGATAACATGACGTTAACTCCCGCAGCATGAATCTACTTCAGCATCTTACCTTTCGAGTTCTATTTGGTTGAAGGATCGAATTCCACCTTCTGAAAAAGATCAATGAAGATTCAAAGCTCGATTAAATGCAAATATTTGTGAATCAAAATGTCTTTTTAACGGAACTGTTACCTCTTCTAGCTAAACTAGTGCCTTTCGCTCCAGCCATTAGCGTGTCCTACTGTAAAATCTCCAATCTACAACAATCGAAGAGAATCGAGGGAAATTAATTGCAATCCATGGCTTTCGGCAAATTTTCTTCAAATACAACTGTGGAACAATGATATGTGGAGGTATAATGATGATGTTAATTTCAAGTGATGTTGTTCATTTTAATATGAGTTTAATATTAACATACCGTAGATTTATCTTAACTACAAAAGTCCATTATATATGTGGTTTAATGGGTGGCAGTAGTAAGGCTAGTGAGCCTTTAAGCACAAGAAGAAAGCAAAAGTATGATGTCTAGCTCTATAGTGGGAAGTATGATGATCATCTCTACAAGTATAATGGTTGTAAGATGACGATGATTAAATAGCAACTGAGATAGTTAGTATACTCATATGCTAGCTTAATGTTTTGAAGATGTTGAATATTTAATTATTGGGAAATGTGTGAAGAACCAAGTTATAATTAAGGAGGGTAATTAGGTATATGGATGTGAGAATGTGGATGGGTGAAAAGGAAGTAACTCACAATCTAAAATATTTGAAAGTGAAACATGCAACAAGATGTTATGCAACACATCCTGAAAGATGAGTATGGCAACGTAAGAGAATAATGACATTTATTAGTACTAATAAAAAAAATAGTAGTCATTTCTAGAATTCTAGAGGTAACAATAATAGTAATTACAAAAAAATTACTTTTAAGATGGAAAATTTTAGCTATTTTTAAATGGTAATATTAGTGTAATACCTTTTTAGGCATGTAAACCCCATGGTTATAAGTTTTTAAGGAAGGTTAGCTTTAGTGAATTTCCCAAAGTCATGCTTAAAGGGGAATGTTAGGTTAAACATTTTATAGTCATATCTATTCAGGCCCATGATTTTGGTGGTGGTGATGTTTTTTCCCATAGTATTCCATCTAATGGAGAATGTAATAATCTTGGATTCCTCCATTGTAAAGTGCTAGAATGAATAGGGGCCAGTCTCACTACATAGTTATCTTAGTCAACATTGAGTCCCATAAGATATTATAAAGTTATACCGTAATAATAATTTATAATATATAGATTAGTTTGTTTGTGACATATTTATTCTCCATAAAAACATTTAATCTCCATAAAACCTTTAATCCAGAGCTTACTGAAAATTTTGAGAATGAAAGCAAACTTCCTAAATAATTGTTTTTTTTAACATATCTAAGCTCATCTAAAACAAAATCTTAGTAGAGAAAACATATATTTCTCCATGGAACAATAAATTGCTGCACCCTAACTCATGCTATGTCTTACTTTCTTTTTAGCAACCTCACACACGAAATATAATAATGCCTAGCAACACATAAAGATGTGTATAAGAGTATAATAATGGCGTCTACAACTCCATAGCTAGTGTGAAGTTGTGCAAGACATACTACATAGCTACAACATAATCTTGTAGAGAGATGTTGTGGATGCAACCATTCCTAAGGGAGATAGGAATGAAGGACAAGTATGTGCTATATTGTGATAGTGAGAGTATGTGAAAAACCCAACATTGCACTAGAAAACAAAGCATATTGACTTAAAGTAACATTGGATCCGACATGTCTTGGAGGAAGGACAATTATCTTTGGAAAAGATTCATAGAGATAAGAACTTACTCATATTCTCACTAAGATTCTACCAAGAAATAAACATGAATTGTGTAGAGACATGGTAGGACTCTCTGTCACTTATTCAAGATTATTTATTTGGCTTGAAGCGAAAGAATGTTTAATTTGAAACCGAATTCAAAGATGTAGGTAACCAATTCTCAACAACTTCACCGTCCAAACTTTAGCTCCCATTAATCACTGTGCAATAATGTATTCCACATGAAAGAATTAGAGAATTTTAGAACTTCTCCCCACATTTATAAATTTCCAATCCCAGCATGGCCAAGGCCTCTCCTGTAATAAGAAGTATAATTTTGTTCTCCAATTGTTATTTGTTGTTTTATCTTTGTTCTAGTCTCCGTCTCAAATCGATTGTATTCATCAATTGCATTCTGTGGTGTGTTCTTCATTAGTAATGTTTCCCCCTCAACCCATCAATATAAATTAGTTGGCTTGTGACAGATTTAATCTCTATAAAATAATTAGATTCGAATCATAGGAGAGAGATCGAAGATAAGAGCAAACTTACTAAATAATTAATTTTTTAACATAACAAGCTCATCCAAAACACAATATTAGTAGCAGCACAAATATCTGTTTCCATCCGACAATAGGTTGGCCCACCCTAAACTCGTCTAATTGTGAAAAAAGTTACAACACAAGCAGTATTTTCTTTTTATCAACATGACGAACAAAAAAATATTAATGCAGAGCAGGATAGAACGCGGTGTATCACAATATGATAATGCCGGCCACAGCAGCATCGGTAGTGTGAAGTGTTGCAGCACATACTAAAACATGAGCAGGACGAGGTAAAAGGCAATGACATATCCAAGCTCATCCAAGATAGGATATCCAAATTTATCGAAATCACAATGTTAATAATGTTTTTCCAATGGAATATCCAATCTCATCTAAAGCACAATTTTAGTAGAGGCATAAATATCTTTTTCCGATCAAAGCATGAATTGGCCCGCCCTAAACTCATCCTAAGTCTGGAAAAAAGTTTTAAAACATGTATTATTCGCTTTGTAGAAGCCTGGCAGACAGAATATAATAATGCCCAGCCGCATAGAACGTGGTGTATCAAAATATATTAATGCCGGCCACACAAGCATCGGTGGTGTGAAAGATTTATAAGATATGGAATGAAAGAACTTCTACCTTAAGTTTAGAACATCGAAAAGTATACAGGACTGAAACTTGAAAAAGAAGAATCTGACATTAAGGATGTGATTAAAATTATTCTCCCGTTTCCAATCGATTTATTCTTGTGAACAGTTTTGCACGAGCAGTTCATTTTGTGTTTCCTCTCATTTCAACAGCTAGTTTTGTGATATAACCATTTACACACTTGTGAATTTTTGCTAGCATGATTTCAATGTCAAAATGCAGAAGCACTCATCATACTTTCTGAAGTGGGACTCATATCGATACAGTTTTAAATTGTCAAATATCTGCGCCGTCAACAAAAAAAACTCTAAATAAATAGCTAGCTTTTTACAAAGTAGGTATAAGAAAAAATGTTGTATAACGAAAAATCTATCAAATATTTTAATTACTTGATTATGCATGATTTGATAGAAGATTATGTTATCTTTTTAAAAATAGATTAATTTATAATATATATAATTAATCTTGGAAAATTAAAAACTTGCACAAGGTTGTATCAGTGAATTTTCTTATTTAGCGAAATATCCAATAATACAATTTTTTTTTTAAAAATAAAAAAGACAGAGAATCCTTATTTAAACTAAGCATCATTCAATAGTAAATCATTAACATAAAATAGAATAGTGCATCACTAATTGCGTTGTATTAATGATCGAAGTATGTCGTATCCGAGCCTTTATCGGACAGTATGACATTCCTTAATAAACAATTATTTTCGAAATTAAAATAAAAGTTCCAAATTTTATATGCGAATAAATTTCCTATTTATTTTTTATAAAGAATAAACATTTAAAAAATAAATTCATACTGAAATATATAATAAAATGCCTTTGAAACCATTTTAAGTGGAAAGCATATAAAATGAAAAACATTTAATCCTTCTATATTTTAAGCATAATTAATGCAAACTTTTGATTTTTTTAAAATTTTTAATCAAATAACATCGAAAAAAATTATCTCACTAATTTTCTTATTATTATTGTAATTTTCTTTTTATTATGATTACTATTTTATTTTGTAAATGTAAAAATATAATATAGTAAATAGTTTGTTTTATTATTATTATTATTATTTTACAAAATTTTGTTTTATTATTATTATTATAATATTTTGTAAAAGTAAGAATACAATATAGTATATAGTTTGTTTTTTCTACAATTTTATTCATATAATTACTTAAGTTTGTATATAAATTAATTTTTTTGATAAAATTTTATCAAATAAAACTTGTCTGGGCCTACCCCACCAACAACTACTATGCCATGAATCGAATAACTTACTCACTATAAAGCCAAGCCTTCCTTGTATTGCCGTACTTCCGAAATAGAAAATAAATAAATAACTCCTCTGGCTTTCAACTTTTCGCCACAAGCCTTTCACAAAGGAAACCTTTCACCTTTCACCTCTCACCTTTTGCCTTTTCCCTTGAACCTTTAGCCAGTTACCAGAACTCAAAAGCCTTGAAACTCTCATGCACTGAATCTAGATACCTACGATGACAAGAAAAACAACAGCAGGCCGGACGGGAATCGCCCCTAGCCAAGCCGGGTATAATATATAGAATGGAGGACACACAGAATGACCAGGAACACCAGGGAAGGAGCGGAACGGTGAGACAACAAGCAGGCAGAGGTACGCTTGGGAAGGATGGAGGAAGGAAGAGAAGATATGAAGTCGAGGTTGCAAGCTCCCCCCTATTAATCCGAGAGAGGGAGAGCGGCATGCGATGGTCATGAACGAAAGCCCAGAGAAAATGAAGATAGAGATTTATGTTGGACTGGGAAGCGCAGGAATGACCCGCATTGAGTTTCTTATTGGAAGGATTGAGGTTATTACCAGGCACTCGCACCTGCACCACCAAGCAAGTAGGAATTCCTTTTATAGCTGGAGTAATTAGACTGGAAGGAATATGAATCATCTAAAATAATAGGTCTAACCTTCTCAAGTCAGTAATAACAGTTGATTGTCTCTTATCATCTTGTCTCTTATCTCTTATTGGTATTGGTAAGGAAGCCTATATAAATCCTATTCCCTATATTGTCTTTCTAGCCTAACTTTCCTACCGAACTGGAGCAACTTATAATTTGAATCTTTCTGATCAGCGGAGAGCCAAAACACAGTTCATCAAAAGAAGTGAACCAAAGGAACATGTTACCAACAGTCCATTTACCAATAGCCCCATGTGACCAACAGTTAGCACACTGTGTTGACTTAGTTTCACCCGACATCCCAAGCAATTTCATCCATCAAAACACCAAATGAGATATCGATGTTGACAAAGTTTCCACCAAACGATAGATAAGTCCGCACTGCCAGTCAACGAAATAAAGAAGTCTGCCAGACGAGATGAGACTATCGATACCATCACAACAAGAAATATTTACAACAGTTGTTTGCTTGTTACATATGTCGATATACATTTTGAGGATCATATGGAAAGATATCCAGGGAGAGGCTAGAGCCTATAGCCCGTATTCGGGGAAGAGCTAGAACTAGGTAGAGGGGCTATGCGCAGTATATTGAGTCTTTGAAATTCGATTTTAGTTATAGAGATAGAATCAGAACTAGAGATATTGTTAACTTACAAACTGGGACCTACGGCAAGATTAAGGTAAGGCCAATTGAGACAGAAATCTAGAGTCTCTCCATTTATAGGAGGAGCAGGAACTACAGAAGAGCTCATTCAAACTAGTTGTTAGATTCTAGTAGTTACTTTACAGCTTATAGTTATATGAGAACTCTATGGGCTTAAGCTAAGGACTAACTAGTGTCCTACTATATAGAGGTCGGGGAACTAAGGAAGGGAACTAGAGTTTCTTTTTCAAAAAATGGGATAATGGAAAGGCTAGCCTAGTTTACGGGGCTTGAACTCTATGGAACTTACTAAGGCTAAAGCTACACTAGATCTTCACTCTATGACTTGTGTCTATAAGCTAGCAAAATGAGAAGTGAAACTTATCCAAGGCAAGTAGACATAAAGGGATGGAGTCACTCACTATTCATATGGTGAGGGTGAGGATGAGCCAGCCGAACTCTCAACAATAGGAGAGGTAACGTGTGAGGATAGGAGTGTTAACGCTAACCATTGATATGGTTAGGAACAACTCTATTTTGGGGGAGGGAAAAGAGAGGAACTTGAAGAACTAAAATGCCGTCGTCGCCGCCATCGATTTCTCTCTGGTTCTGCTGCCACTGTTAAACAAACAAGCTAGTTGAACTGGACTCAACAAGATATATAAAAATAGTGTTAGAGTTACTCGTTCTATTTCAACTGAAGAACTTGAACTAAATAGAAGAGCTAAGGCACTAGGGCTGCTGGAACTATAGAACAACTTAGAATAGGATTAGGAAACGTTAAGTTGGCTCCACCACCGGGAGAGATTAAGAGAAAATAATTGAACAAGATGAATTAGAGCCACTACAGAGTAGAGAGTGCAACTAGCCTTATAGACATAACTTACTAGTTAAGAACCTAATGGCAGATAGACATTCTAACTCACATTGTCGAGGGATAATCTTGCATGTGATTATAGATGGATAAGAATACATGCAACAAGGAAACTAAATCTTTAATACCTAGAACAATTAGAGCTCCCATTAGTAGTAGGCCTGACCGCTATGGCGAAGGTATGTAGGTTAGGTTTCCCCACACTAGGTCTTCCCCCGACAAGAAGGCCTCCTTCACCTCTTCTCTATGGATCATGGTATTGTTGTTGGGAAAAGGCAAGCTATGCTGTCTCTGCTAGGTGCTATGTGTTGTAACCTCTAGGGTGTAGAGATGCAATTCTAATGCAAATATATGGATTCTCGCGTGGATATGACGAGTATAACGTGTAGATATGGAAATTGATATTCTGTTCCAACTAAACTATGGATCTTCTGCTCAACTTATTCTCTTACACAATTATTCGGCTCATTTGTGGCAGCCACCTCATAACAAATGGATGAAACATTATAGCTTATTAGCTATACCTCAGGGTGACACATAACAAAATTGGTATGGACTTGACATCAACTACGTGGGTCATATATTTCTAGAAGTGAGGAGGTTGTAACCGCTTCTTCAACTTCAACTTTAGCTTCATTTTTAGATTTTGCTGATTCATAGAGTACACATTCAAATTGAGTGAGTAGAAACCTGGCATTGAACCTTGGCAAGGCTAGAAAATGGAAAAGTGAAACGTATATATTCGACTCTCATATATCAATTAGAACTAGAGAGATTGAACTACTGTACTTCTGCCGAACTCATTGCAATAGTGACAGTCAGGGAAAAATAAGAACTAGCTTAAACACAAACTTTGGTCATGGCCTTTAGGATAGTATTCATAGTGTACAATTCCATGCTCTTTCATTCCAATTCAGTTAGCTATGAAAGGAGGGTTATGTACGAGATGGTGAGAGTCGTAGTGAATGATCATATACATTAACGAGCAGAACGAGATGCTCCAACCTCTTCCCTCACTTGATAACTTCTCTTTTCCCCTTTACAACCAATTTCAAAAGCACCTCGCCACTTCTTTGAATCCTCTTTTTCCTTGACCTAATCCTCGTTATTTTCTGCACCTAAGATATGATGTTTTCTGTAGATACACTTTCCTTATAAACGTATATAAGGCCTCATGAGTTTACTGTTCTTGCTCTGCCCCTTGCTCATTGTTTCAGTGCCTCCATTATCTCTTCCATGTTGTGTTTGACAAACACGGAACCTGACTCCACTAGTCATTCCAACCCACCCGGAAGAATCTCTATTCTAGCCGAGGTGAGAATAATGAGCTAGCTAGGCCCATCTCAGCTTTTTGGCAAGATATAGGGAGGCAAGTCTAGTCAATAATATGAGAATATTTCGGGTCGCACACTGAATAAGCATCTACAGAAAAGCAGAGTTAGTTCAGGCGGGCGAGGTTGGGTTTCATTTATCAAATCAATCCATTTTGGTGATAGATAGGGTCCGATGATAGCCCTTTTCGGATAGCCTATGTCTTGCATGCAGTTCAAAAATAGATAGGGTTAGCGAATTTAGTGATAGGACAGAGGATGGAACCGCCAATAAGAAGTCATCAGAGGGTTAGGTTGGCTAGGCTTAACTAAAGAGGAGAGATGAGAGCTTAGATGGTTTCCAGTCCTGCAATAATATTTGTTGCTTCTGTACCTACCTCCAAACGCAATGCGTGATCAATTTTGTCATTCCCACTAGGTGCCCCAGAGATCGCATGCATTCAATGGTATTTTCACCACCTAGGCTTCGTTAACCATCTCCCTTATCACTTTTTTAGAAGTAAATTGATTTATACAATATCGGTTTCACTTAACTGATAGAGGGGCGGGAATTCATGGTAGGAAATATATATAAGTTGTTACTTAGGTCTCCTACTACTGCTTCTTTCTCAAAGTATAGCCTACCTGGGGAGATTGACATTGGATGTTTGACCTCTATAAGTGAAGGGTTGAAAAAAAAGGGGATGATAGGAGAGGTTGCCCTTGATTGATACCTTAGGTAGATTGGATTGAATCTAAATACTTATTAGGAAAGAGGTCGGTTGTTGTTGAGATTGATGGACACATGAGGAGGCTTCCCCTTTATCTAAGTAATAACCAATTGCATTCAAGAGGTTGAAACCCCAATAGGGTGAGGACAATAAAGCATAGTGTGATGGGATTGGATCCTTAATAGAGTAGTGAGTATTTAGGGGACAAGAAAGGATTGAGTTTAAGGATAGGATTTATGGAATTAACATTCGATATGTTCAATATGCCTACAGAGGAATAACCTTCTACTTGGATCGGGATTGATGCCAGAGAGAGGAGATCCCACGCGAGACCAATTATGATGGAGAAGAGTTATGGGTTTGGATTTTCACCACCGATCTTCTGTGTTTCAGTTTGGTATCTCCATTGATTCAATAATTTATTGTGCCACTTTTCGCTTATCTATTTGGTTCAAGCTTGTTCTCCAACACCAACAAATGAATATATGCATGTTGGAACCTTTATAAATGTTTCATTTATTTATAAATGAAACTAGACACGGGTCTTTAGCAAGCCAGCCTCCTGAAATCATTAGGGAAAAGGGCCTTATTCTGACTACCCCCTACGCGTATGAGTGGAGTTCCGGACATGCCTTCAGAACCCGCAGCAAGCGAGAGAGACATATACAGCTTCCCCACAAGACAACGATGGACAAGAGTTTGAGACTCCCTGGCTCAGCCTTGGAGTTCATTCATGACCCCTCCCTCCCCATAGCCCCCCATATTTAGGACCCTTGATCAACAACAAGAGCTTACTTAAAGAACCAAACTATGTCTTGTTATGAATGACTTGTACCTGTCTTTCTAATAACATAGTTGGCTTCGGCATGAGAGCTATCCTTTGTGGCTTGATAATTACTGAATTTACGAGAATAGGACTGGGATTGGCAGCAAGAGAAACAGGAATAGTGCATATACTATACAATGGTCTTCACTCCTGCCAAGGAGATAATAACCTTGAGATATATATTTATATTTCTACTAGTAAAAATGATCTCATAGAACATAGTGTTAGTAAAAAGGATCTCATAGAACATAGTGTTTATGAATAGTTTTTATACATTAGCCTATAGAAGCATTAGCCTATGTAAGTAGTCCGTTTAAAATAAGCTTATACTATACATTATTTTATCCTTTGTCTCTCAAATACAAATATGAATTAATTTTAGTTTTTATATATAGATTTTTTTTTACACAACTTCAAAAAAACATAATAGTAGGTGAGATTTAAGACATGAGAATATAGAACTTCTATCTTAGATGATTATCAAGGTATACTAAATTCTTATTATTAGTTTTATTGTTAATTTGAATAAAGTATTAGGGAATGAGATATTGAAACATAAATAAGGGAATAAGAGATGATATACGAATTTTTTAGGTTATAATGTCCATGAAAAACCAATAATGAGTGCAAAATATTTGTATTTTCATTTCGTAGCTGAGAGAAAAAAAGAAAATTGTAATACTTATCATTTAGCTCGACTTTTCTAGTAGTAGGCTTTCCCGTGGTACATATTGTGTTGATTGTGTGGATGGTTTGTTATGTGGTTATGTTTTTTCATTTTAATTTTAGCTTATTTCAATATTATGTGCATTCATGTAGCAATATTAAGTTTGAAATATAATGTAATATAGTAGAATATTATAGAATGTTATAAGATTTATTGTGCTAAATTATTCCTCTCAAATATATGTGGTTATTTGTAATTCAAAATTGCATAGATATGTTTAATTCAAAGATCTCATCGATGATAACTCATTTTTTTTTATAGAATTCCTTCCTTCTTGCATGCAAATCAACTGGTATCACAGTTTTGCTTCCACAGTGGAACCTACATAATTTCATAAATATACCCTTATAATATATCCTTTTCAGCCCGAAAGGAAAACATTTGTTTACTATCAAATATAAACTATTACATAGTAAAATAGGGTTGAGTTCATATTGAAAAAAAAAAAACTATATGTGATAGGGATAGATGCAATGAGACTTGAATTAAAAAATTATAAAAATTTCCTTATATGCATCGGTTTATCCACTACCATTAACCACTATTCTTCTATAAAATTATAGAGTTAAAAAAAAAAATCATTTTTCACGTGTTTTTTTAGGAAGTTTTATCGAGTCATATTGTTGAATATATATATATATATATATTTAGACATTTAGACATTTCCTATATTAAAATTATTTTTTTCTTTGTATTTCCCCTTATACCATGCCTCCCGTAATTAACCAAACTCCTAAGATATTTTAACATTGAATCCATTCCCCTTTACATCTTCCCTATATATATATATCTAAAATGAAAAATTTTAAAATATGTACATCGCCAAGTATAAAGAAATAAAGAAAATCCTTCATATTATAAATGAGGAAACAGGATAAAAATCAAAATCATAGTAGTAAAACTCCATACATATAGATTAAGAATAATGTAAATATCCTAAGAACTAAGCATACGAGGAAGGAACTTTTCTAGTGAAAATTTTTTAAACACATGCATGGTACATGCACATAGGAAAAGAGTAAACACAAATAAATAGAGAGATAAGTGTGATTTATTTTTTATTATTAACCATATATGTGCTTTTATAGTACATTTGGTAACCCTTGGTTTCCACATTCCAAGGTCACTTGGAGTCCATTTGTGACTGTTCGCCTTCAACACCTACCCAAAGAGGATTACATGTCCAACATTTCCCCCCTTAATCTGAAGGGGTATGTGTGAGTCGAAGAAGAAAGTTGTAATACCAATCTACAAAATATGCACGGTAACACTTAGGCTGAATCAACTCTTTGAAATGTTGGCATAAAGAGGTGGTTTAAGGATGACCACCAACACTAGAATGCTTAGTGAAGTTCTCAGAACTCTTCCAAATCTGGCAAGAATCTGAGGGCTTTTGCTAGAGGAAGTGTCCCTCATATTTGAAGAGGGAGACCTTCAACCTAGAAGAAGGGAGGTCTACAACCTGTGATGGTTTAATGATGATGCTTAATGCATTTCCCAAAACTCTACCAATGCTTGTAAGAAGCTGAAGACTTCTGCTAGAGGAAGTGCTCCAAATTATTTGAAGAGGAAGAATATCAACCTCCCATAGATGGTTTAAGGTTGTCCACCAACCAATGGAATGCTCATGGGCATATATGTCTCTCGCTACAACTCTGAATCTGGAATGAAACATTGTGGTTGAGGCTCGCTTGAAATGTTGTTTCTATGGCGACAAATCCGAATCTGGAATGACAGGTTGTCGCTCAGGCTTGCTTGATGCGGAATCGAAGCTTGTAGATGACATTCATTTCCCCCCCTTTCAGGTACAAGGTGATATGATGGCGAAAACTCAACTGCAAGATTGTTCAATATTGGAGAACATGTTCTGACATGTGACTTAAAAATCTTCTTAGTTGTTGATGCCCATTTCCAAGAAGAGATCCATCCAAGATGAATATTTGTTCTTGCAGGAGGCTTGTTTCTGAAACATCTGTGTGAAGAATGGGTGTGCCGACCACAGTGCTTGCATTGGTGAAGATCAAAACAGTGATATTTAATATGGCCAACTCGATCACAGTGTTGTCATTTTTCAATTTGTTGTTGCTACTATGGAAGAGGAGCAAGATTTGGAACCGCTAAATGTGAAATATCATGAAGAAGCCCAACACTCTGAAATTTGATGGGCTTGGAGTAGTCCAGAATATGAAAGGACAACTCCTTGTGATATCCAAGACCAGTTTTGTGCTTGTTGTTGACAAGCTCATCCCAAGGTCTAATAATGGACTTGGGAGGTCCAGGCTAGATGTTTTCTTCTGCATGCAAATTTTCTGTTATACTGGGCATTGAATGTGAATCAACCACAACATTATTATGTGAATCGACCACAACATTATTGGCTTGCTACTTATGGGAGTATGTTTCAATTTTCTGAACAGAAACAAGTTCATAATGATGACTCCACTTTTGTAATTCTTCTTGCTGAAGCTGAGATTCAAGTTGCAAAAATTTAATCTTCTCATGTGCATTTTGCAGACAAGACTTAATGTCAAAAAGAGAGGCTTTGCTGATATTTACCCTATCATAGATGGTGGAATGTATGAGATTGTTAAAAACTCCAATATTTCATAAAATTTTGAAATTATCTCAGCAAAGATAAATGCTCAATAATCCTAATGCACAAACCCCATCTTTTGAGGATTTCAAAAGCACTTAAGAATACCAACTCTCTATCAAACTATCGTTAAATATATAATGCAGAAATAAACATTTCCTGAATCATCTATTGATGCCAACTAGAACATGTCATTTTTCATAGCCTATTAAATGTGCCTCAGTCATCTACACTTTGTGTAACTCTAGCAAAAATGAATTGTAACTCTATGTAAAAATAATTTGGTTGTCTTCAAAATTCTTCAACTAAGCTTGTAGGTTCTCAAGGGAGGTAAGAGTGGGAAATTCTCTTCTATATTGGAAAGAATATTAGTCTAAGGCCGATTTATTTCTCTGTGCTTGTCTCAAGAACACAGTGAAAAATTTTACATCATGTTTACTAGTACTACTTAATTCCGGACCCTTTAGAAAATGGAGCTCAACGCAGCACATTGAAAATTCATACACAATATTAGTTTGGCCTTGTCTGATTCCACAAGCATAGGACTTGAACACACATTCAATGCATGAATTCCATCTATCCACTGACTTCAACACTGAATGTCCAACTTCCAATTTTCCATTGGAATAAATTTCACAACACCTTCCTTATCGTGCACTATGCCAGAGGAAGTCACCTTATTTCTTGAGGTTGTGTAAGCAATTTTTTGTATGATTCAATTGATTCAACATAATACCATGCTATTTATTCATAAGGACTCGTGAGAGGTATGAACTTTACATATGAATTATGGGAGGAGAACCCGATGGAGTGACTGACAAAGAGAAGAGTTTTGGTATTAAATGTATGTATGGAGTGACCAAGTGGTAAGGCCAACTATGTGAATGATAGAGTGGAGGGGTTGTGATTATGCTGGAAAGTGGGGAGATCAATTCACACAGTCCCCAAAACCATGATGCCATAACACTAAGAGGGGAGGTGTTATGCCTCTAGTTTTAATCAAAGAGGTTCGGTCCTCCGAGTTCTGAGATATGGCACAATGGTGTGATGGGTGGTATTGTGCGAGAGGAGAGCATTGGCAGTGAGAGATATACCAATGGCATAATGGTGTGAAAATCATAGTAAGAGTAATACACCAACAATAAATAGTTACAAAGAGTAATCTGCAGTTAACACCAATATATTTCCATAATTGCCATTTAACAAAACAAACTCCAAGCTTACCACTCTTCCACTGTGCAACATTAACATAGGTTATTGTGCTTCCAGGAAGGGAAACAAGCCATTCCAATCTCAGTTCAATGAAGTAAAACAACCATCACAACATTTGAAGAGGAATCACAACCATTTTTCTCATATTCTTATCATTGCCTCTTCACCGAAATTTCTTTGCGTTGAAGTATATTTTCCAGAGACAACATGCCCGATGACATAATTAGACTAGTGAATATCATGGAGGATTTTTTGCAGTCCAAGACATCAAGGATCCTTTCCTTGTGCAAATTTTTAGAAATATTTGACCTTGTCCACTGTAGGACGGACCATCATCATCATTTCCTTCCGAATGTTCAATGCTTCAAACATCGAGAGTCTAAAGGTATGGAAAAGGTGGGGTGCAATGGTCGAGCACTGAAAATTGGAGGCCTGGCACAGAGGAGGAATCATGCAATGGTGAAATACAGGTGTGGGCAGTGTGGTATGGTACCTTTTCGAAGCGGCAAGAGTGGTACAACAATAGAACATGCATGCGTAGAGAGAGACATTATTTTCCCATAAAAATTAAGAGAAGTTGGTCCAGTTGATTGTGGACAGAGATTGGAGGTAGAATATAGCTCACAAAATTCACTCTCTATTAACTGTAACATTTTTTTTGGAGTAGCTTCAAAACTCGACAGAAATCAAAGCTGGAATGTAGCTGACATGACACTCATGAAACACAGAACAAATGGTAGAAATGACATTCAAAGAGAGCGACCAAAAAGGCACAAAACTAGTGCAGGTTTAGAGTTCACCCACTCTGATACCATGTTAAACACACATAAACATAAATACAACCATGAGTTATTTTTATTATTAACCATATATGTTCTTTTATAGTACATTCGTTGACCATTGGTTTCCACATTCCAAGGTCACTTGGACTCCATTTGTGACTATTCGCTTTCCACACCTACCCATAGAGTATTAGGTGTCCAACAAGAAATAATATTTAAAATAAGAAATTGGTACTTATACGTATAAACAAATTGAAACGAAATCGGCACTTATACGTATAAACAATTCAAAATTGATTCGAGAATGTTTCAAATGGAGAACTAGTAAATTTATGTACGACAAGTACTAAATATTTGGAAATTAATAAAGACTATTATATAACTTGTTCCTGAATTCATATAAAATGAAAACAACGCAAACAAATTTTGAATATTCAACTGAAGTAAAATCAAGATCCTAATTGTATATGGAAAAAAGGATTAACATTTAAAATATGTCATCATTAGTCAACTACAATACTTCATGATAAGGATTTGGTTATATGCATGAATTCATCATATAAAAACAAATAAAGGTTAATTTTAATATTAATCAGCTCAATAGCATATTTATTAACTTGAATTTGGTACAATGGTTAGATTATTTTCCGAAGAAAACTAAATTCATGATATTGAAGCTATAAACAAGGAAAGGAGACTCATTATCTTATAAACAAAATAGAGAGGAGTAAAATCGAAATGAGGGTGACCGAAACACCAAGTGTTTTCAAAATTTTGCAAATCATCGATGACATAAAAATGCCATATGGATTATTAAGTGGCGATATTGGTCATATAAATTTTCTGATTCTGATTTTAGAGTCGACGCAAAGGGATATTTCCCTAAATTTTATAGCGAAACTTATACAGATAACCTTCAGGTTTAACTCCCTTGAGGATTAACTCTTTGCGATATAGGCATAATCAGTTGTGTTTGATGAAGAAACAAATAATGCTCCTTTCCACCTTGTTACTATCCACGAGTGTCATACTATTCTTACTTCTTTTTAGAAGAAAAAATTTCGAGGTCTAGAGGGATGGGTGGTCGAGTTTTTCCTTCCTTCCTTTCATATTATAGAAAGAAATTATGTTTTTTAGTTGAAGCATCAAGAATCCAGGGGTAGGTTTTAGGTGCTTTCAAATCCAACTTCATTGTTCTTATTCCAAAAATTGGAGCTCAAGAGAAATTTGGGGATTTTAGACAAATTTCACTATGCAACATCTTGTAAAAAATGATATCCAAGATCATTGTGGAGAGACTCGAGTGAACCCTCTTGATTCATATTACTCCTCAACAATTTGGTTCCTCTAAAGGTATATCTACTCATGATGTTGTTGCTATTGCCCAAGAATGTATTCACTCTGCACAGACTGAGAAAAGGACATCAATGGTTATGAAAGTAGATTTGAAGAAGGCCTATGATTACGTGGATTGGCATATCCTCCCTCTCATTCTGGTTTGCATTGGCATTGACTCCCAGAACATGGAATGCATCATGGCCCGTGTGTCTAAGATTTGACATGCTTTTCTTATCAATGGAAAACCTACCGATTTTTTCTGTTGAGAACGAGGGATTCATCAGGGATGTGTGTTATATCCACTCCTATTTATATTGATCATGGATGGAATTAGCAGGAATATATATGAGGTTCAGGAACTTGGTATTTTTTACGGGTTTTCATGCTACCGCATCGATTATAATCACTCTTCTCTTCTTTGTGGATGACATTCTTAATTTCGAGGAGTGTGATGGTGACCAATGGGAGGTTATACATTACATTTTCACCTGATATGGAGCGACATCAGGTCTTATTATTAATTCTCATAAGTCCTTTTTGTATCATTTAGAGGGTGATATCGATGGCTTCGCACACATTGCTGATTTATTTCAGGTAAAAGGCAAGCATATTAAGGATGGATTCTCATATCTGGGATTCAGATTGAAGCCAAAGCCTTACTGGCGTAGAGATTTAATTGGCCCCTCCCTTATTTTGATCACACACTGTGTTTCTGGGTAAAACATTTCTTATCCCTTGGGGGTCAGCTTACTCTCATTACCTTGGTCTTGCAGGAGATGGCCACATATTGGATGCATTTATTGATCATTCCTTCTCCAATCATTGCTAATATCCAGACCAATATGTCTCAGTTTCTCTGTGCTAGTGGAGAATCGAGTCGAAAGTACCACCTAGTTCATTGGGACACCCTATCCAGGCCAAAATTCATTGGGGGGTGGGGTATCATGGATACATGATGTTTTGGGTTTTCTCTTCTCATGAAATCTATGTCGTGAGCCCTTTAACAAAAAAAAATATGGAATAGGATTATTTCTACCAAATATTTACATGGATATCAATTTATATGTTGGATCAAATCTCTTGAGTACATCCATGGAATGGGCTTATATATCTGGAGGAGTTTTCATAATTTTTGGATTCTTCTGATCAAGTGGATGAAATGTGCATTTGGATGAGGGAATGACATCATCATTGGCTTTGATTTTATTACTGGAATCCCAGCTAACTTACATCTCTCTAAGGATTCTGTATCGACTTTACATAATAAAGGTATCTTTACACTGGCCCATGCCATTGATAACTGGGATGAAAACATGTTAAGATGGAAACATGCCGATCAAATACATATTACTAGGTATACTACTTAAGAAAAGAATTTGTTCAGTAATGCATTGCGCATGGCTGATGTGACAAGTTGTGGACACTAGGATGCAATTATTTGGGATGGTCCCACCTAGAGAGGGCCACTGATGGTCAAAAACCTATACAGATGCTTTCATTCTCCCTCCCTGGAACATGATTTCTCCTCTCTCATGTATATATGGGGGATGAACATGCCATTGAGAATTTTATTATTTTCTTGGCTTGCCTAGCAGAAAAAAATACTTACATGGGATCATTTATGTCACAAAGGTTTTATGGGACCTGGCCTATGTTCGCTGTGTGGATCTAAGGGGGAGTCTATGTTGCATCTTTTTCTCAGATGTCGTTTTTCCATTCAGGTACGGGACCTTCTCTTCTCACATTTATACTATCCTATCATTCGGTTTCATTCCATCTTCCACAATTTTCAATGGGCTAATAGATTCCCGATTGCTGATTCTCGTATTCCTGTAATCAGTATATGGGAACTATGGAAAAAAATAAATAGTATCATTTTTTATGGATCCTTTTCTCATCCTATATGCACTATGTCTAAGATCTTGTCATGGATTGATGTTATGCCCCCAAAATTTATGTACACTCAGGATATGTCAAATCATAGGCAACATAACATTATCATGATGCTAGCACAATTGTTTATGGAGAGACCAAGGATGGTTTATGTGGTTGTGGTGTTGTTATATATAACAGTGTGGATGATATATTCACTTTGACTTGGGGTGGTGGGGATGGGACTAATACTCATGCGGAGCTGTTGGCCCTTTGGATTATCTGAATATGGGAAAACTAGTTTTGTTGTGCTATCTCCCTCATCATTATAAAATAAGCGTGTTTAGGGTCGTCTCAAATTAGCAAGTTATGAAAGGGTTTCTGTGTCAATTCTTGAATGTCTTTTATAAGAAATTAATTAAATAAATTAGCTGTTAAAAACACATGTACAACAAGTAAATTGAAAGGAAATAAAATATATCAAATACATAACACAAAGATGATAACCGATTTCACCCCTCCTCAGCTACATCTCCATGGGCTTGCTCCAGTGGCTTGGCCCTCTTTGCATTAATGATAAATTCTCTAATTACAACCACCTACAGTGCTCCAATGGCTTTGTAACCTGATGTGTTGGATTTAGAAGACTCAATAACCCCTAAGTAGCCTTGTTATCACTAGAAAATTGGACAGGAAAAATACATCATGAAATGTCAAAGTAGAAGGATTTACAGGGAAGAAATAAATTAAAGAATCTAGAAAATTTAACTTTTTTCTAAGGTCAAACAGGAAAATTTATCAAGTAGCGCACAAAAATCACTGGCACTAAGCACTCTACATGGCATTTTCTTCAAAAGTAGCGGAGATCTATGCCGCTATCCCTTAAATAGTCATGTGATCCTGGGTATGGAGGAAGGTCACCATCGAGGACAAATTAGCACACTTAAGGAAGAATATTCTGCACTCAAGGTCACCAAGTACAGTCACCTTATAGCCACCTTGAGTCCCCAAGTGTAGCACACAATGAAATCAACCTCCAATTTTGGGTCACCATTCAAAATTGTACAAGGAGAGGGAGGGAAATTTGAATTTTTCCAATAAAATACCACCATGGGAAGAACTATTGAGAACACATTATTATGCTGGCCAAATTTCGCAAGTGAAAACTAGCATTTTGTTGCCCAAGAAGCAAGGAGTAGAGGGATTCATTTTTTTGCCATCCAACATGTCAATCCAAGCGGATAAGTGCATCAATTGTCCATTATCCTACCACTCATTCGAGCAGAGACAGAGGCTTGTAAGCAACTTAAGAGAAGAGCCCTCCTTGCTTTGAATATTAGAGCTCTATAGATCTAAAGATTCATTGGAAGCATTTTATCGTTATACCTCTTTTTTACTACCAATAATTAATAAAATGGGATAATTTCTCCATTGGTATTATTAGTTTTTTAAAACTTGATATTAAACTTGTATTGTATTTGTATTTTTTGTTTCTCATTTCCTCCTCTATTGTCCCATGCTATGTTTTACAGCTAGTTTTCTACATGTTATGATGCTTGAAAAACCATCTAACAAATCATTTTTCCATGCATCATTTCTTGTAGAAAAGAAACCTCCCATACCAATCATAGTGCTTTTCATACACCCACGTTCCAAATGCACCAATACAGGATTAACGACTCCACTTCTTTTTCTTCCTAAGCTAAGTGGTTGTTGTTTTGCGCGACCTCTCTTCTGGCCAAGATTGCTGCAGGACCATTCCTTCTTTCCCTCAGCTTCTCTCGTTCACCCTCTGTGAGGAGACTCAATTTGGAGAAACCATAATTTTTTCGTGCACAACAAACCTGTGCGCGTTCAACCCAGACATACTTACAAATCACCAGTGAGCACTTTTTTTACTAATTTTCTTCATTTTTTGCAATTGTGAATTTATTGGAAGCCCATAATAAAATTTTCATCATTGTGTTACAGTGTTTCTTAACTGATTAGGACATGTTTGTTGCTGAACTTTAGCTTAGCTATTACATTGTTTTAATTTTAGTTTATGATAAAAAGTTCACATAGTTTAATTAGGGGGTAAGTAAGTTGTTTTTAAATCCACACATGCTATCTGAATGAACTACTTACTAATAATAGACACCAAGCACATAGGATTAGTTATAAGAAAGTAAGTGGCCCATACATCCACAAATATTTGGCTAGTTTTCATTTCTTCAAAAAACTTTCATTAGTTTAGTTTAAATTTTGTATTAGGATTTGAGACTAGGAACAAAGTATCAAAGAAGTCAAGTAATATTTGCTGCCCTTTCACCTCTTGGTGAGCATGGTTACACATATGAAAACATTAATTTGATAGTTCTCTATCTCCCTATAGTGCAACATTTATTATAACTAGGAAAAATTGTAAGCGACCCATTGTTCGCACATTGTTTACCTTCTGAAAGGAACAATCACACATAGTGTAATTAGGAAGGGAGTGTAAAGGATCGTCCAATATCCACATATTATAACATTGTGATTGTACACTTCATTACATACATGAAGCTTGAGTGATTTAGGACCTTGGTCCTCTTCTTATGGTTGCTTCACCAAGGCACACGTTAAGCAAATTAAGATTCCTTAAAACTAACCATTAATTGAAATCACTAAATTCTCCCCACAAGGGCCATAAAAGAAGTTATATTTAGGGTTAGAACCATTTGGTTAGGCATCCAATAAGCCATGATGGTCATTTAACATTCTTGAAACATAGAGGTTGAATATTTAGGGAGCTTAAAATCGATCTATCCACCCACGCTACATAGTTCTTGAGTGGTACAGCGACCCGACTCAGAGGGGGTTAAGCTTATGACCAATGCATGTAGTATTATTTGGGGCTACCTGACCCATCTATTTCTTGGTACTGTAGTTGAATACCAAGAAGCTCAAGACTCGAACTCTCATGCGGGATGACGACACTTTAGTGGCCAAATCTTGGACATCCTTCCCTATAGGTGACAGTGGAGGCAGCACTAGATTTTCTTACCTTTACCTTGCTCGATTCTTCGGTTGCTGGAAGGCATCTCCAGTTCTTTCAGGGTGTTAGCCCCAATACCCATCAGATTATATCTTTGCAAGGGCCATTTATATTTGAGAGTGTGAGGACGATTAGTTCTTCTATGATTTTTGAGTATCATATGTGAAACAACCAAAAACATATTATTTGATTATTTGATCACATATTGTTAATCTAAAGGAGAAACTTACCTTTTATTTTTCGCTTTTTTTTATGTATGTGATCACATTTTTATTTGATAATAATGTCTCTCCTCTCAAGAAAAATAAAAAATATTTCCAAAATAACACCGAGTCGACACCATAACGGACCTAACGAGACCTCATCGAGCTAGACATTTTTTGGACCACCCCCCATTAGAGGGAGGAGTGCTAGGTATTTCACTATTTAGTCGTCAAATACGACACACAACCACCCTTATTGGTTCATCCTTTATCAGGGAATATTTAGTTGGAAACTCCCAGGCGTCACCCAACATCACTCCTGTGGAAAACCCGACAGGGTCACCACACACAAATTCTCCAACAACCCCCAGAGGGAGGAGGAGCTCTACCCCTTCAGGGTGTAAATAGAACACATAGTAGGGTATGTCACAGGGTAATATGCCACAAAAACCCCCTACACACAACCAGATTCCTATGTTTCCACACTTCACAATGGCACTCAATACTCAGTTACCTTTCCTAGCATCATTAAACCTCCTCGATATATCGAAGATAACAAACGATCACATTGCACACAACCATAATTGGACCCCCATGCACACAAAGCTCCCTTCAGACATCCCAAAATTCAAAGGGAAGTAAGAGGAAGACCATGGAAATCATGTAATGAATTTCCATATATGGAAGTAAGAGGAAGACCATGGTATTATTGATGATATTATTCGACTAAGACTATTTCAATGCACCTTAACCGAACTAGCTACGAAACAATACGTGGAGCAACTGTCTTCTTCCTATGTAACCTTTAGCACCCTCGCTATTGTGTTCCTCACAAATTTACAGTTACCCATTCGTCGTGATTTACGAATGGAGTTACGGACTCATTTTAGGCAAATGTCAGCTGTCCATATCTCAGACCATCTCCATGAATGGTCACAACGTCGAAGTTTGTGTAAAGTAAAACTCGATGATAGAGTTTTACTGGACCTATTTTTGAAGACACTCACAGCCAATATTTCAAAGGATGTGGCAACCCAAGGAGCTACCTCGGAGGAGGAAGCTATTAGTAAAGCCCAGAAACTCGAGCTTATATACACCGATTCATGATACATTTACAACAGCCTACCTAATTCCCTGTGCCTACAAAATTACAAATAATTTCCAGCTACGTCGAATACTGCAGACAGATTGATCAGGTCATTTCCCCAGGGTCACCTAGGGAGCAGTATCTAGTCCCAAGGTTACTCGTATGATTCTAACCAGAGCATCATGCAACCTGGCTACCACCAGAGTCACTCTGCACCTCTACATAATATGACCAATAGGTTGTCATCATACCACCATCAGGGGGGAGGATCGTACCATCCCTCGCAGGGGACCCAGTACGCGACTAGGAACGTAGACGGAAGATCTCCCACGTAGCAATCATATACCAACCAAGGATATGGTAACCTAGTTTCCTCACTCTCCTAAGTTGTCAAACTTTCCACTCAGGGAGTTACCAGGTCTCTCAAATATGACAGAGAGTTTCATTGGGATTTTGGCCAAAGATCACATAGGCAGTAGTAATCAGTACCTAGGAGACTCAAAGATTTATATTGGACATCGATACTGTAGGCATTTTAGTCGAGTCTTTGGCCCAAGGTCACATAGGCATCATAATTTAGTACCCAGGAGATTCAGGGAGTTACCATGCATGTCAAATACTGTAGACAGTTTGATCGAGTCTTTGGCCCAATATCACCTATGCAACAGTAGTACCCATGATACTGAGGGAGTTATCAGGGACATAGAACACTATAGATAGCTTGATCGGGTCTTTAGTCTAAGGTCACCTACGCAACAGTAATCAACACCTAGGATACTGAGGGACTTACCAAGTAGGTCGAATACTATAGACATTTTGATCCGGTCTTTGGCCCAAGGTCACCTAGGAAGTAGTAATTAATAGCCAGGATACTCATACAATTCTAATTAGAACGTATCACAACTTGGCCATCGTGAAAGTCACCCCAAAACCCATATACCAACCAGGTACAAGGGAACCAATATCTCTGATTCCCCACACACAATTGACCACCGTCACAACATAATGTGTCGGTTAATATTTTGCAACCTTTCGAGGCTTATCAATAACCATACAAATAGGATAATTATGACAATCCTCCAAATGCTGCAAAAATAAGCGAAGGAAGAAACAAAAGGGAGACTCTAGATAGTGGGGTAGTAACCGGAAATGCCCCCCACGATCTCAGTCTGGGGGAAACTCCAACCAAAATAAAAACCAGGAGCCAAGTAAAACTCCTAAAGGAAAATTGGAGCTCAGAGTATCTGATCACAAAACTACAAGAAACACAGTGATTAACACTTCATCATGCTCAATATAGGCTCCATACATTCATGCCTCAGGAAAATTCATTTTTCAGTTACGATTGGTACACCCTCTCTTATTTCTTTCTATTCAAAATTATTTTCAATATATTTGAATGGTAAAGATGATTTCACTTGGGGTATTGGTTGCAGATGTTACAAAGCACAACAAAACACCTGTTTTCCCATCCACTGAAGGTTTTTGAGTAGGTATCATTCAACCCCAACATGGTAGACTCCCAAATAATCTTTGCATATCCTAACATCATTTCTCCACAAGAATCAACCATAGGTTCCAAACATCTCACCATGCTTATCATCTCCCCACCTTGCACATGATAAACATTCTCATCTGTCGATAGAGCCTTACCCTCGATGGTGTCCATCACTCAAGTAGACCATGCATCAAAGAATATGATGCCATGGTCATAACATCCAAGTCTAGGAAGCACTTCATGTTCATCCAACCATCATGCATCAAGTCAAGTTTTACCATATCATGATAAAACCCCCTTCCGACTGACTATCATTTTTGCAAGAAAATTGAAAACACACCACCGCATCTCGCATTTAGCCTACCATACCCCCATTGGAATAGCTTGTTTGCGACATTTTCCATCGTCTTCAGCAGCCCCGCACTGAGACTAACTAATGGGGCTCCCACCCTCAACAAAAAGAACTTAATCACATCATCAGTGATTGATCATTTTCATGTTTTTGGGGCACCCGTCTCTATGTTTGTACATCCAACCCCATTTTATATTATTTTGGCATGTCTACAAAGATTTTTCAGGAGAACCACCCCTCCCATCCATCTAATTTTCTCCCCTGGCAGTAGTTCCTAAACACACTTGGTCTGAGCTTCA
Organism: Pinus albicaulis; assembly: GCA_034641835.2. Classification (NCBI taxonomy): domain Eukaryota; kingdom Viridiplantae; phylum Streptophyta; class Pinopsida; order Pinales; family Pinaceae; genus Pinus; species Pinus albicaulis. The sequence goes on from CM076582.1 coordinate 1,409,614,953, forward strand.
CATCCTTCACACGAAGCCACCACGACATTCATAGCAAACATATACCCACCCTGGATGTCGTATCGACTCCAGGGCTTTCTTCACTAGAAATAATTATGACTTCTGCCACTTGAAATTTACAAGCTGCAATCTTGGGCCACTGAACTTCCATCATCTGTTTTCAACCATTTCTCGCTATGAATTGGTATTGGTTTTTAATATTATTGTTTTAATATTATGGTTTTATTGTTGGATTTTACTATTAGTAGTATTTTGGTTGGGTTTTAATATTATGGTTTTAATGAAAAAATATGTTATGGTCTTGGAATAGTAAAAAAATATATTCAACATAAATCTGTGACAAACATCATTGCAATGTGACAGTCATTTTCGCAATGTTACATTACATTGCAATTTATCTAATGTCACATTACGAGATTACAAAACTAGTTAACCACATTACTAATGTTGCTGACTATTTTCGATTATGTTTAACTATGTTTGACAACAAACAATCCTCAACTTTGTTCAAACATAATCACTTATCATTATTATTGATTAATATTAGTAGTCAAACATATTCGACCACATTAGTTAACATAGTCAAATAAAAAACACCTTGACAACCATTGTTTAAATAATTTCTGATTGTCAAACTTAGTCAACATTATGTTTACCTTATTTACCAATAATATTCATATTATTACTATAGTTTTAATATTAATATTGATGTATTAATATTATGGTTTTAATATTAGGGTTTTAGTATTGGGCTCTAATATTAGCATTTAATATTGGGTTTAGTATATGGATTTAATATTAGGTTTTCAGTGGGGTTTCAATATAGGATTTCAATATTATGGTTTTAATAATTGGGTTTTAAGAGTAGGTTTTAATAATCAAACATGTGATGTCAAAATTTATTACACATGTGAGGTCAAAATTGTGCATAAATCTATCCAATGTGGCATTATGTCATACTTTGTCACAATGTTAAATTGTATTCCAATTTATCCAACTACGCATTGCTAACATTACAAAATTAGTCAACCACATTTATTAATGTTGTTGAGTATGTTTGACTACGTTTAATTATGTTAGATAGTCAACACTCCTCAGTTTCAGTCAAACATAATCAATTTTCATTATTATTAATTAATATTAATAGTAAAACATAGTAAACCACATTACTCAATATAGTCAAACAAGGTAAAACACGATAGTCATTGTTTAAATATTTGTTTAATTATCATAATTATATAATAATTAATATTAATATTAATATTGGGGTTTTAATGATATCTATATGAACATGCACACATCTCAATAGTGTGGCCTTTTGTATTCTCTTAACACTTGATCAACTATGGTGCATCATTGAGCTATGTATCATTATTCGTTAGAGTAATAGTTAGAGTTAGAAGAATAAACAAATAGGCTTATTACAACAAAATATTACGAGTAAAAAATAGAGTTTCAATATTAATTGAAGCATGCTAACCTACTGGGATGTTTAATTTATGCTTACTTATATTAAAACCCTGATATTAAAATGCCATACTAAAATCCAACACTAAAAATGGAATATTAATAACCAATACCCAAAACCAATATTAAAACCCAAATATTAAAACTCAATATTTTTATAGTATTTAAAAAGTTAATTAATATTTATATAATTATTACAATTATAGAATAATTAATATTAGTATTAATATTAAGCTCCACCATAAACATAATAATTAATAATGTGGTTGTGCTAGTATTTAACATGGATATCTCAAACACTTTATTTTAGTAGTATATTGATATTTTTATAAGAAAAATATTTTTTTTTTCAAACTTTAATCACTCTATTTTTATAAGGTTAATATAAAATTATGTTACTTAGTTAGATCCAAAGATTTTATGTATTGTGTGGAAAGCGCAGATGAAATAGTTTTGCGACATCTCCTTCACATTGGGTTGTAATATTAATAACGAACCAAGAGAATATAGTGAAAGTCATATTACTCATGTTAAATAATTCTTTTAATTAAAAACTAAATATTCATATTCATTTATGTTCTTATTATAATACCATTATCATTATTTTTGTTTAGAGTATAATTTATTTTAATTTTGAAAAGACACTTTTCAAAACTAAATATTGAGTACAAAAATAGTTACAGCTCTCAATTATATCTAAATACAAAATGTATATCTCAATACAATTGTTGGAAGTAATGGAGAAAGCCATAATTAGATTGTTGTTATGATGAAGATAGGATTGAGATTCTAATTTTAGATCTCAAAACCTAATATCCACGGAGTGGTTGAAACCATCCCGTTAGTGTGAAAGCATATATAATTAAGGCTCATTTGATTCAATATTCAAGGTGTGTATGAGTGTGTGTACACTCTCCAGGTTCTCACTTGGAGATCCATTTCATTTAATTAATAGATCAATGGTTTTTAACATGGTATCAGAGCTTCAGGTCGAAACTATGTGTAGAGATCTAAATGCGTGAAGTTTAAAGTCATTCTCTTAGGCCGTAGAAGAAAGCGGAAGGGTGTGTACGTGTTGGTTGCTACCTCAAGCAGTGGAGGCGATGGTGTGACTATGCTCTGATCTGCGTTGAACTGTTTCAGGATTATCGTGTGTCATATCCATCCACACACTTTGAAATTAAGGAGTAGTAGCCGCTGTGAGCAAGGATACTGCCGAGAGAGGTGTTGAGGATAGTTGTGGTTGTGAGCCACAACCACACCGAGTGAAATTAGATCTTATGCACCCAATAGATTTTGGAATAAAGGCTTTCATTTCCTTCTGCATCAGTATTGGTCCTCCGAGGTTGATCCTCAAAGACTACGGATCCACCCACCTATGTTGAGCTAAGAATAGTGCTGCAGCTCTAGTAGGAATGTGTTAAGTGTTGTAGCTCAGGTGTTGAGTGCTACGAATAGCCAAGAGATAGCTGCCAAAAGAGCACTGCCAAGATTTGAGATAGCTCCCAAGGAGGAACGCTTCCATCCGTATGACTGGGCTGCCTCCTACGTGGCTGCTGAGGTCCGCTGAAAAGTGCGCTGCCATCTTAACGCTGCTCCTAGAATGCTACTTCTTGTGTTGACTGCCGTGAGTTCAAGTGTTGGAGTGCTGCCACTTGCTGCCATCGTGAGCGCTTCCTCCTTCATACATTGTCTGCTGCATAATCAAAAGAAAGCACATCTTTTTTTTTCACAGTTGCAAATGACAGGTTTCTACTACACATAAAGACGGCAGGAACTGACCTCAATTCTATTCGGGGCTTCGGTGTTGTGGACGACATTAAGATAGCAGTGGAAAACGCGTTCAACCCAACAATATCATGTGCTCACATCCTCGCTATAGCCGCACAACAATCTGTCTCACTAGTGATTGCTCGAGCAAGTGCCTAGTTTGGATTGCACATGTGCAACGGGGCTTTTAGTTGTTGACATCTTGTGCCTCAAGCAAGTGAAACGAGGAAGCATAAATAGAGGAGAAATATGTGTCTTATGAGAAATTGGTAATCACATGCATCACAATTAGACATTGATAGCGTTGCCAGCTTGTTGAGAGGTCGTTTGTTGGTCTTCGGAAGAGGAACTGAGACCTGCATGACATAAAAGTCACAATCTACAAGGTTCTACTATTGAAGAGCTGCCAAAGGGAGGTTTCCCGCCTACGTGTTAACGGGGTTGTTGGAGCTCAATAGAGGACGAAGTGGAGTCAAAATATGGAAGCAAGACAAAACCAAATAAGCTAGAATTTTAACAACATGTCTATATTTTTAGATATGTTTGATTTTGATGATGATGATGATTTTCTCATGTGGACATTTGGAGGTGTTAGCTTGGGTAGCATGGGTAGCATTTTTTCAGAAAAACTGTGGTTCTGTTGATGACCACGACAAACAAGAGACACAATCTGGTGTGCAAGATCCTGATATTGAAGATTCATTAGTTGATTTTTAGGAAGGATGTAAAGATGAACAAAATATTGAAGACAACTTTGTGGAAGTTCACATGCCTGACACCGAAAATAGTGAGATAAAACATTCTCCTATTAAGTTTGTCATAACTTTGAGAAGGACGAAGATAAGCCTTAAAGCTTTCCATCACTAGGGAAGAAATGAGGTGCAAATACATCACTACCTCACGGCAAGGAAACTGAAGATGAAACCTCACCTAAGAATGAACAAGTATAGAGTGAAAAGCATAAAGACCAAAATGAGAACCTCTGTTATCAAGTTTTCCATGTTTTTTATTGTAAGCCTAGCTAGGACTAGACCAGCAGGCGTATGTTATTGTTCAGTACCCTTTCTCCATTAACGGGGAGTGCTCGAAGTAATGAAGAAAGCCATAATTAGATTGTTGTTATGATGAAGATAGAATTCTCAAACTCTAATATCCAGGGAGTGGTTGAAACCATCCCGTTAGTGTGAAAGCCTATATAATTAAGGCTCATTTGACTCAATATTCAAGGTGTGTATGAGTGTGTATACACACTCCAAGTTCTCACCTAGAGAGCCATTTCATTTAATTAATAGATCAACGCTTTTGAACAACAATGAAATGGTATATAATGTGGATTTGAAAAAAAGACAGAAAATTTTCAAAAACTGTATTAAATTCTATTGAAAATATTGTATTTTTTTTTTATGAGATGCAGACGCAATTTTCATACCATTATAAGCTAAGAAAATGATATAAATTAAATTAATAATGAGACTTTACCAACATTACTAACTAGCTGTCATATTAGTCAATATAGTTGATATGAGCGAAAGGCCGAATTACTATATAGACATTAGTTTATCAAAACTAGTTTCAGTTTTTCCCTTTCCTTTGAAAGATCTTCGACATGTTTTTGTAGATGGTAAATGTAATTTACAGTTGCCGCACTTGCTGTGATACTGCACGTTTTCCCTGCGATACACGAGATCGAATTTATTCTAAATAAAACCCTAGCCAGTACAATTACTGTCACGAATGCAGAAAACCCTAGAAAATAAAAGGATTGATTCGATCTGGCTAAAGGGGATCATGAATGAGTTCATCTCCCTTATCGTCCACAAAAGCAGGCTGAGAAGCATGTAATGGCTCTGTCGTTACGGTCTTTCGCTTTAAGATTCAACGCCTTCGTGTACCCTGTCTCCTTAATATACTACACAATAATCATATAAATTGTTGATTAACACAATAACCCTTTTGTTAACACGTTTTTATCGCAACAACAACTGACCTTTATTTTCATTGTCCTCCGAGATGAACACTTACAGGATCCGTTTGAGAGCAAGTGTTATTCCATCGCGCATTACGAGTATAAGATGGAATAACACCATTTATATATCTCCTATTTTTATCAGTTGAATCATGTATAAAATGAAAAATATTTCTAAATTATTAAATTTTTAATTTAAAAATTTAAATTCTTTAAACCCAATTACAATATAAACCATGCCTTCTCCATAACAATTACACTTCACAAGACACATCTATTATCATAATAAAAATATTTTATATTAAAAATCTATATTTTAGGGTTTTCTTTGAAAACTAACCTGAGGAATGTGGAATAGCAAAATATCCCTCAATTCACAACCACAATAAGCGATTACACTTCACAAAACACATTCTATCATCTCATTAAAAGTATTTTTGAACTACAATCTTTTTTTTTTCAAGACAATTTTTGAACTACAATCTATACTTTAGATTTTCTTGAAAACTAACCCCAGAAATTTGGAATAGCAAGATGTCCGTCTCTTATTAAATAGATAAGATGATTTTAACTCCCGCCAGCATGAATCTACTTTAGCATCTTACCTTGCGAGTTCTATTTCGGTGAAGGCGCGAATTCCACCTTGTGAACAAATAAACGCGGATTCAAGAGTATTTTAAAACCTCGATATATATATATATTTTAAAGGGATTGTTACCTCTTCCAGCTAAACGAGTGCCTTTCGCTCCAGCCATTCGCTTGTCCTACTGTAAAACTTCCAATCCACAACAATCGAAGAGAATCGAGCGCAATTAATTACACTACATGGTTTTCGGCAAATTTTCTTCATTTACAACGGTGTAACAATGATCTGTGGAGGTATAATGATGATGTTAATTTGAAGTGATGCTGTTTATTTTAATACGAGTTTAATATTAAAATAGTGTAGATTTATTTTAACTACAGAGGTTTATTATATATTTGGTTTAATGGTCGGTAGGAGTAGGGCTAGTGAGTCCCTAAGCACGAGAAGAAAGCAAAACTATGATGTCTAGCTCTACAAGTATAATGGTTATAAGATGACCATGATCAAATAGAAATTAAGGTAGTGGTTATACTTATATGCTAGCTGAATGTTTTGAATCGGTTGAATACTCAATTATTGGGAAATATGTGAAGGACCAAGTTCAAATTAAGGAGGGTAATTAGGTATATGGATGTGAGAATGTGTATGAGTAAAAAGGAAGTAGCTCACAATTTAAAAGATATGAAAATGAAAGATGCAATAAGAGGTTGTGGAACACATCGTGAAAGATGAGTAATGTAAGGAAAAAGAATAATGACATTTATTAGTGCTAGTTAAAAACAATAATAGCTATTTTTAAAATTCTAGAGGAAATAATATTAGCTCTAAGCACTAGAAGAAAGCAAAAGTATGATGTCTAGCTTTACAAGTATAATGGTTGTAAGATGACCATGATCAAATAGCAACTAAGGTAGTGGTTATAGTCATATAGTAGATGAATGTTTTGAACCTGTTGAATATTTAATTATTGAGAAATGTGTGAAGGACCGGGTTTAAATTGAGGGTAATTAGGTATATGGATGTGAGAATGTGGATGAGTAAAAAGGAGATAGCTCACAATCTAAAGATATGAAAGTGAAAGATGCAATAAGAGGTTGTGGAACACATCGTGAAAGATGAGTAGTGCAAGGAAAGAGAATAGTGACATTTATTAGTGCTAGTAAAAAAAGTTAATAACTATTTCTAGAATTCTAAGGATAATAATACTAGCCCTAAGCACTAGAAGAAAGAAAAATTATGATATCTAATTGTAATATGACCATGATCAAATAGAAACTAAGGTAGTGGTTATACTCATATACTAGTTGAATTTTTTGAACTTGTTGAATATTTAATTATTGGGAAATGTGTGAAGGACCAAGTTTAAATTAAGGAGGGTAATTAGGTATATCTATGTGAGAATATGGATGAGTGAAGAGGAGGTAGCTTACAATCTGAAAGATATGAAAGTAAAAGATGCAATAGAGGTTGTGCAACACATCCTGAAAGATGAGTACCCGAAAGCAAGAGAAAAATAACATTTTTTAGTGCTAGTAAAAAAAAATAATATCCCTTTTTAGAATTCTAGAGGTAATAATAATAGTAATTATAAAAAAATTAATTTTAAAATGGAAAGACTTAAGGTACTTTTAAATGGGATTATCATTGTAATACCTTTTTAGGCATGCAAACTCCACGGTTATAAGTTTTGGAGGAAGGTTAGATCTACGGAATTTCCCAATGTCATGCTTAAAGGGGGAATGTTAGGTTAAACCTAAGGAATGAGTCAAAATATTTAAGTTTATAGTCATATTTTTTGAGGCCCATGGTTTTTGTGGCTAGTGATTTTTTCCCCATCATATACCATCTAATGGAAAATGTAATAATCTTGGATTCCTTCATTGTAAAGTGCTATAATGACTAGGTGCCTATCTCACTAGATAATTATTTTAGCCAACATTGAGTCCCATAAGTTATTACAAAGTTATAGCAAAATCAGTAATTTATAAGATATAGATTACTTGGTTTCTAATAGATTTAATCTCCATAAAAAATTTAATTAAGAGCTTAGAGAAAATTTTGAGAATGAAAAAAAACTTCCTAGATAATATTTTTTTTAACATATCCAAGCTCATCCAAAACACAATCTTAGTAAAGAAAAAATATATTTTTCCATCCAAAAATAAATTGGCCCACCCTAAAGTCACCTATGTTTTATTTTCCTTTTAGCAACCTCACACACTAAATATAATAATACCTAGCAAGTATAATAATGGCGTCCACAACTCCATAGGTAGTGTGAATTTGTAAGACATACTACATAGCTACAACATAATGTTCTAAAGAGATGTTGTGGATGAAACCATTCCTAAGAAAGATAGGAATAAAGGAAAACAAGTATGTGCTATATTTTGATAGTGATAATGTGATTCACTTGGTGAAAACCCGATCATTTCATTAAAAAAAAAAGAACATTAAATTAAAGTAGCATTGGATCCGACATGCGGTGGAGGAAGGACAATTATCCTTCCAAAGGATCCATAGAGATTTAAGAACGTGCTCATATGCTCACTAAGATTCTACCAACAATGACTTATGTAGAGGCATGGTATGACTCTCTATGACTTGATTCACGATTCTTCATTCGACGTGGGAGAATGTTAAATGTGAAGCCGAATTCAAAGATGTCGACGCGGACTTCTCACGAACCTCATCTTCCATAGCACCTTCGCCTGCCAACCTCTACTTCCCATTAGTCACTATGAAGTCATCTATTCCACATGAGAGAATTAGAGAATTATAGAGCTTCTCCTCTCATCTATAAATTTGTAATTTTTCGTGCCCATGACCAATCCATGGCCAAGGCCTCTAGTGTAATATGAAGTAAATTTGTAATTTTTCGTGCCCATGACCAATCCATGGCCAAGGCTTCTAGAGTGATTTTACTCTTTAATCCTTGTTTGTTGTTTTATCTTTTTTATGTTGTCTCTCTCAAATCGATTGTATTCTGTTTTGTGTTCTCTATTAGTAATGTTTCCCTCTCAACCCATCAATATAAATTAGATGGCTTGTGACAGATTTAATCTCCATAAAAAAAATTATATTCGAATCTTAGAAGAGACATCAAAGATAAGAGCAAACTTCCTAAATAATTATTTTTTTCACATAACCAAGCTCATCTAAAACACGATATTAATGTTAGAGGAGAGATCGAAGATAAGATCAAACTTCCTAAATAATTATTTTTTTAATATAACCAAGCTCATCCACAACAAAATATTAGTAGCAGCACAAAGATCTGATTCCATATCGAGAATAAATTGGTCCACCCTAAAATCATCCTAGTGTAAAAAAAGTTACACCGCAATTAGTATTTTCTTTTTAGCAACCTGACGGACAAAAAATATTAATGCAGAGTAGGATAGAACGCGGTGTGTCACAATATGATAATGCCGGTCACAGCAGCATTGGTAGTGTGAAGTTGTGCAACACATACTCAAAGATGAACACGACAAGGTAAAGACAATGACATATGCAAGCTCATCAAAATTTATCCAAATCACAATGACAATAAAGTTTTTCCCATGGAATATCGAATCACATCTAAAGAGAAATTTTAGTAGCAGCATAAATATCTTTTTTCTGGCAAACAATGAATTGACCCTCCCTAAACTCATGGTAAGTCTGGAAAAAAGTTATAACAAGTATTGTTTGCTTTGTAGTAGCCTGGCAGACAAAATATAATAATGCCGAGCCGGGTAGAACGCGGTGTATCAAAATATATTAATGCCGGCCACAAAAGCATCGGTGGTGTGAAAGATTTATTAGATATGGAATCAAAGAACTTCTACCTCAAGTTTACAACATCGAAAAATATACAAGACAGAAACTTGAAAAAGAAGAATCTGACATTAATGATGTGATTGAAGTTATTCTCCTCTTTCCAATGAATTCGTTCTTCAGAACAGTTTTGCACGAGCAGTTTAGTCACTTCACGCTGAACCTATAATATAGAGTGGTCCAATTGTTTGCGTAATACGATAGTTGTATATCAAAAAAGATATAATTTCTACTCTCGATATAATTCTTTAATTAAGTTGCGTATGAGAGGAATATATCGCGTAGCATTTTACAATTTTATATTTCCATGTGATTATCGTTTTCGCGAGATTCGGGAGTAGATGGATTAATAAATACAGGCCGCCCATGTTGCTCTATATATCTCTCTCCCAAATTGTTCTAAAATTAAGCTTCTCTTCAAGAAAGTAGGTTTGTTGGGGAACACAGAGCTATGAGAAATATTACAGCAACTTCCAATGTGACTACAGCTTCAGCATGGAGGTCACCAATTACATTTCTGCTGGGCGGAGTGGGTTGCATGATCGCATTGATAGTGTTTGCTTTTATCAGTCTGGCTTGCTCCTATGTGAAGGAATCCTATGGTTCAAATGCAAACTCGGAAGAAAATAACAGATTAGAGCAAAGACGTGAGTCAGACGTTGAATATGGTCAGAAGAATGAGACGATAGACAGTAGAATGCCGTCTGGACATTCAGCGGAACAAGAAAAAATAGTTGTAATCATGGCGGGAGATGCAACGCCAACCTTTATCGCTAACCCAGACTCTCTTTCTACAATCTGAAAGCGCCAAAACGTGGTGTATCAAGCTGTTTGATAGCAATAAAATGTGATAGAAGATTGGGAAAAACTTGAATTTTTGTTCACTTGGATTCTGCATTCATTTTGTGTTTCCTCTCATTTTAACAGCTAGTTTTGTGATATGAGCATTTACAGACTTCTCAATTTTTGCTACCATATTTTGTATTTCAAAACAGAGAAGCACTGTTAATACTTTCTTAAGTGGGACGCATGTGGATACCGGTTTAAATTGTCAAATATCTGCCCCATAGACAAGAAAAACTCAAGATAAATAGCTAGCTTTTTCCAAACTCGGTATAAGGAAAAAATGTTGTATAACGAAAAATCTATTAAATATTTTAATTACTTGATTATTGATGATTTGATAGAAGATTATGTTATCTCTTTAAAAATAGATTAACTCATAATATATATAATTAATCTTGAAAAATTAAAAACTTGCACAAGGTTGTATCAGTAAATTTTCCTATGTAGCGAAATATCCAATAATCCAAGTTTTTTTTTTTTTAAAATTAAAAACCAGGGAATCCTTCTTAAAACCAAGCATCATTCAATAGTAAATCATTAACATAAAACATAAAATTGAACAGGGTATCATTAATTGCGTTGTATTAATGACTGAAGGGACGGTACGACATTCATTAATAAACAATTATTTTCGAAATGAAAATAAAAGTTCAATATTTTATATTCCGAATAAATAAAACTGATTTTAGATAAAATAGCACACAACAAACTCTAAACAAATTCTATATATTCTGAATCAAGGAAATTACACACATATTTATACAAACAGAAAATCTCAAGATAGGAATTCTATCTTAGACATACAGTAGTGTGGTTGAGAGATTCTCTCAACTACACACTAAACTAGGAGAAACTATATTCTAGCTAATTCCTATTATGTGGGAACAAACTCCTTAAATGGAGAATTACAACCATAAACAAGTAGGAATTAATTATTTCTAACTCCCCCCCTTAATGACTACTTGTCATGAAAGTGATTCACAAAGTCTGGTTGTGGTCAAACATAACAAAAAATATGTCGACATCCATATAAAAGAGCAACCATCCACCGAAATGTATGGGTACCAACCACTGCAACCGCTAGTCCTACATGATTCTGTCGACCATTATCATTGCATATATGTACCTACAAATCCACCACCATCGGGCGAATTGCATGTGCAGAACCTCCAAAACAAAGAGAGATCAGTGCCTTTCTAAGCCAAATATTCATGTCCAAATAGCAATCGCAAACAGTTGCGCTGATTGCGCCTTTCGACGCAACTGTCAGATAGAAAAAATGCGCCGACCCTCTTGTGCTCAGACACACCAATATCTGAGACTGTAAGCCAGGTGTTACTGCAGTCCACCTGCTCCTACAAGTACAAAGCTCCCGTGTACACGTTAGCCACTCAGGCAATATGCCACCACCGGGCAAGTCCGATCTGCCACCACTAGGAAAATCTGCCAACTTTAATATGCCACCACCGGGCAAGTCCGATCTGCCACCACCGGGCAAATCCGCCAACTTCAATATGCCACCACCGGGCAAGTCCGATCTGCCACCACCGGACAAATCCGCCAACTTCAATATGCCACCACCGGGCAAGTCCGATCTGCCACCACCGGGCAAATCCGGAACTTAAATGTGCCACCACCGGGCAAATCCTGTAGCCACTAAGGCTCTGTATGTGGTTTCTGGCTCACCACAAACCATCACTTTACAGTGACAAAAGATGGTTTCCGACTGACCATAAACCGTTACAAAGTGGTTTTAAGATCACCACGAACTTTCAAATGCATTTACAAGGCTTACATTCCATACTTCAACATTTGGAGTTTCTAGGTACATATAACAACCAACTTGCTTATAACATGCTAGGGAGTCTATTCCACAAGCCACACTAACTCAAACAAACATCTACTTTGTTGTCCACCATAAACGTTGTTGCTGCTTAATTACCTCATCTTCTCCTACATCCTGGGCATCCTTATCTATTCAAATAACTTCTTGGAACTCCATGCTTAACCTGTCATTCGTTAGAGTTGCAAATTCTAACAAAATAACTCTGCCTACATTGAGTTAGCTAGGCTCAATAAGGCTCAATAAAACATGATTCCAAGAAAATACAACATAAAATCTTCAAATTTAATTTCTCTATCTCTACCCATAGATGATTATTTTCCAAACATACCAGCAGCCATTTTTCACCAACAATACCTATGAGGGGTCTACTGATAAAGAAACGGATTGACGAATTTTCACCTGGACTCAATGCAGTGCATTCAAACACTGATGATCCAGACATAGGCACACAGCCACATGAAGAGAACACAATTTTCCCTTCAAGAGTAATAATCCAGGACTCCACGGTCCAATCCTCCGTCACGTTTCAGTATCCAATTCTCTCGGCATCATAATGCCACTTCCCCTACTCACAGTATATGCTGCCTCATGCTCGCTGACGTACTGCAACAACTAAGACCCATTGTGCAGCTAATCTCCTTGCAATTGAAGATGCAGATCTGTCTCCACAATCTGTTTCCATCACACCGGGCACGCAAAAACTTGATCATCCTCCAATTTCTGATGTAACTGTCATGTCTTCATCATATCCTGCAAATTTGTTTAGTGTTGGAATGACCAGTTCCAACACACACTCAGAATTGTGACAATAGTCGGTCACACTACTGTCACCAATTTCATTGTCATGACAGTTAATTAATACATTGCAAAATTAAAAAAAAACATCATCAGAGAATTAAAATTTCTCCCAAACCGTCTCCAACACAATCGCCATAAAAACTCTCTACATTCTTGATTCCAAGGAGTTCATATTCATATATGAACGAAGCAAAACCTCCATTAATCGAACAGCCTCGTTGATACCTGACAAACTATGCGCACTTTCTCCGCAAATCTGTGTCGGCACCCCTGTAGAAGTCAAAGAACCAATCCACTAAAAAAAAAATAGAGGTCAGAAGCAATGACAGAATATCATTTGAAGAAGGACGTGCTACAACATTAGGAACCGGTTCTTTACACTGCCGAGGCAACTGCACATCGGGTGATCTGCCTTGAAATAATACTCTTTCATAGCTGTGGATTAAGTTGGGGAAGAACAGGGAAATAGGAGGAATTGAACAATTTAAAATCATCAACATTTTCCACATGTATCGCAGCTTTCCCTGGGGATTAAGTAAAAACCACATTTTCATGGCCCCAAAATTTAACTTGTCTGTGACGAGATGAAATACATGTTTCTCAGATTCCTTAGCATTCATGACAGTTGAATTCACAACCATAGATGCAGCCAATACATTGTCAGAAAATAACGCATAATGATAAAGAGTCGGATCCTCCAACTTGTCCTTTTTAGGAAATTCTCGCTTTTCAAGAGGAAGCAGGTAATAATATATAGTCGATCGCATGGACAGATAGTGCAGGCCCTTGGGAACAGTCTTTGCTGCCAGCTGACTTAAAAATGTACTTTGTTTTTTTTCAAGGTCCTTACTTGCTCGTCTGCAGACTGAAGCATGGCTCGCAACTTCTTTGTTACTGTCGCACAGTCATAAAATTGTTCTCTGGCCTTGGATAGGACATGACCCATAGCCTTGATATTTTCAGGTGCACTTTGAGGTAGATCAGAATCTGCATTAGCCTCACCCAATGTACGCTGACATTCTTTAATCCTCGGCGAAAAATTGAAATCCCCGTCAAACCAAAGACGCCATTCATACTTTTTCAGAAGTCAATTCACAGTTGAATCCAAGAAACTGTAGTCTATTACTCAACGCCCTCAATCATTCGGACCTTCGGACATGCAACATGCTCTTCTCCATCTAGACCTATTAGTTTGACAGTCCCTGTAGAAAGGCCCAACATCCCACAACTCACCGTGATGCCACAAATTCAAAGAAACAACGATTGGCAGAGCCAAGGGAGGAAAGATGGTGCACGTCCAGGTTTGTGTGAGAGGCCAACAAGGTATGCTTCCACCGCTGGCAAACAAAATGCCACACATCGTCTCCAAGCTCGGCCTGATGTCACAAAGCAACCATACACTTTGTGGGCAGGTGAGGAATTAATCGAGACGTCACTCCAAACGGCTTCAACAAGAATACTACATGAATTTCCAGCAATGCCTTGTGATTGCACATGAATAACATGCCCTACTCGCCTTTCTTCTTTGGGGCCGGAGGATTTTGAGATCGCTTCTTCTTATTTGTGCACATGAATGAACAGAGCATTGCTCCACGCAGCACGGTGACTGCGTCCAAACAAATCAGTTGGTTTTGATCCTCACATCTGCCACAAACGTGTTTACAGATAACTCAAACACGGAGAAGGATGCAAATCCTGTACACGGAGAAGACTCCCAATCGGAGCAGGCCGGGATGATGACGCGAAATGAGATTACTCTAGCACCAGCGCTTAGCCACAGGTAATCTTCCTACCTCGAGCAGATCTTGAACAATGGAGAAACAAACTTTTCCAGATTCTACCTGAGCACAACTCTCTGCATATAGCAGCGCTCAAGCATCGCATGGACAACCAAAAAACTAGACAAACAAAGAATTAAAATAATGCAAATACAGAAATTTATATTCCTATGCCCAGGAAGGGCCAGAGGCCCTTACGGGCTCTGAAGCTCCGATACCAAGATAAAATAGCACACAGCAAACTCTAAACAAATTCTATATATTCTGAATCAAGGAAATTACAAACATATTTATACAAACAGAAAATCTCAAGATAGGAATTCTATCTTAGACGTACAGTAGTGTGGCTGAGAGATTCTCTCAACCATACACTAAACTAGGAGAAACTATATTCTAGCTAATTCCTATTATGTGGGAACAAACTCCTTAAATGGAGAATTACAACCATAAACAAGTAGGAATTAATTATTTCTAACTATTTTTTATAAAGAATAACATTTACAAGATAAATCTATACTCAAATATATAATAAAATCCTTTTGAAAACATTTCAAGTATATAAAATGAAAAACATTTATATTTTAAACATAGTTAATGAAAAAATTTTATTTAAAAAAAAAAAAAATTCAAATAATATCGAATAAAATTATCTGACTAATTTTATTATTATCATTATAATTTTCTTTGTATTATTATTGTTATTTTATTTTCTAAATGTAAGAATATAATATAGTAAATAGTTTTTTTTTCTGCATTTTTCATATGCTCTCTTAAGTTTGTATATATATTATTTTTTTTATAAAAATTTACAAAATAAAGTTGGAAATTTTATATTTTTAAAATATTTTATTTTATAAAATGGTTTTTATAAGTAAAGATTATTTCATAGAACATTATGTTTATGAACAATCTTTATACATTAGCCCATGGAAGTAGCCCCTTTAAAATAAGTTTTTACTATACATTAATTTATCCACTGGCGCTCAAATACAAATATGAATTAATTTTAGTTTTTTCTATATAGATTTGTTTTTACACAACTTCAAAAAACATAACATTAGGTGAGATTTAAGATGTGAGAATATATAACTTTAACTTTAGATGACTACGAAGATATACTAAATTACTATTGTTTTTTTAATTGTGCATTTGAATAAAGAATTCAAGGAATGAGACATTGAAGCATAAATAAGGGAATACGTGATGATATAGCAATTTTTCAAGTTATAATGTCCATGAAAAATCCAAAGTGGGTGCAAATTATTTTTATTAAAAGAGAAAATCATAATATTTACCATTTATCTAGATTTTTCTAGTCGTAGGCTTTTCCATGGTATATAATGTGATGATTGTGTGGATGGTTTGTTATTTGGTTATGTTATTTCATTTTACTTGCTTATTTCAATATTATGTGCATTATGTTTTTTTTGTAAGTCAGAATCAGTATATTATATTATAAAAAGAGATTACATGAAAGCACAGAGGCTCAAAGACTTACGGCTTTGGCATAACCCGAGCCTACTTGTTTTCGAGCTTACATTGGACTTAGAATGATTGGGCTTGTGAAAAGATAGATTCAGTGACAGCATTCGTCCTTAGACAAAACATCAGGACCACCACGCAGGGTTGCCTGTAAAAAAGCAAAACCAGACCAAAATTGTACTGACGGCCAGAGTGGCCATTTACTGCCCGATTACTACTGGAAACCAACATAGATATTGAAGTAGAAAGAAATAAGAAAACCAGTCGAAAATCACACCACAGAAACTGCTTAACCATTATAAAGTAGGAGTGGAAGCTTCGGAGTGTCCCACTACGCTCGGATTGGCTCCCTCACCGCCTGTCACTTGAGCTCAGGGCTTGAAGCGTCTGATGACAGTGGTCTGCGAGTCATCAGTCGAAATTTCGATGGAGACGTGGAGGACATGGCGGAGGTATATCTCGAATCGTCGGATGAAACTTTCTAGAGCTTTGCCATGCAAGCGGAGTTCCTCTGTTAAAGAGTTGAAAGCAACTTCCAATTTGTCAAGTCGTGTCGTGTTCCTTGCTGATGCCATGGAAGTGGCAGCAATTGTTTCTTTGACTGCGGCTCCCTGCATGGCCATCGCCTTCGCCAACATAGTTTTCATTTGCCAAGCCACCACTTGGGTTTGCAGGAACTGCGTGTGGCGCGTGGAGGGAGTTCTCGGATCGACTAACAAGTCGACTTCTTCACTAATGGTATTGTCATCCGTCTTTGCCTCAGAGAGTTCCACTTCTTCTTCCAATACCTCGATCGTTTGCTTGCCTCATTTTGATACAGAGGCTTCATAGCTATCCTTGGCCCTCTTGAGGGCCTGAGAGGCTTTAATGCTACGCAGATTAAGATCAGCCATAGAGACTAGGTGTAAGAAAACAGAGATATCGCCGAGAGATCGAGAGCCTAACCTTGACTTTGAGCAGAGAGGCCACCTTGCGAAGGGAGGAATGAAAGTGAAGGGGCGAGCAGTCGAATAAATAAAAAGGTGGGCATCGGGGTGATGAATGCTGCCGAATAGCCATTTAAAGCCATTATGCCGAGCATGTCGCCAAATAGTCCTTCCGCCAGAGCTGGGTTGATGATCGGAGATTTCCGTTCGGCGATCCGACCCTTCGCACGCTGGCAACCTCCACTTGATCCGCTAAATGAAGCTCTTTCCTTTACGATAATTACCCCTCATTAAGGATCGCTGAACCCAAGAGTGTCTCATCATCCGTTCCGGTCTGTGCTGCTTGACGTGCATAATCAGTAAACCGTTACTCATGATCTGCTGATGATGGATGATTTGTCGTCCATCCTGCGGAGGTATCGGCATTTAAATATTGCCTTGAGATGGTGTAGCATTGATCCTGAAGCTGTACAGGCATAAGATTCGTCCAACACGTGTCTAAGGTGTCAGTTGGGTTTTCGACCGCATAGTTCGCGAGGTGGTCTGCTAGGGAGTTAGCCTTCCTTCGCACAGACTGAATTATGAGGCCGCTGAGGGAGGCCAAATGTTGTGCCATGATCTCCGTGACCGCAGCTAGCCTCGAGTGCTTTACTGCTTTACTCAGCTTCGTCCTGTGATGAATTTTCTTGAGTGTGGTTATGGCTAGTTGGGAGTCACCTTCCATAATGGCCAGACCTTTTCCAAGTCGTATTAGAAGATGCAGCCCTTGTTCTAAGGCCGTGAATTCTGCGTCGTTATTCGTAGTCTCTCCCAATTTCCTGCTTAGTATATGTATAATTTCGCCTTTCTCATCTCGCAGGACACCACCTATGCCAGCCGGGCCTGGGTTGCCTTTCGAGGCGCCATCAAAATTAAACTTACAGTATCCTGGGGGCGGACATTGCCAAACTGCAGGAGGAGGCGCCAGTTGGAGGGAATTTTCCTTCATGAGGTAGTCAGCTGTATCGATGAGCCCAAAGATACTTATAATTCTGCGGTCATTGGGAGATAACGTTTCAGCCTTCTCTTCTTTACAGCAGGTGCGAGTTGTTTCTGTTAGCCCCTGCATAATGATGACTTTTAATTCATCGATTTGTCGAATGCTGTGTTTTGGAAAAGTACGATTGTTTCTTTCTTTCCATACATTCCATATTAAGAATCCTGGACTGTTCCTCCACAAAGTATTAACCATGGTGCTGTTAGAGTAGTTTGAACGCCAGCTGGTAATGGTTTCGTAGATGGAATTTCTCTGTCTGTCCGATAGGTGGAATATACCTTGAAGCCAGTCCCAAAGATTGCTTGTCCATACATAGTCATTGAAAAGATGATTGATGGTTTCCTCCTGTTGCTCACACATGGGGCAACGAGAGGGTCCTATGAACCCCCTCTTGGTAAGATTTTCCCAGGTTAGGACCTTTCTGTTTTGAAGAAGCCATAAAAAACGTCTTAATTTTGGGCCAAAGGTTTCCTGCCAAAACATTATCATACCAGGCCACCTTTTCCTGATCATCTCCGTTTTCCAAATAGGAGCGAGCTTCTTTAAGGTTGAAAGACCCTCCTGTAAGATTGCCCCAGCGAAGGATATCCGGTCCTTGCATTTCTCTAATTTGTCTTTGCTTGAGGATGGTGTTGAGGGTGTTGAGCAGATTCGTCAAGTGTTCATCAGAAGGGGGGGGAGTGGGATTCCATATCCTCCGTTGCTGCTGCTCCATGCTGCATGCCCAATAATGATGAACTTTTAATTTATTATTTTTCTGAAACCAATTCTGCAGAGGTTGTAGATTAGGAGTTTCAATTTTCGGGAGCTGTTGCCAGGCATCCTCCCAGAAAAGAGCATTGTGCCCATTTCTGAGCTCCCAAAAATAGTGGTATTGTATAATATGCCGATTAGCTCGGGCAAGGTTCCATATAGGAGAGCCTGCAGGGACGTTAGTCATTTTGACGAGCTCCTCTTGCTGCCATTGCACCGCATATTTAGCTTTCCAGAGTCGTACCCACTAGGTATGCGGCTCTGAGAGCCATCTCCACCAAATTTTGGCACCGCAAGCCTTGTTAGTTGTCCCTGGATCCTGTAACCCTAACACTCCAAAGCTTTTGGGCTTGCAGATTTTATCCCAGGCTGCAAGTGCCCATTTTGGCTTCCCAGAGTTGCTAGACCAAAGAAAGTTCCATTGGATGATTCTGATTTTCTGAAGGATGCCTTGAGGAACAGGAAGGATCGACACCAGGTAGTGAGGAATAGCTTGGAGGATTAACTTGGTCATGACCAGTCGACCAGCCAAATTGAGGACTCGATTGGTCCAATGATTGCACCTGTCTGCTAGCTTGGAGATGAGCTTCTCCCAATGACATTTTTGCCAAGGTTTGTCTGTGAGGGGGATACCCAGGTACTTGGAGGGGAGAATACTTCGTTTGAAACCAAGGATATCAGTTAAATGCCTCTGAACCGTTGAATGGGTATTAAAAAAGAAAACCGAGGATTTCTCAAAGTTAAAATCCATACCAGAGGCTTGACTGAACAGATTTAGAAGGTGTTTAAAACCTTTTTCTTCCTTAACAGTGGGGGTGCCATGCAATATAGTGTCATCCACGAACTGTTGATGCGTGGTTGCTGGGAAATTGCTCAAAGGCTGCAGAACTTTTATAAGATTCTTCTCCTTGGCTGATTTGATGAGTCGGCTCAGGCCTTCCATAAGAATGACAAAGAGGAAAGCTGAGATAGGGTCCCCCTGCCTGATGCCCCTTGAAGGGTAAAAAGGTTGAGAGGGGGCTCCATTGACTAGAACCGAATGACTGGGCGACTTGATCATAGCTAGGGTCCAGGTGATCCATCTGGTACTGAAGCCAAATTGTTTGAGTACAGCTTCCATACATTCCCAACTTACTTTGTCATACGCCTTTGAGAGGTCTAATTGAATTATCATGCCAGCTTTTTTGAGCATTTGCAGCATGTGAACCATCTCATGAGCGAGTAGAATATTGTCCATGATCTGTCGCCCCTCCACATAACCTGATTGTTCCTCAGAGATGATCTGAGGGAGAATAGGCTTTAATCGATTTGCCATTACTTTCGAGATGATCTTGTACACCACGTTACAAAGCGCTATGGGCCTAAATTTGCAAGGGGTGCAGGCATCTACTTCCTTGGGGATTAGTGCTATGAACGTGGAATTCAGAGACTTCAGAATGGATGAAGAGGTTCGAGAATCTTCCACTACCTCCAAAATATCTTCTTTAACGACGTCCCAACAATCTTTAAAGAAATCCACGGTGAAGCCATCCAGCCCTGGAGCCTTCCCGTTGGCCATCTCTTTGACTGCCTCCTCCACCTCCTAGAGGGAGACAGATCTTTCCAAGGCTCTGTTTTTCTCCTCTGTGATGAGTTTGGGTAAGGTGGAAACTACTTTGGCAATGGCTTCCTGTCGATCGAAGTTTTGTTCAGTGGCAATTAATTGGAAGTGGTTTCGAAGTTGATAAGCAATGTCCTGGTGCGAGTGAAAGACAGACCCATGCTCTCCTTGAATTATGGTGATTCTGTTATTGCATCGATAGACCATAGCTGATCTATGGAAGAACTTAGTGTTCCTTTCTCCTTCCTTCAGCCACTAATATCGCAATTTTTGTTTCCAAAGAATTTCTTCCTATTCACAGCGTTCATTCCATTTCTTCATGAGTTCCCTTTCCGTGTTGATTGACTCATGTGATATGCTGCCTTGAATCAAATTATTATGGATCTCTTCAAGTTTTTGCTCCAGTTGGCATTTGTCTTCAAAAATATTGCCAAAGACTTCTCTGTTCCAAGATTTTAACTGCATCTTGATGAACTTGAGCCGTGCTTGTAACTTGAACATTTTCGTTCCCTCTATAGGCAGGGGTTCTTTCCACTAGTTTTTTATATTGTAGAGAAAATCCTTGTGAGTTAACCAGAACTTCTCAAAGAGGAAAGGCCTATTCTTAGGGGTGCCCGAAATGGAGGCTTGTAGCGAAATGGGCTAGTGGTTCGAGCCACCGGAGGGCAGGATATCTGAACTAATGATGTTCCCTTCTAGGAGTATGCTCTCAGAGACTAGAAAGCGGTCCAATCTGGATGCTATGAGCCTGTCTCCCCCCCTTCTGTTCGTCCAGGTGAAAATGCCACTTCGAGGCTGGATGTCCACCAAATCGACTTCCTGAATGAAGGAATTAAAGCCTAGGGCATCGTTGCTGAGAGATCTTGTACCCCCCTTCTTTTCCTCGAGAGAAGTTATCATATTGAAATCACCACCATAGATGAATTGGGAGGTGTTGTGCCTTTTATGCAGATTGGTTAGATGGCTGAGTAGCAACATTTTGTCCTCCAGTCGTTGAGGGCTGTAGACATTGGCAAATAAAAAGGTGCCTTTTTCCCCTACGATCTGCATTTCCAAGGCCAAGAAGTTTTTTGAGGCTTCGGCATTAATGAGATGAAAGATGTTTGGGATCCAGAGAGTAGCTAGGCCTCCACTCATTCCATTTCCTTCGACAACTAGATGTTCGAGATGTTTGCCCAGACGCTTAATCATCTCAGCTAGTTTCTGATTCGTGCATTTGGTTTCCTGGAGGAAAACCATGTCCAATTTTTCTTGCATGATTTTCTTTTTCAGGAGCCTCTGTTTCCTAAGGCTACCCAGTCCTCTTGTATTCCAGGAGAGGACTTTCATTGTTAACGAGAGCTTAGGATGAGAAGGAGAAAG
Source organism: Pinus albicaulis (assembly GCA_034641835.2). NCBI lineage: Eukaryota > Viridiplantae > Streptophyta > Pinopsida > Pinales > Pinaceae > Pinus > Pinus albicaulis. The sequence continues at coordinate 1,409,636,988 of CM076582.1, forward strand.
CCGCAAGGGCTTTCATCTTTCCCGAATTTATTAACATCTGACCCAGTTCATGAAGAGCATCATTATTGGATCTTCTTCCTCGTTTCTTTCTGTGCTGGCTATTGGCTTGTGTATGGTGTAGAGTTTGTGATTTTATGCCTAAAACTTTGATTGCTCCTCGACCACGCTTGATTCCTTTTGATATTGCATCCTGTCTGGTTAGGAATAGGTGGTTTACCCTATTAACTTTTGCTTCTGGTATGTTGTCAATTCCGTTCTGTTTCCACTGTTCCACCATTGAATTGAGATATATCCCTTCTTTCTCCACGATCTCACCTAATTCCAGGTCCTCCGTGCCTAGTTCACTGAGGACCATATCCTCATCCTCTTCCTCATCTTTGTCTTTTGAAATAGCTGATCTGAGATCTACAGAATTGAAGGGCTCTCTTGCCTGGTTGCTTGGCTCTTCTGCTCTGATAGTCGCTTGCTTCGCTGCCTGGGTTTGATCCGCCTTCTCAGATTGAGGTTCTTCTCCTAATATTTCAAAGGAGTTTGTTGTGCCGGTGTTTGGTTCCGCCATTTTAGGGGTGTTTCTACGATTGGCGCAGTGTCTACCAGTGGGTCGGATGAATCCGTCCGAGGCCGAGGAGGGTTTCTCCTTGGGTTTTTCTGCCATTTTATTTTGAGGGCATTCCCGAATTAAATGGCCATGCTCGTGACATTTCCGGCATCTGAAGGGTATCTGCTCATAGTTAATAGTTTGAAAATAGGATTCGTCTCTATATTCCAACCATAGCCCATCATGCAAGGGCCCAGAGACATCCATTTCTATGCAGATGCGGGCATAAGAAGTATACCTTTTTTGAAGAGTGGCTTCAGAAGCACGGAAAAAAGTTCCCAGGGTGTTGTCGATCTGTTCCAGTGCTGCTGGTCTCCAGTAATCTATTGGCAGAGAGAAAATTCTGATCCAGACCGGTACTTGAGTGAATGTTTCCTGTTCGGGCGCGAAATTGGGTTTCCAGGGTCTCATGTAGAGGCCCGCGGAAGCATAAAAATATGGGCCCACTTCAAAGATTTGATCCTTATCCTCCAGATTTGAAAAAAAAACAGTGAAGAAGCCTTTGGCCCCCAGGTGAAGCTGTACTTCTCCTCATGGTTTCCAGACTTGCTTAATCCATTGACAGAGGGCTTTTTCACTGGGCAAGAACCCCATGAATTTGCAGATCACCACATAAACAGACATATGATCCCGGTAATCTTGCAGATCTGGGTTAGTAATGATAGCCCTAAGGTTGTCGAGAGCCTTTGGTTTGCATCTGCCTTGATACTTCTGATGGCCGCCATTTTCCCCAGAATCCCTAGATCGACTCAGATCAGGGCTACGATGCGCAATATTGTTTAGATCTGCTGCTTCTCTTTGCGGATCGTCTTCCGGCGAGGGTTGTTCAATGCGTGTTTCTACATTTCTTGTTGTGCCGTCCACTGGATCGTCTGAACGATCGCCTGGGAACAACTCGTTAGTCTTGATGCGATTTCTAATTTCTGAGGATCCAGGGATCTTCAAACCCTCAATCTTCTTCTTGCCCTTGGCTATGATAACTTGCTTGAAGGTAGGGGATCTAGGGGCCCCCGGTCGTCCTACTTTCTGAGCCAGCTTGATGCCTCGTTGCCGCAGATCTTGGAGGAGATCTGGGCTCTTCTCCAGTATACTGGCTGGGGATCGAAGAATTTTCCCTGAGCTTGCTTCAGACCTTATGTGCATTAATTTAACAATATTACTATTGAAATATAATGTAAAATATCATATAGTAGGATATTATATAATTTTATAAGATTTATTGTGCTAAATTATTCCTCTCGAATATGTGTGGTTATTTGTAAGTCAAAATTGCACAGATATGTTTAATTCAAGGATCTCATGAATGATAACTGACTTTTTTTTTATAGAATTCAAGTCTTCTTGTGCAAATCAAATGGTATCCCATTTGACCTCGAAATCAACACATTTTTTTAATATCTTATATAAAATATTACATAGTAAAATAGGGCTGAGTTCATATTAAAAAAAGAAAAAAACTATTTGTGATAGGGATAATTGCTATGAGACTTGAATTAAAAGATTCTAAAAATTTCCCTATATGCATTGTTTTATCCACTACGATTAACCACTATATAGAGTTACAAAATAAAACACACACACACACAAACTGATATATATATATATATATATATATATATATATATATATTATGTTCTTTGTATTTCTCTTTATTTCATGTCTCCCATAATAACCAATTTCTTAAAATATTTGAACATTGAATCCATTCTCCCTTTACATCTTCCACACACATACAGATATATATATATGGTGGCAATGATGATCATGATGGTTAACGTCCAATGAGACCAAGCCTTGGTCTATTAGACCTAAAGAAACAAATTATTTATTTTGTTTTAAAATTTTACTCATGTGCTAAAAGAGCTTGGAGAGAAGCATCTCGAGCTCACTATAATTTTGACATGTTAAAAGGCTAGGAAGGTCAGTATTGCAACAAATATTATGAAACTGAGATCTAATGTGGGTGTACGTAGGACACTCTAAGAGGAAGTGATTTTCATCCTCGATGGTCATATTCTCACAGAGATGGTACATCCTTTCCACCCATGGTGTTTTAGGAACTACCCAATGACTTGTTTCACTATGGAGCTCATGAGAGTTCATTCTTATACTGGCTATATTAATTTTTTTTCTTTGAGCTAGTTAAAACAGAGAGATACTTTTCGTCTTCTAGAGTAGGGTTGATAGCCTCCTTATAATATCTTAATTTTATTTTAGCCTCTAAATATTTCTCACACAATGAAACAAAGGTTGTAGCTAAGGAACTCAAACCATGAAATAAAGCTATAGGTAATTCAATATACCATTTAGTTGCGTTACTTGTAAGTGTGGGTTGGGAAAGGTGTAGCAGAATTGAATCAACATTGAGGGAGTTGAAAGAACACCATACATGATACATCATTACATGTGTAAATGTATCTTCTCCAAGATTCCCATTGAATTTGGGAATCTCAGGGGGAGATTTATTAGGAATTATTGGAAACCAAGGAGAATGAACGATGGGATCGTTGGTGAGCCAAGTCAAATTTGGTAGCTCAAGAGTATGGGCAAATGGAAACTACTAATTGAAATAAGGAGGATAACCTAGACAAGGTGGGATAGCCTAAAAATCCATAATAAGGGGGATTCTGAAAAAAGAGGAACTTCAACATCATAATAAGGAGGAATCTAATAGCCAGTATACCTGTATCCTTATTTTCCATGTCCAGTATGACCTTGTAAATGATGGAATGGATGGGTCTAGATTTGATGGCCTAAATATGGTGTTTAAGGAATACCCTGAAAAGGTTTAAACTATTTCCCAATGGGATTATGCATCAAACCCACATAAGGTGAGGTCGGTGGGGGTTGTGCCATACAATGACCAATTTGTCCTATGGGAATTTGATGGATACCTTGTTTAATTTGTTGAGACTATAAGTTACCTTGCAAAATCCGAGTAAGCTAGATCTAGGAGGTACCAGACACCATCAAAATAGATTGAGTAGCTCCTATATGTTGGCTTATATTAATTTGAGTTTGTAAAGGAACAAAATGGTGAGTATGAATTTGAGGTGCAAATGGTATTGGTTGAGATTGTATATATGTACCCACAACCTAAATAAGTTGGACAAGGAAAGTAGATTTCCAAACATTAGCAGAAAAACTAGGACAAGGGAGATGTAAGGAAGGTTGAGGATTAACCTGGGTCGTAATCACGACAAGTTGTCACCCTCCCAAAGGAGGAGGGTATGATAGAGGCAACTGCCCACCAAAGGGAGGGTACCCACTGTAAGGATAATTGGGTTGTTGAAGGTGTCCACTAATGTAAGGACCAACATCTTGTCCAACTATAGGGGTGGGTGGAGAAAAAGGAGCATAATGTATTGTGATCATTAAAGAAGTTCCTGAAGAAATTCTAGAAAAATAACTCAAGGGAGAAGTCCAAGGGCTAGATGTCACAAACATGGATGTGGAAGAAAAATTCTATTTCTTAGCCATGGTGGAAACAATTTGGGAAACCATAGTGAATTTAATCATGGAGAATGATCCCAAAGATGATTTCCTTGATAAAATCATAGATGAATTGAAAGGAAGAGAGTCAGTTAAAGGACCTCCAGATGATGTTTTAAGAGAAGGGAAAAGAAGACCTTGATAAAGGTGTAACCCTCTTAAATTACCAGGATAAGAGGGATGAGGTTCTTTCTCTGATATCTCTTCAATTCTCACAATATTGTCTGTAATAGGTTCACTGTCGGGCCCAAGATATATGGTTTGTGGTTGTAGCTGAGACAAAGGAAGGGAACAGGACGTAACAGGTGAGGATGACCGAGGATCCTCAGTTTCAATAACCTCATATATTAAAGTATCAAACTAAATGAAGTCAGGTTCAATGACATTAGGAAACAAAGGTTCAAGTACTTCTATTTCGATTGTCTCAACTTCACCGCCAAGAATAAATGTAATTTCGAGCCCAGAACTCAAAGGGATGGATGATTATGGTGGATCAACCTGAGGAGGACTAGTGTTTGCTCTAGAAGTTTCTGGTTTTGTTGTATGCGTCTTTTTATGCTTATGACGATGACCATGAGTAGCCTCTGGTGGAAGAGGAGGCCTATTTTGCATTCTATGTGATTGATAGAGAGTGGATGTTTTCTCTTCTACATTGGGTTGTAACTTTTAAAAATTAACAAAAAAATAAATAAAAAATGGGTAAGACTAGGCATAAAGGTTTACAAGAAACCATGCAGTGCAATATACACCTTGGCGAACCAAGGAATTAATGGACGTGTAGTAAATTTCCTTGAATTTTGTGTTCAGTGTATCACAACATACAAAGCAACTGACTCAGTTAACTATAGAGAGGATAGAAACCTTTACGGGTATCCAAAATATACTCAAAGGTATGTGGGAGTACAATCTGTATTAGTTTTTTCAAATGCATAGCTATTCGATTTGATCATTCCCATATAATTTTCATGTGTGGAGCGACATCCAATATACTTGAACGTACGTGCAGTATAATGTTATACACTTACATACATGGAACACGATATCACCTCTAGGATACAATGATGGAAAATTATGGCATCTCCTATGTTTAATGACGCCAGAACATGTCTCGAGCCTATAAATATAAATGTTTGTGTTAATGTGACAAATGCTCCATAGGTTGATTCAGTAAAGTTTAATGTTTACCTTTAATTAGGTTTAATTTTATTGATCACTGCGAGTTTCACATCAATTCCCTAAAATGCACACTAGCATGAAGAAATGAAACCTTTGATTTTCAATGAAAATATATTCAAGGAAGGGAAGAGAAAAATAGTAGGAAACATAGAAAATGCAACAAAAAACATGAAATATACAATTTCATTTTCAATGAAACTATTTCAATATTGATCCACTTTCAAAACCCTATGTACCAATGAAATGATTTTTCTTTTCAATTCCTATTAACTCCTAAATTTGATGAAAAATTAGATGCAAGTCTAATCATTGGTTCAAATAAAATTTTCGAAAAGATGACAAAAAACCTAATTTGTTCAAGTAGCAAATCATCAAAAAAATCAGTTTTCCAATATCCTAGTGATAAGAACAAAAGAAAATCTATAGAAATCCTTATCCAAGGCTATGAAAAGAAAAATGAAACCAAATGGAGGCTTTAGAGGGACCAAAAGATATTCAGAGACTCATGGAAGAGAACATAGATCAAGGGTGATAAAAAAAAAAAAACAAAAGAAAATTCATTCATGAACAAGGGCCCATGCAAGCACAAAAGAGGCACTAGTGCTATATAATGTAGGCATAGAGAGGGCTCAGTAGAGGTGCAACGCACTGTCTCCAAACAAGAGCGAGTGTTGCTCAAGAAATAGAAAGTTTGGACACAAAATTTGCAATTAAGACTCAATGAAAGGGCTTCATAGGTTTGTTTTGGAATAAATATGATATTAAAGGTCCGAAGAAGAGGGAAAAACACTTTAAGGACATAGAAACTACCAAAGGCATAGATCGATCCCCACTATGGTCACCAATTTGTTATATAGAATCTACGATTGTAGGCAGAAGTATCTTCCCTTGACTGGGTGGCCTAGCCTAGAACAATAGAAATACAAAGAAGAAAATGTTTCCCTTGAAGTAAATAGATAATGGGATGCAACCTACCCATGATCTATCGTAAGCTTCACTCCTCTCTTGGATTTAATGCTACAATCCTAGCTCCAAGTGTTATAAGTAGAACTTACAAATCAAACAACAGAAGCCAACAATCTATGACATCTATGTACCATCGTCTAAAGCCTCCATTTAGTGGATCATCATGGCATTCAAATACATGAAAACATATCATCATAGATCGGATAAAAAATAACTCTCTACATTAATATAAATGGAGTGAGTTACAACCAAATACAATAGTTGATCTTATATAGAGCTCCTCCAAGATGACTTGTTCCTCCTTTTCCACAAATGCACCTCTAATCACCCTAATGCATGGAATAATAACTATTCACAATGGAAACATGAGGGTAGAATCTATCTCCAAAATCCAACCACTAGCTTATGGATGGACACACACATATATACAATAGGATGGTAAGTTGGGAGTTCTTATTTATTTATCAATCTAGGCTTTGAGACCCACTCTTGATGGGATGATGGGATAAAAGGAGAAGGGATGAAAACTCCAAGGAGGGATAGGATAGGATTCAAGAGTTTTATCTAAGTTAAATAGTTATAACAAATCTTGGAAGCTTCTAGAAGAAGAGGATTCAATATTCTCTCCCTTTTTCCTGAATTTCTAGAATCAACACACCCCAAAATGGGGAAATGAGTTGGTGATAAACCCTTCCTAGCATGGAGAAACCTAGTCATGAATGCAGGTCAAAATGTATAAAGATTGTGTTAGTGCACAAAAAGGTTGATTTAAAGTTGTTTTAGGAAGAAACTGTGGGATTAAGGAGAGTCATGATTAGGGCTTTGTGCAATAATGATGTTAAGGGGAAAAATGATGTTGATTGATCCTCTTTAGAGGCTGACTGACTAGATGTGACAAAATGGCCTATAATAGATTTAATCTCACATATAAGTACACATTATTAATAGGCTTATTAACATAATATATCTACAATAAAACCAATGGCCACTTATCTAATTATCAAAATAAATATATTCCTTAGAAACAATATCACGATGAGAGAGAGAGCATTAATCTACAATGTGATTTCTTAGAGAAATTAACTTCTTAGAGAACTGATGAAATATATTCACCAATTATTTTCTTGACACAATAAGGAACACTTCAATGCAATAATACTAATGCAATGAGTAGAAGATAGTAATGATTATTTTGACCAAACGTTTAGCCCAAATATATTCTACCATTAATGTTTATGAATTATATGAGTTCTTTGGTTCATTTTATACCCTTTAGTGCAATTTATTATTACTCCAAACTTGTGATCATATGTTTGAAAATTTATATCATACCTTGCAATTATTAGATCAACACCTCGAAAATATTGCAAGATGTCAAAAATGAGCCAGTAAATTGAAACAAGCAACTTTCCAAGGACTACTAATTATCTTTGTAAACTAGAGATCGGAAATTAAACATTCATATCAAACTATTAAATAACATATATCATACCTACACTATCTCTGAAAATAAGTGATTTAACCCTCTAGAAACTTACAAGTATCCAAATAACCAATGCCAAAAGAACTCCATTGATTAGTGAATGAATTTAATGATTGTTACCTAATTTTTTTTCACTTTAAATGTTATTTATCAAAGTTATATGACTGAATATATGTCTATGTGAAGAAAAAGAAATATATGAGCAATAAAGAGGAAAACCAAGATGCACTAAGGCCTACTTGATGGGCTAGAAGGCTTGGATATGGTTTCTGCTTCCTGTAACCGAAATGTTAGTAAGAAAATTGTTGCAAACAGAAGATGATAGCCTACAAAAATAATGCAAAAAAAATCATGGATAACTTAATATAGGGTGAGGGGGATACTTGAAGGCTAGGAGAAACCCATATTAGAGGAATTTAGCCTGAAAGTGGTCTCCTAAGGAAAAATAGTAGTTATGAATTTTGGAGGGAAAAGAAAAAGACTTTTTTTTTTTTAATTGTATTTTTGGCTTATCTACTTATAGGTTTACTCAATTTTCAAGTGTACAGACTCGTTGGATGCGGAATTGAATTAAACATCCAATGAGTACCCATCATTCATACTTTTGAGAAGATCCACATTGATAAAAATTGAAGATACATTAAAAAAACCTATTGGACACACTTTTTTAATGTATCTTCAATTTTATCGATGTGGGTCTTCTCAAAAGTATCAATGATGGGTACTCATTGGATGTGTAATTTAATTCTGGATCTAATGTGTGGCTACACTTGAAAATTCAGTAAACCTATAAGGAGATAAGACAAAAATACAACTAAAAAAAAGAAGTTTTTCTTTTTTTCCCTCCAAAAAATTTAAATGTAACTCGTTTTAAATATAAAATATTTTTATTGGTTTATATATTATGAAATGGAAATTACGTGAAACATTCTTGGGCACATTTAGGATAAAATTTCCTCTAATGACACTAGGGCTAGAAGAGGAAAACAACAATGCTAGAGGCCAAATAAAGATAATGATGGAGCAAAACACGCAAATCAAGAGGTGAATGAGGGGATTCAGGCCCACAAGGGTTGAAATCAAGCCCTAGAAGGATGAAATTATGTAAGAGAAGAAACTAAATGCGCTTGCGGCTAAGTGAAGTTCCATTTACGGACTACGACGAAGGATGGAAGGAGGCTTGACGTCCAAGAAAGTCTCCCCAAGCCAACAACTAGGGGAAAATATGGGGACAAGGGGGAAGTGAAAATTAGAGGTCACGATAAGGGTATAGGAGGAACATTGAGGCCCCTAAATATTTGTGACTATGAGAAGAAGGAGAGTAGGGGGTCTTAAAAGGCCACAGTAAGCCCTAAAAGGGTTACATCAGAGACAAGGAGGGGGAAAATTCCCTGAAAATGGCCTATATGAGTCACGACTAGGCTAAAGGAGGAGGACAACTAGGCTTAAGGGCCTTCAAAATTTTCCGAAAACCCACAAATACACAAAAATCCACTTCCCTTTTGTTGGACGACTTACCTTGTTTAGGATGGAATCTAAACTTAGAGAGTGAAAATAATTACAAACCCAAAATATAGATACAAAATTCCAAAAAAACCCCAAATAGATAAGTGTTTCAAAATAATAAGGGTTAAAAGAAATAATTTAAAAAGAATTTTCAATCGAACAATAGTTACAAAATTTGATTTACAAGCTGTCATTAGCATATAAATTATTTTTATCCCAAGATGATAAATAATTTTGGATCTATTTTTTTAAATAAATGACAATGAATAAGTAATTTCAAAAAATATATTGACCAAATCCCTAATACAAAATTAATTACCACAACGAAAGCTGAGAGCCAAAATATAGTCGACTCTTCCCCATGGTATATGAACTTGGAGCTCAAGAGTTAGCATACCTGTAAATATCTATAATTTTCTCAAGATAGAATTATTAGATCATATGATGAATCATATCACCTAGGATACTTGTATCAATAGAATTTTCTTATCAACGAAAAATGAAATAAAAATTTGAAAAAAATATTTAGCACAATACAGAGAACACATCCAAAATGTACCATAGATTAAAAAACAAGAACACGATGAACTGGACCCTAAATTATTTCTATTATGATAAAAAATCTTCCTAAGAGAGCATAAGTTTAATACTAGTGTTACAAAATTTTCTCATACAAAGATTATCATGACAATAAAAGCTAAATGGCTTATTGTTATATGAATACCCCTCCAAGTGGTAAATAATGGCTAGTTTTCTTTATCCTTATCGAAATAATCATGATCATTGAAAATAGATTGATTACCTTGTAATCGCGAGAGTTGAATTTTTAATTTTGTGGAAAAATTCCAATTTCTCTTAAAAAACAACTTTTAATTAGTCCAAAAAAAAATATTTTGAATTAATTTCCTCAAAAAGTTTACTTTGACTTAACCATGAAGGTCCTAGGGCTTAAATTGTCTTAAAATGTCTATTTCTCCCTTGGCGAGGCGCCTCCTAAAATTTATTTTTCTAACCAACCCTCCAACATATACCCACTTTAATTTTCCTATCTAGATAAACATGATTTGAGGGCTACTATGACATGACCCAACCTCCTAAGTAGAAATAGGGAAGTGGAGTCGACAAACTAGGTCTTTACTGACATTCCTCAGGAGCTACAGGACACCCAGAAGCTAAAAAACCACTCGAGGTGCCCACACCCTAAGTTGGATTGCTTTTTAGTGACTTGGACCAACAATCACATTCATGAAAATGACTCCATGCAATTATTCAACCTCCAACCGCATGGATAAGCCTTTAAGGGCTCCTTGACGAAAACTTCCAGTTCAGAGGGTGTGGTCCCAAATTTCAAGCCACCATTTTAGGATAGCCTCTAGACCACAACCCAAAACTCAATGAGAATTTATAGAATTATAAATAACATCAAGAAAATTCCCTTCATATAAAACTTTATCAAGGACATGAGCAAACCAGGCCTAAACATGATAGACATTTTTTCAAACATATGGTGAACATGTAATCTACAAGTTATAAATGCATATGTTAACATACAGGTTTGAAAATAATCTAGGAATCATGAAGAAGGTGTAATTCCCTCGAGTAGTAGCTAAAATAACATTTTTTAGCTCATGTATTCATTAATCATTCATCAGCTAATCAAGACATACCAAGAACCATAGCTACAACCTGTAATGAAACCATGCTTATAAGAAGCATGAAAATAGAAAAATAACCATGATAAAACATCCATCAAAGCCACATAATAAAAAGTACAAATACTCATAAAATACAATATGAATAGAGATATTTTTAACATATGAAAAATCCAACCATGTCAAGGACTTCCATGTACCACCCGACTATAGATTGAGCTGAACCAAATATTTTTTTTAGCCGATTACCCTCGTGCCATATTCCGAGCATGAATGTTGGCCTCAATAAATAAACAATCAGTGATTCCTATAGATTAAACCACCTCCACCCTCATGCTCCTGTTATATCAAAAAATTAGTCAAGATATAACATAAGAAAATCGATACATAAACAACTAGGGCTTCTCGGAGATTAAACCACCTCCACCCTCAAGCTACAGTGATCCCACCAAAACCATAAAAGAGATAAAAAAGCTATAATAAGCTTGGATTCCTCAAAATTTTGTTGGGAAAAATGCTAAGAAGCGGGGGGGGGGGGGGGGAGGTGTTGAATTAGTATTTCAAACTAAAAATAAATTTTACTTTTCTTTACTAAATTATATACACGACTTGACTTAATCCAACTAGCATATGTACGCAAATTTTGTTAAGGAAACTAGCATATTCCCGATGAGCTTAGAATTGAGATGACTCTTTAGTAACTTTACTTAGACCGATGCATCATTGATTCATCAAATATTTAGTAAGTAATAAACATGTCCAGTAAGAATAGAATATATCATCACACATAAGAAACACACATGAATACCAGGATTTCAGGTGGAAACCCAATTTTAGAGGAAATCACCACTGTTGTCACCTCTGTCTTCAATATTTATTATATAGAAAACTACTTATAATATTTTACAGATGAAGACTCATACCAACATGCAAGAACCCGCTTGCAGAAGGATGTAACCTTAACTCATTCTCCAGCACCCAATGGAAGGGAGCTACAACCCCCTGATCTATTTTACCAGTATCCACTGGAAAGGAGCTACATCCCCTTGATCTCATTTACCAGAAACCACTGGAAGGGAGCTATGACCACCTCATTGAAGGCCTCAAACCTCAACACCACCGTGGACCATGTTTCATAAATTTTCTCACAAGATCCACCGACATTAATACATCACATCTTGTAGGCCTCTTTTCATTATATTTCCATACTAGACCCACTATTCAAGCCCAATACCATATATCAAACTGAAACATATAATTGTACCAAATCATTCGCTGAATCATCAATCAACTAACCAATCACCGATATTTAATCACAATCAACTAGAAACATAATGAATACTAAAACAAACCAGATCTATATAGAGACATCATTTACAGACAACATAAACACAACAAAACTGATAATAATTTTTTCTTCAACATTTTTTAGCAAAACCCTGGCTTGCATACGTGCCTTACAAAATACTTATCTACCTATGTATGTGATTATCCCAAATCAAAATCGCATATATATTTCAAAATATTACTGAATATATATGTGATTCTGCAAAATTAAACATGCTTGTGTATGAACCTTCCTTCTGTTAAACCCATGTACATATATGTAAATAATTTAAGACTGCACAATACTTCAAAACTTCAAATATAATTATATCATACCCTTAACTGCAACAAACATACGCCAAAACATATATATAAGCAACTCATAAATATATCACGCAAATAAATACTCACTTAAGCTCTAAATATCATGATCCATCATTATATTCATGGGTGCATCAATATTTCATATGTATATGTAAACTATGGCCCTTACAATGAAAATATAATTTAGATTGAAATATTCATCAAAAACCCTTTCATATGCATGCTTTTAAACTTTTATCTTCTCCTCCTTATCTATCTTGAACCTTAGTCAATACCATGAGCCAAAACCACACTACTGTTGGTGGTAATCTTGGATGGTATCAAATAACTGTTACTATGCTCAATATAATTAGATAATACCATGGTAAAGAACCTTGCTACTAATAAAATAGTGGGCCAACATGTATGTTAGTTTTATTCTTCATACACAGATGTGTATGTGACTCTACTTCACCTAACCTATGTATACATGAATTCGTTTCATCAAACCTTGGTATATTTCTTCGTATACACGACTTCGCTTCATCAAACCTGTGGATATTTATTCAAACTTTACCTTCATAATTATTATGACTTGAAAACTCTGTCTCATCATTTCGTCATTATTTTCCATCACTCTGTAAATTTTCAAATTATTTTTGCACTCTATTATAAGTGGGTTTCCATCAAGGAAAACACATGCATCATAATTCTACCAAATTTATTCACCATTACCTTGCATAGTTTTTGGGTCTTCACCCATCTATCGATGGCTTCGTGATGATTAAACCACCTGCATCTAAAACTCTTGGTATGTTTTGTGAGACTACCTCACCGAGTTCAAAATCCTTCATCAATCCAAAACTCAACCAAATAACGGAACCCTAACACAACATGGATATCTGGAAATGGAAAGGAAATGTTGAAACCACTATCACACCCTGAAAAAATCATGTCAATATCATCCAAAGAACCAAATACACAAATTCATGTACTGCACATTCACAAACCAGCTAGTAAATCACACATGAAACCTATTACTTGAAATTATTCGTACTGAATCTAATTGATTCAACCTTCCTTGATTTCCCTTTGCTTCCCTTGTCCTTTCTTTCCTTCCTTTCCCCAAAGCTAGAATCCTCCAAGAATTCTCTAATTGTGTAATACTATGAGAGAATAGAGAGAGAGCTCCAAAAGTAAACTAAAAAAAGTTGTGAACTAATCCTCATAATCCTTTTTATTATTGAGGCCTATATTTTATTCAATTTCCTCTATTGTTCCTTCAATTTTCCTCCCATTCAAACCTATGAAATTTCATCTCCCATTTTTCCTATTTTCCTTTGTTTTCATAATTAAATGCCAATAATTTCCTATTTTCCTTTGCCAACCCCTTTTCCATTTTCATTATCCATATTGATCGAAAGTGACACACACTAGGATTTTTTTCCCAACATTCAACTTAAAATACGTGTCCTGTGAGCTTCGTCTTATTTCTCCTTTATTAACTTTATTACATGAAAATTTCACCCGAGGTTGTTACAAACCCCCCCCCCCCCCCCCCCCTAGGGGAACACCATTCTCAGCATTCTATGACACCTGTGACCATCAAAACTGTTGTAAACCAAAGCATATTTCCCACAGATCTTTATAAATTAGCTTGATGCAATATTTTTAATGAACAACCTGTTGAATGTCAAAACGAGCCTGACTAACATGACAACATGAAAACCATACCTCTTATTGGAGCTTTATAACACAACTCATTTCGGTATCTGTAATAAAAATCATACATAAATATATACATATCTAAAAAATATTTTTCCTCAACCAAAAAATACTGAAGGATATATAGCCCATCTCTGATCAACCATTTCCCATGTAGCTTTATCAATCTAAAACGACTTCCACCAAACTTTAAATTACTTGATTTCTTAGATCGAGAGAATAAGATATATCTATTGAAATATGAATTGAGGTTCTAGTTGGAATTATTCTTCTAGATCCACATGTTATATAGAGCATCCAATTACATGATCAACACACTTCATGTATATTTAAGCAATGAAACATGAAAACATCAGGGACTTCCACTATCGCGGGTAGTGTAAGTCTATTGGCCACTAGTTTAATCCTCTCAAGGATATCGAAATGACCGCAATATTGAGGTCTGAATTTAGCACATGACGTAATACTCAAGGATCTCCTCTTGGGCTTGATGCACAAGTACGTATTTCTCCCCAACCTCAAAATCTTTAAACAAGTTGTGTATATTTTCCTGGATCTTATGTTTGTCTCATGTTTCCTTTAGATTCTTATTGATAATGTGCATTTCCTATTCCATATCTTCAAACATGTCTGGTCCTATTAGTACTTGATTCACTAGATTACTTCAATTGGTGCAAATATTACATCTCCACCCATAAATCCCATCAAATGGACTGATCCTCAAAGATTATTTATACTCATTATTGTAATAAAAATATACTAGCGGAACATACTCCTCCCTCCTCCTTTGCTAGTCCATGACATGCATTCTCAACATGTCATATAGAATCATGTTGAACCTCTTTTTATTTCCATCTATCTCCATATGATAAGTTTCACTAAAGGACAAATCTATGCTGAAACCTGAAAAAAACACATTCCAAAACATGGAAGTGAACATAGAATCTCTGTCTGGCATAATCTTGTTAGGAATGTAATGGAATATCACTATCTCCTCGATGAATACCTGAGCTACCTAACTAACTTAATTAGTAGACTTCACTAGAAAGAAGTGAGCTACCTTAGTCAACCTGTGTTAATTTTTCAAAGGGATATATTATTCTTTTCATTGATAATTACATTTCTTCATTAACACATTAACTCTACCCCTTAACATCATGACATTAATCATATTTACATCATTATCCATCAGCATATGCAACTATGGAGAAGGAATAATATGATCATCATCAATGCAACAGAAAATAAAGGAACAATAGAAGAAAGGCATGAACATATAGAGACACCAGGATTGGTCATATATCAGGGAAAAACCAAATATGAATAAAACGTCTGAAAATTCTTATTGTCATAGATTGTCATCAAATGATTCAGCAAAAGAGAGTGTAATCATCCATATCTTCACAAAAACTATAACATCCATGAAATTAACCTAAAAATTATTCTATCCAAAAAACCTGATTTTTACGATTCTAATGTATTGTCACTATTTGCAACCTACTGCTGAATACTATTGTCAATGAGAGAAATCTTCATAGAACTAATTTTTTTTTCTTTTAGTCTTGGACACATCAATGAGAAATTGTGAGCGTCTATGGTAGTCCTGGATGCTGCTTGGTGAACTCTCTACATGCATCTGAGGAAAAATATACTCATATCTACCTCAAAGTTCTGGATGCACCCTTCATGTTGTTTTGCAAGCATATAAGGCTTCCTAGATGCAACCTTCAAAAATTTATGCATGCTTCATGGGACCAGAATGCCTGAGCCACTTCAGAAACCCTGGATGATCCATTTAGGCAACTATGCGACCATGCGAGGATTTTTGGACATACCCTTGACCACTCTATGCATGCGTCTGGGGCCAAAATTTCTGAGTTCTCTGCCAGAGTCTGAGAAACAAAAACCCTAGATTCGTGTGAACTTCAACCCTATATTTTTAGACCCTTATGTAAACTTCCTCTACCACACCTATGTAAATGAATACAAATAGAAGAGGAGAAGATATTGTGTGATGTGAGTCTCCAAAAGAGCTTGAGCTCAACATGAGGTGAAAATGTGAAGCTGGGTTACAATTTTTCCTGTTTTTTGAGAAAACAAATTCATTTTTTTTCTGTTCTTCAACGTTCTGCAAGCAAAAAAATATTTCTGTTTAGAATCTCATTTTGCAATAAAAATAAAATTTGTCAACAATTTCATTAGCTTTCCATTACTTGGTTTTTGGAATTCTTTTTATACACATTTGATATGTCAAGTTAGTGTTTCTCCGAGTGTGTGTTTTTTAACAATTAAAGGATTCATAAAAATTCATGTTAATAAAAGCTGGTTTATTCTTTGAAAACTTTGTGTTTTTGAGAAACAAAATGTGTTACAACAATCTAGTCATAGTCTACCTCGGTTTTGTTATATTTACAAAACCAGCTGATGCATATCATAATTACTAAATTTTTTGGAACTCATCCAATATGAAAGAGCTGCATATTTTGAATATGTTTTGTGACACAAGAAGTTTCTCAACATATAAGTTATAAAATAAAAATCTAAAAACTACCCATTACATATGACGGACCAATGTAATGCACCATAATTTTTTCAATTTTTTTAAATATGTATTTTGGAAGATACAAAATATTTATTTCATTAAATCATAATGACCTTAAGAAATTATTTGCACCCATTTTATTACAAAGTTAATTAAAATTAGTAAATATTTATGAAAGTCCATAAAAGTTATATTTCCTGAAAATAGATTGAATTTTGTGAATGCTGTTCTTGGTTTCGAAAATTAATTCAGAATGTTTCATGGAGTTTAATCAATCCAAAGTTTAAGAAATGTACTCATAGCTTGGCTCTATGTAATTGCATATGCGTCAGTTCAGTCGAACTTTTAAAAAAAGTTCGACGGAATTGTTTTTTGTGCCGACGACCATCAAGTCTAACGACACAAAAGTTCGGTCGAATTTCTTACTAAAGTTTGGCCAAATATTTACTTGAATTTCTGTCGGCTGGAAAGTACAACAAAGCCCCTCCAAAAAAAACATTTCGTGGTAATATAAATTGATGTAAAAGCATTCACTATTTTCATATAATTTCGCTATTTCTTCAATTGGTATGATTTTGCAAAAAAAAAAAAGGATTTAAGGACTTTTTGGCATAACATTCAAAGGACATTTCTTGGAGGAATGTGATACATCTTTTGGATGTTTTTCGGGCTTCATTTTTTTTGAAGGTATTTTGTTTTTAGAGGTTTTGGGCTTAATTTTCATTGTTTTTTTTTTAAAGGTTTTTTGTTTTTAGAAGTTTTGGGCTTAATGTTCATTGATTTTTTAAACATGAGGTTCCACTTGATGTCGAGGTCATCCTATCCATTTGAACATGTGCATAGGGCCAACCTAATCCATTATACATGAGTGACTATATAATTTCAAAAATAAAATTATGATTTTCCGAATGAGGTGATCGTTAGGTCAATTTTCATCCACTCAGAAAGAGGAATTCAATGTAATCATCATCTTTGGAATTTGAGCTGTCCAAGGTGTAATTTGACTGCAATTTCATAATTTCAACACTCCCACTCAAGTAGGGAGAATTCCACCTGCCAATATGTGATCATCAATCAACATGTAATATGTCCCATTTCAATTATCTCATAATATTGAATAATAAATGTATATATCTTGCTAATTCCTTCTTCTCTCTTGATTCTTCATGTTGATATGTTGAATATTCTCAAATCGGAAAGAAGAATAATTTTTTACTAGAGGGGAGTTTAAGCTACCACCCTCTATTCATACAGTTACAACCCATAATCTCTATCAACGGGACACTAACCAAAATATCTGAGAGCGGGCTACTACCCAGAAATGTGTCATTGGGCTACCACCTAGAAATGTTTCATCATGATACCACTCTTCTCTACTTAACCATGAAGTAATAATGAATAAGAATTGATCGAGAGTGAGTCACAATACCTTTCCACTCTCCACTGACGTAAGTAAGTCGAGAGGTAGAACCTCAATTGCTCCCAAATAAAGTTGTTGAATGCTATGCATCCTAACATAGGGAGTACAATAGTACAAAATGCATCCATTGGTAGTGTCATGGTCCCTATCCTCCTTTCCCAACTCATTGGTGTGATGAGAGGTAATTCCCATGAGTGTCAGACAACATGGGTAAGATGTATGCTAGGGAATCAATAGGAAAATATAAACCAATAATCATGCACATATGGCACAGTAGAAGGTGAACCACTCATCATATGCATATGTCAACCGTAGGGGAAAGTGAACCACTCACCTTACATAAATTTGTCTACAATCATATGGGAAGGTGGGCCACTCACCCTACACACATGTCAACCACCATGAGGTATCACAAGGAAAGGTGAGCCACTCACCATGTACACATTGCACCACTAGGGGAAGGTGAATGACTCACCCTACATACATGTGTCCGCAATCGTAGGGGAATTAGGTGAACCACTCACCCTACACACATATCAACCACCATGAGGTATCACAAGGGAAGGTGAGCCACTCACACTATACCATTTCACCACTAGGGGAAGGTGAACCACTCACCCCATGGTCACTCATAGCTCCAATAAGTACCCCAAGCCCCTAGGAGCTCCTGAAGCTCAATGTCCAACTCAATTGTTTCTATAATCATGCTCATATCATTGTAATTTTATCAAGTAATAATCATGTATTAGGAGTAGTTGTCTCAATTTCATATATTAAATCAAATAAAATATCATGTTATAACAAAAATAATCATATAGATGACAAAAGGATACCATAATTATCTTCCCTCACAAGGAGGTGTAAAACTTTAAGGTATGTCTCGTATAGATGAACTGTCTTAATATATGAAGGAATCTCAGTCTCAAATATATATATGGTATTCTCTACATTTATATGAAATCACAATATATCCATGTGATATTTAGTACTGTCTCAAACATATCCTCAAACACTTCTTTATCCTACTTCATATCTAGGCATGCTAGAAACAATGTACACAACCTTGGTCATACTATGAACCTATCATCATGATAGATCTCATGTTCTCATCTCATTAATAATGATACCAATCAACATCAACATATCCATACAGTCATATATCATAGGAAGAATATCTCAGACCAAGAATAGATCATCTCATGAAAAAATCTCGAAAGATCCTGGGTGGAAACTCAATGTGTTTGAAGCGGCTCTATCACGAATTTCTTCAATCAACTATGAGTTGCCAATTTAGTCATAGATTCCAAGGATTTTAATTTCCTCTTCCAAATTGTATAAATCAATTCATTGTGCCATGATTTATTATATCAAGGTTCAAAATCCATCTCCCTCTTACTTAGATCATCTAAGGCTCATTACCTGTCAAGAGTAGACCATTAGTGGATTAAAAAAAACAAAATTCATACCTTGGAACATTTCTGAAGTAGAGGTTCGGATCAGCACATCATTGTGGCTTCACCAGATAAGAGTCAATAAAGACAAAGGGAGCTTTTTCATGCATTAATTCTCTCTGCAAAGATAACATTTTACCAAACCAATTTGTCGAGTTTTTCATAAATCAATGTCGATCATAATTAATATGAAAAATCATTAGTTTCAGAGTATCAAGTTCTTTACAACAAGTTACAAGTAGAGATCATATGAAGTCTTGACTTCATCTATTATCATGTAGTATCAAACTTCATTAAGTCATTCTCATGATCATAACACAATTCATTTTTGTTATTGCATGCAAATGCATATGCCAAGCATAGATCATGCAGGTTTCAAGCATATAACTGTCAATACATAAACCAATGTGCTAAGAATGAAATGGATAATACAAAACCATTCTGAAATACCAGTATAAGGCATGTGAAAACTCCCAACACTTCGCATATATATGAATCAACAAAATCATGTCAAACTATTGTAATAAAAACTTAAAATATAATCATGTATGTGTATCCTGATAACATGAAAACATAAGTTCAGTCTACATATTCATATTATAGTAAAAATTTGACATTCCATGTTCTCGGCTCTTTCTGATATGTGCTAGACATCAGTAGAACTGAAATCCTCGAGGTGAACATATGGATTTATGCACAAAACTTCATTTTAATGTCCATTAGGCATAATCATACCCATATGCCTTACTCTATGAGGCTGAGGCTTGATAGTGGGATAAAACCATCTTACCTTAGTTTAAGCCTCTATTGGAGATAAAAAATATCATATACCTATAAATAATACTTCAATAATACAAAATATACATATAATGCAAAATGGTAATAGGATTAAGAATCTTAAGGAGAGATTCTCCCTCTAAATATGAATCCACTTCATTCATCTTCTTTTGTGTCATCAACCTGTCTATACTAGATTCATGTAGCAACAGATCTATTAGGGCATAAAATCAAACATATATCCATCATGGTCATCAACATCATGACATTAATCCTTCATCAAGTGATTAGGGTATTATACCTATGTAATAATATCAAGTCAATCCACCAAGTTCGCAAAATTAGTTGTACCATATTTCATAGTTACTCATCACATCAAGTTAGTAAAAATATATAGAGTATTAACCTCATAGTTATACCTTTATCATTAAGGGTACCATGCTTATAATTATCAATATGATCAAGAAATGCCACTTCATCAAAACGATAAGATTTTCAACTATTTTTTTTCCATACTTTAAGCATGTTCATCACAATCATTATAAAGAGTCAATAACTTATCCTTCTATGTGAAATGCATGAAAAGTATGAATATTATCATATTCATGGTACAACATCAAGATCTCCAAAAAAAATATTATGTTAACCAAACATCAATTTATAGCACTATATCCAATATCAAAAATATGTAGGAATTTACATGGTAAGTTCCGTAGATAAAAAAGGAAAGGTCACCTCTCACAAACAGCTCACAAATCAGTACACCTGTATTATCACATGGTGAAATCCCTCAAAGAGGGAAACCGTCCATAAGCTTAGCCAAAGCTGCCACTTCAAGAAATTTATTAATATAAAAAGAAAAGTTACATATGTTTCTCTCATAAATAGTTACCGGAAAAATGACCCTCCATGATATTTAAATAGAGATCATGGACCAATCAGATGTTAAGCCATGGATCAAGTGACGTTAATATCGAGGAGAGAGTGAACCATTAGATCACTACAAATCGTGACTGTCGGATTATAAGTTACAAATGTACGTAGTAAATAAACACACTTTACCTAACTCTGCACTAGACTAAGTTATTCTTAGCTATTTCCTATGTGTCAGAATATCATAACATCCCCCCTTAAGAACATCTTTGTATATTATTGAAGGATTTAAAAGGGTGACACAAAAGGAGCCTCTTTCCTATGTGTCGAAATATCCTAACATCCCCCCTTAAGAACAAATTGGGATTGGATTGAACGATTTACAAAGGTGACAGAATAGGAGAAGGAAGGAGGCATTAGAGCCTATCCCCCATTAATGATAACTTTCCTGAACTCCAAGCATGGATCAAAGTTTGGTAAACTTTGCTTCTATGAGAGCTTTTGTAAAGATATCGGCTACTTGATCATTGGTTGGACAATATTGCACTTCAAGAACACGATCATGAATGAGATTTCTGATGAAGTGTATCAGGAGTTCAATGTGTTTCATATGTTGATGCTGAACTGGACCTTTACATAGCTAAATGGCACTCTTATTATCACACCAAAGTCTAGTTGGATGTTGTTGATGAACACCAAATTTAGACAGGATCTGACGAAGCCACATGGCTTCCTTGCTGGCTTCAACTGCACCATGATACTCTTCTTCTGTGGAAGAAAGAGAGATGGCACTTTGTTTCTTACAATACCAAGTAATAGGTCCTAAAAAAAGAATGAATACATATCCTCTAGTAGAATTTCGATCATCAGGGTCACCAACGCAATAAGAATCAGTGAAACCACTCAATAATGGAGATGCTCATGCACTGTAATGAATCTCAAACTGAACTGTACCTGGAATATATATAAGTATTCTTTTAGCTTCTTTCCAGTGACTTTCATGAGGTTTGTGCATAAACGGAGCAACAAGACCAATGACAAAGGAAAGGTCAGGATGGGTATGGGTTAGATACAGAAGTTTACCAACAAGTTGACAGTATAAGGTAGCATCAACTTCAGGGGTAGTACAAGTGACTGAAATCTTGATGCCAGACTGAAAGGGAGAAGGGGATGGCTTACATTCCTCCATGTGAAATTAGTGTAGAAGATCACAAGCATACTTGAACTGAGAGAGGTTAATGCCTTCCTTGGATTGCAAGACCTGAAGACCAAGGAAATAATGCAAGTGTCCTAAGTCTGCCATTTCAAACTTATTTTTGATGCTATACTTCACATGGTTTATATGGTTTGGATTACTACCAATAAGGATAAGATCATCAACATAAAGAAAAAGGACGGTGAAGGACTTATCCACTTCCTTGGTGTAGACAGTTTTGTCAAAATGACACCTATAAAAGCCATTATCTAATAGAAATCTATTGATGTTGGCATACCAAGCCGAAGAAGCTTGTTTGAGACCATAGAGAGACTTCATAAGGCGACAAACAAGGCTGGAGTCATTTTTGATAAAGCCAGGGGGTTGTTCCATGTATATTTATTCATTCAAATCTCCATGCAATAAGGTATATTTAACATCCATCTGATAGACTTCCCATTTAAAGGAGGCAGCAAGGGAAATGACAAGGCAGATGGAATTCATTTTGGTAACAGGGGAGAAGGTTTCATTATAGTAAATTCCTTCAACTTATGAGAATCCTTTAGCGACAAGACGAGATTTATGTCTATCCACTTTTCCATCTGGTTCAAACCTTTTTTTGTAAACCCATCTTCATCTAACGATTTTTCTTCCTTCTGGAGGAGGAACAAGATCCCAAGTATTGTTTTTCAATAAGGAACAATATTCTTCATCCATATCTTCATCCCAATCTAGATGAATGTAAGCTTCTTCAAAGGTTTTTGGATTAATATTTTCTGGAACATGAGCCAATAAGGAAGAGTCTCTTTCAAACTGAGAATGTGTACGTCGTCAATCTACAGGGTCACCTGCAAGAGACTATGCTGCATCTCAAGTAGAGTGGACCCATCCTGGAAGTTGTGGAGTAAAAGGAATAATTTCAAGAGGTGGAGGAGTATTATCATCCTCATGGTCATCATCTGCACTAGAAGTATTATCATCCTCACAAGCCGAAGGCGACACACCTGTGGAAATATGCTTGCAAGCCAATATATTTTCATCAAATTTTATGTCTCTTCTGATGATTATATTTTTGGATTTTGGTTGAAGAAGTATATATCCTTTGACATCTTCATAATATCCAACCAAAAATTCATTTTTCACTCTTAGGTTCTAAGGCTTTATGTTTCACATTTGGAATGTGGGCCCAAGCATCACTTCCAATAACATGAAGGTGACTTACATCAGGTTTTATTGAGCTACAAGATTCTTTTGGAGTTATATTCTTTAAAACCTTAGTAGGAGTGCGATTTACTATGTAATTTGCACAGTTAATTGCATCTACCCAAAAATTGAGACTAAGTCCTTTAGATTGAAGCATACAATTAGCGATTTCTTTTAAGGTGTGATTATTCCTTTCAGCTACACCATTTTATTGTGGAGTATATGGAAGGGTATGTAGCAATTGAATGCCATGCTCAGTGAAAAATTGATAAATTTGTTGTTAACATATTGTCCTCCATTTTCTGATCTTAGCTTAAGAATTGGATGTCCAGATTGTTTCACAAAAAATGCCTTAAAGGCCAATAACATGTTAAAAACTTGACTCTTGAGTTTTAAGAAGTATACCCAAGTGCGTCCAGAAAAATTGTCAATGAAAGTTAAGAAGTACTTACAACCAGAGAAAGAAACAACAGGAAGTGGACCACATAAATCACTGTGCAAAAGCTGCAAAGGGGTTGAAGCATGCCAAGAGGCACATATGTCAAAACTATCCTGATGATTATTTTTGAGTACACATCTGGAGAAAACACCATCTCTGCAAGATACCGTAGGAAGACCTGTCACCATATTTTGCTTACATAGAGTTTGAAGAGAGAAATAGTTTAGGTGACCAAATCTCTTATGCCAAAGTCTTCTCACTTCATCATTATGAGAAACAGAAATGAAGGGAATACATGATGACCCAAAATTTTCAAACTTATACAACCTTGTGGAATCATTAGCAATTCTAGTACCTAAAATATGTATAGGATATTTGAGGTCCTTGATTACAACATCATGAGGTGATAATTCTAATATTTTCCCTTCACCTGAATGAGTTATTTGATATAGAGATAGAAGGTTGCATGAAAATGTAGGAACACATACTACATCATTAAACTAACCATTATCTAGATGAACGGTTCCAGATCCTACAATGCTAAAAGGTCTATCATCACCAACATAAATATGTTTGGTGTTACAATCATTTAAAGAATAAAACATGGATTTATTTTTGGCCATGTGGTAAGAAGCTCCAGAATAAATGATCCACTCATGAGAATGAGAAGAAGAAGATATATTTAATGCATAAACATATCTTGATGGTTGACAACTAGAAGAAGAAAGTTCCATCCCTTAAGATGAAGGTGAATAGTGCTCCAAATTGATGTTGTTCTTCTTCATTTCTTCTTCTAAGGATTCCATATTCTTAAAACATTTGGAATCTATATGGCCATCATGATTACAAAATTTTTAATGTCTATCTATCTTCTTCCCTTTGTTTTTATATGCCTTATCATTTTGGTGAGTTGCATTTTCAGTTTGCGGCTGAAATTTCTTAGGACCCTTGTTTGGTTTAAGACCATATTTTTTAGGATAGTGCTTCTTGGGATTCTTTTGATATGGTTGTTTTTGGGCTGATAAGGCTTTCTTAGAAGCGTTTAAAGAAGTGATAAGACCAAGGCGTAAGATTTTTTCTTGTTCTCTGATCAAAGAATCACAAAAGGCATCAAAAGAGGGGTTCTTGTAGGTGGTTCCTGAAGAAATGATGGGTTATATAGGGGAATGGAAGGTGGAAACAAATAAAAAGTATGCATGGCCAAGCTTAGCAAGAATGGATTAGATGAGGCTACCATCATCCTTTTTGACCTTACAACCTTCTAAAAGAAGTCTAAGGGTCTTGAATTTGGAAAAAAATCTTCAATAGAGAAGAAATTATTGGGGTCCAAAGTAAGCAACTCATTTTCAAGCTAGTGGGCCCTTATTTGATTTTAAATGCGAAAAACATTATTTAGCTTTTTTAGGTCTTCATCAGGGGTGCCAATTTTAAGGATATGAAATCAAAGATCTTGAGAAATGGACATTCCTATCAACCCTCGTGCTTGATCTTGTTTATTTTCCCATTTAGTGACTTTATCATCATCGGAAGGTTTAGTTTCTTGTCTTGTGGCTATTCTATAAATCCATTTACGTCTAAGTATATCTACCATGTGTGGTAGCCATTGGAAATAATTGGTGATGTTAAGAATGATCGAGCATGCACTTTCTATTTTAAAAAAAAACGAAGCTAAAAAAAGCTAAAACTAACTGCTCCAATGGAAAGATCTCAAAAACATAGGTTGGTGAAAGAGAAACAACTTGAAAAATGGCTTTCATATGAAGAAGTTATGCCTTTTTGAAAAAAATAAGTTGTATATGCTGAATAGTTACAGGAATGGGTTGAAATTTGATGATGAAGTTCAACTTTTAAAAAAAAATGCGGCCCCTTTAACAATTTTTTTTTTTACAAAAGAAGCTTGAGAAAGAACCATGAACCCAAGACCTCTATTCTCATCAACTAACTTCTCACCAAGTTATATAGTAAAAGGATTCTATAAACTAACTTCTCACAAAGTGTACGTGCTTTTTCCTGCATGAAAAACACAGAAAACCGAGTAAAAAAAGAACGAAATGTAAACCTTATGGTAGAACGTTAGATTTTTGGTTAGCCTTACCAGAAAATATCTATTTTTCACTATTTTTGATTTCCCAAGATCGAAAAAAGATGCGGGGAAAGAGCATATGTAGAAAAAAAAATCCCTTTTTCCTATTTCTAATTTGCTAAGATCGCAAACCGAGAAGAGAAAGGAGCATACACAGAGAAGAGGGTATATATATGGAAAACAAATAGAACCTACAAACTGAAATAAACAAAGGGAACCGAAATAAGTAAAACTATTAAATATAACTACAAAACAGATACTTTATACCTCCAAATCTAAATTGACATAATTTGGGCAACCAAAAACATTTTCGCATGAAGAGAAAGGTGTTTCTCACTATAACAGATGCTCCAGATAGATAAAATTAGTTCTCTAGGCCAAAAAAATGTTTAGAAATAGTATATTTAGAAAACGACAATCGCATGCAGTCAAACCAAATTTGGATTTGGATCAACAATGGATGCGGCCCTCAAAATAGCTCTGATACGATGTAGGAATTTACAGGGTAAGTTTTGTATATAAAAAACTAAGGTCACCACTCAAAAATAGATCACAAATCAGTACACCAGTATTATAACATGGTTAAAACAATGAAAGAGGGAAATAGTCCACTGCCTGAGCCAACACAGCCACTTCAAGAAATTTATTAATATAAAAGAAAAGTGACTTATGTTTCTCTCATAAACTGTTACTGGAAAAATGATCCTTGATGTTCTTTAAATAGAGATCATGGACCAATCAGGTGTCAAGCCATGGATCAAGTTTCATTAATACTGAGGAGAGAGTGAATTGTCGGATCACTACAAATCGTGACCCTCGGATTATAAGTTACAAATGTACATAGTAAAGAAACATAGTTTACCTAACTCTACACTAGACTAAGTTATTCTTAACTATTTCCTATGTGTCGAAATATCATAACACAGTAAATAGCCTCATAGAATCAATCAGATCATTATAATTAAAATCTCCAACAACAAGTCCACCATTTCATCCTAAGAACCATGGATCCAAATCACTTTCATACGCATGCATGAATCATTTGAGAAGGATAAATTCTAAACATACCATATGGATAACCATTACATTCAATATTACAGCTGAAACATTACATTGCAATAGTATACCATGCATACCTTGTAGTATTCAAATACATGTGCACCATCACATAGGAAGATTGTAGTGCTTGTCACCTTTACCTCAGGTACCTCTTTAAATTTTCTAGATCTATCTTTTCATTCTTGCATCTCAAATGATCTTCAAGAAGGATCCACTTATCACATATGATCAAGGAGGCTAGAAGGATCCAAGTACTAAAATATACATGCACGAACTATAGTCAATGATAAAAATAAACAATCATAATAATTAGATCCACAAGTATAAATATGATTAAAGACAAAAAAAACATCATTATCCAAGGAATACCTATTTTCAATGAGATATGATCCTCTCCCTCTTGAACCATCCTTCAAGAGCCATTACTATCCATAATCCACAAAAAAATTATTCCTTCAGTAAACATTCTCAACAACCAAACCTACTAGAGTATATCCTATCTAGGGCTTCATTAAATTTATCATAAGTTCTTGAACATGTTGGATTTCACCATGCTAGGGTTTCATGTATCATATCTCAAGTCTTTCCCATAAATCACAGTTTCTCTAAAACCCCAATGATAAAAACCTTATGCATTAAATACCTAGGTTTTCCTTCATACCCAAGAATTCTTTTAGGTCCCCACCATAGTCTTCTTGATTTCATCAAAAGTGTCTCCATGGTCATTATCTCCATGACTTTGATTTACCCCAAAACTGAAACCATGTTAATTTTTCAAATGGATGGATTGTTATTTCGTGTGATAATTGCATTTCTTCATTAACACATGAATCCCTCCCCTTAAAATCATGAAATTATTGAGATTTACATCATTATCCATCATCATAGGAAACCAAGTGGAAATAACAATATCATCATCATCAATGGCGTGGAACATAGAGGATCAATGGAATAAAAGCAAGGACATATAGAGACAACACGATTGGTCATAGACCAGGGAAAAACCCACTATGGGGAAAACCCTTACAAATTATTCATCTTTTAGTTTTCCATCAAATGATTCAGCAAAATAGAGTATAATGATTCATATCTTCACAACAAATATAACATCCATTAAATGAACCTAAACATTTTTGTATCCAAAAACCTGATTCTGAGGACTGCAATGCATTATCATTGTCTATAGCCTACTGCAGAACACGGCTATCACTAAGAATAATCTTGGGAGTACTAAATTTTTCATATTTCAGTCCTAGATGCATGGAGGAGGAGTTGTGCAAGAGTCTATTTTAGTCGTGAACACTCCCTAGTGACCTTTGTTCTTGCATCTAGGGAAAATATACAAAGATCTTCTTGAAACCCTTGAACAAACCCTTCAGCGCATTGTGTGAGAATTTGAGGCTTCTTGGACACACCCTTAACCACTCTGTGTGTGATTCCAGGGACTAGAACACCCAATCTTCTTCAGAAACCTTTGATGCTCCCTTCAGGCTACTTCGCAAACATTTGAGGCTTCTTGGATGCACCCTTGACAACATTGTGCATGCGTCGAGGGAAAAAATTTCCCATCTATGTGCCAGCGTCAGAGAAACAGAAACCCTAGATTCATGCGACTTCAACCCTTTAGTTCTGGACCCTTGTGAAAAATTCCTCCATGAGACATGTGAAGAGTCCCAAGAAAAATAGAATAGGAGAATATATTGTGTGATGTGATTGTCCAAATTAGCTTGAGGTCTATTGTATTTATAGGCTTCCCTGAGGGTCCACTTCATGTTGAGGCCAACCTATCCATTGATACATGTGCATAGTGCCAACCTAATTGAATATACATGAGTGCTTACATAAATTCAAAAACCAACTTCTTCTTGTCCAAATGAGGTGATATTTAGGTTGATATTGGTCCTCTAAAAAAGAGGAATTCACGTTAGGGGAATTTTGATGTCTAAAATGTGCCTCCTAAGGGAATTATAAAATAATAGTGGGAATAATAAAATAATATTATAATACATCATCAAATTTTAGAAGGAAAAAAGGAAAAATTGTTTTTTCAACTTGCATTTTCAACTTATCTCTCTATCGTTTTACTCAAATTTCGAGCGAGAACACTCGTTGGATGCATAATTTGATTCCTCATCCAAGAAGTACCTATGCTACATACTTTTGATGGAACCTGCTACATGAAAAATGAGAAATACGTGAAAAATGTGATTGCAATCACATTTTTTTATGTATTTTTTGCCTTTCATGTAGCAAGGTCCTTCGAAAGTATGCAGCATGGGTACTCCTTTGATGAGGAATTAAATTTTGCATCCAATGAGTACTCCCACTTGAAATTGGAGAAAACCCTTAGGGAGATAAGTTGAAAATATAAGCTGAAAAAGTAGTTTTATTATTTTATTATTTTTTAATATTTGTACCTTTTTACCCAAATAATGGTGAATCATCACCCATGGTTGTCATCATCATCTTGAATCCTATTGGTTCTTATAAATTTTATTTTTGTTGTACATTTTTCTTAGGAGGCCCATTTTAGACCTCAAAAATTCTCTAATGATGCAATCATCATCTTTGTCATCTAATTTGTCCAAGCTGGAATTCTTCCGTAGTTTCATAATTTTAAGAACCTGTCAACCACAACCAGGATGGAATTATGTTGTCTAGATGTCCTTTACAAACCGATGATGAAATCCATGGAAATGATCTCCCATTTCCACTCTTGAATCAGAATCAACTACAATAGAAAACCTCGATGATTGCATTCTGCTTTTACCTATTGACAATCCACACACCTTGTGATGAACTCACCTACCTCTTTTTTGAGATTTGACTAGTAATATAACTTCTTAATAGATGTTAGAGTCTATGATATCCCAAATGAAATTAATATAAATTAACATGAAACTGCCACGAGATAAGCTTATTTAGTTCATTGTTTTCTCACACATAGATCTTGCACATAAATCTCAACAAACTATTTATCATTAGATGATAATCGACATCCAATTCACATGTACCCTGCTGCTATAAAATGTGCTTAAGCTCCTGGTACCTATCATCTTGTTGTCCTACATGTAAAATTTCATCCTAAAAATATGTCCCATATGAGCTCATAAATTCTATCTGATTTAATTGCACTCTTATGCTAAGAGCATCCACAACTTTTTTCTCCTTACCCTTAATATACTTGATCTCGAAGTAAAACATACTAAGTGTGGCCTAACATTCATATTAGTTCGGTAAAACAAGTATCATAGTCCACTGTGGGAAGTCATCAACACAAACCTCCTACCAAGAATATAGTGCCTCCACATCTTCAGTGCATGAATGATAGTTGCCAAATCAAGATCTCGCGTCATATAATTCTACTCATGCTCATTCAGTTTCCTTAACTCATAGCATACCACCTGTACTTATTTCATGAAGACTCCACCAATTCTTCTCTTAAAAGAATTTGTAGACACCATGAACTCTTTATTTGGATCTACAATCTTTAGGACTAAGGAATTTGTAAGAAATCTCTTCAACTACTTGAAACTAGATGCACATTCGCCTGTCTCATTCAAATTTATTTCCTTTCCTAAGAAAGGATGTAATTGGATAGGCAGCATGTGATAATTTCTTGATAAACCTCTTGTACTAAACTATTCATCCCATGAATGATCTAACGTCATTCACATTCCTAAGCTTGGAATACAATTCATGCTCTCTTAACAATATTAAAATTGCTTCTAATTGTTATACATGCTCTTCCTGATTCTTAAAATATATCAATATATAATGAATGAATAATATCACAAACTTGTCTAGATAAGGACGTAATAGAGTATCCATTAAACACATGAAAGTAGTTGCAGCATTAGTAAAACCAAAAGGAACCACAACAAACTCATAATGCTCATACACGTTCCAAAAAGTAGTTTGAAAACATTAGGTTAAACTATCATATAATAAAGGATAATAAAGGCGAAACAAGACCAAGTACATGGGACTCATATTCCAAGCTAAATGCTGGGAAAAACATCCTATTGGGTGTCACTTTCAGTTTACTATGGATAAGGATATTGCAAAATGCATTGGGAAAGGAGAAGAGACATTGTTTGGCATGTTATTTATGAAAATCAATAAAAATAGGAGAAAATGGAGGTCAAATTTCATGAGTTTGCATGAGAGGAAAATTGAAGGAAAACAAAGGAAAATTAATAAAATATAGCCTTCAATGTTAAAAAGGCTTCTAAGGATAAGTTCATAACTTTTTTCAATTCATTTTTGGAGCTATCTCTCTACTCTCTCATAATATTGCACACTTAGAGAATTATTAAATCACTCTAGGATTAGATCAAGCAAGAAACAGAAGGGAAATAAAGGGGAAGGGAAGAAAATTACAAGAAAGGAAGGTTGGATCAATCAACTCTAGTAGGAAGAGTCACTTGGAGGTAATATGTTGCTTGTGTGATTTCCTAGCTAGTTTGTGAATGGATTGTAAATTCATTTGTGTATATGGTTCTGTTGATTTCATTGGCATGAGTTTTTCCAGGTGTCACAGTTATTTCGACCTTGCCTTTCCATTTATTAATAGTCAGGGTGTGATGGGGTTATATTATTTTGTTGAGCTTTGGAATTTTGGAAGATTTAGGAACCGGGTGAGGTGGTCTTATGAAAATTCCAAAGGGTTTATGGTGGATGTAGGTTTAATCTCTATGAATCGCTCGACAGGTGGGTAGAGATGAGAAAATTCCTAAAGTTATTAGTGAAGAAATTATGACGCATCGAAGCTTGTTTTAGGAATTTTGATCTCTCCACCAGTCTTTGCAGCATCGTGGTAGCGTATGGGTGGAGGTGGTTTAATCTATGATAAACCGTGGTCATTAATTTCTTGATTCCTTCATTCATGGCTGGAATATGGCATGAGGATTATTGGCTGAAAGAGATATTTGGTTCCACTCATTCTATGGTTGGGTGGTACATGGAAGTATGTGACCTGGTTGTCTTTTGCATATGTTTAAAAGAGACCTTTTACTATTGTATTTAATGATTACTTGCGATTTTTAATTTGTGGATTTAATGGTTGTTCTATCATGTTTATTATTATGGTTATATCTTGGTTATCAGCATGGTTCCATAATAGGTTCTAGCTATGCCTCTTGGTATGTTTTGATTATTTGATGAATCATCAATGGATGCATGAGATAAATTTTTATATTCCATCTATTATGGGAGGGAATTATAACTTATTCATGAGTCTCATATAGGTTTCATACCCCTAAATTCAAATATTCATTCATGACCTCTAGATTACATGTTCGCAATATGTTTGGAGAAATGGATATCCTTGCAAGGCCCGGTTAGGTGAAGTCCTTGATCAAGTTTTGTATGAATATTTTTGTCTGAATGTTATTTATAATTATACAATGTCTCGATGAGTTATGGGATGTGGTTTGAAGCTAGCATGAAATTTTGCGAGAATTTGGGACCACACCCTCTGAATTGAAGAATTTGGGTCACAAACGCACCCATGAAGGCTTGTGAATGTGGTTTGAGGCCCTTAAATCCATGGAGGCCATGTCATGCATGCATTTGGGAGCACAGATTACTAAAAAGGAATCCTAACTCAGGGTTTGTGCAATTGGATTGGTTTTTTAGCTCCTCACTATCATGTATCTTTTGAGGAAGTTCAATTAATTCCAAGTTTTTTGACTCCACTTACTTAATTGTACTTAGGAGGTTGGGTCGTCCCATATTATCCATCAGATCATGTTCACC
This sequence comes from Pinus albicaulis, assembly GCA_034641835.2. NCBI lineage: Eukaryota > Viridiplantae > Streptophyta > Pinopsida > Pinales > Pinaceae > Pinus > Pinus albicaulis. The sequence goes on from CM076582.1 coordinate 1,409,670,017, forward strand.
CCAATAGGCTAGTTAAAATGGGTATATGTGGAAGTTTTAATTACAACATTATTGTAGATGTACCCTTCTCTTATGCATACTCGATGATATCCTAATCTTAAATCAATATTTGAGAAGACTCACGCTCCCTTCGACAAATCAAACATATCATAAATATTTTGTAACGATTACATGTCTTGATCACCACCTTGTCCAACTACTTGAAATCAATGAACAACATTAGAGTACAATCCTTCTTCATTACAGAAAACACTGGTGCACCAGAAGGAGATACACTTGGCCTAATGTATCCCTTGTCAAGCATTTCCTTGAATGATAAATTGAGTTCCATTGACTCCAGCGTGCTCATCCTGTAAGGTGCCTTTGATGCAGGTGGTGTCCCTAGGATCAAATCAATAGAGAAATCCACTACATATTGATGAGGAAAATGTGAAATATTTGCTGGAAATACATATTGAAATTGTTGTAATACTAGAGACCTCTTCAAGACATTTGGATCCTCAACATCCTTAACTTTATCACTCAAAACTTGTACCTCATACAATAATCACCCTTTCCTACAACCGTGCTTCTCCTACATAGCTATAACCATGGTCACAAATGTAGTATTCTTATTACCCTACAAGATCCTCTTCTATCCATCATCATACAAGCACTTAATGTTATTCTCATAACAATCCAAGTTGGTCCTGTGAAGGTACAACCAATCCTTACCTAGAAGAATATTGCATGATACCAATGGAATAAAATTTATATGTGTTGATGTAGGCATACCATTAAACTCAAATGCATGACATATTACATAATGATGAACTCTTTTCTTAGTCCCTATAGCCAACTACACCAACCAAGATGTTGCAATCAATTTTTTTCTAAAACCACACATATCAACCAACACATGATGAACATAACTATAATTAGATATAAGGTCAATCAAAATCAAAATAACGTGATCACATATACTACCTTCCATATCAATAATGGATGTTTGGCGATCCGCCTGCTTGTTATCAAATGTTGCATAGATCCAAGGAATGCTTTTTCCATCATCCCAAATTGTATGTGCCTAATCAACACTACAGATCTAAGGCATACTACCGTGATACAATGGAAAATCCTTCTTGCAATGAGCCTTGCCACATATCCACCACTCCAAAGGCCCACTACCTATGTTCTACTACTCTTCATGATGACACGCGTGTCCCTTCTCAATTACGTCAAACTTATTATAAGGAAGAACATTCTCTTTCTCACCTACATTCTCAGGAAATTCCCACTTCGATGGCCACATAATTTAGTCTTATCATTCAATTTCCAACCTTTCCTAGACTCAGTATTACACTTTGATTTCTCATAATATTGCTTCAAATTTCCAGTGACTTCCTCTAGTGATCGGGGCTCATCACAATAAATCTGATCCTTGAATGATAATGGTAGTACATTGATAAATATTTGAAATTTTGTATTCTCATCCTTAATATACAGAAAATTACTCAAAAACTAAAGAAAATTAATCATATGCTCCTCAATTTCATAGATCCCATCTTCAAATGATATAAGTCCTTGGCCTTACTATCATAGTACCTTCAGATATTTCGTCTTGAAGAGTCTTTTGAATTATTTCGAACTCAAGCCCTATGTTTTGATGTCTCTAAAACACTTCAAATATTCTCACAAAATGTCTTCTCTTCCTTTAAGACTCAAATTAGTTATCCTAAATTTCATGTTCTTCGTATAATTGTGCAACTCAAAGAGCTTTTCCTTTCCAAGAAACCATTCCTTTGGGTCTTATGGATTCTTCAACTCTCCATCAAATAAAAGTGGCTTATCTTCCTTTAACTCAATCGAAAAATATCCTCTCTAAGTCCCCCTATAACGATGATAATAATGATGAAAACCATAACTCTTTGAACCAGAGGTCGAATAAGACTAGTAGCCACTACCTCTCCTGCCAAGTGTATCCAAGAACCTTCCATATTTTATTTGGTCATCCCTGTCCAACCAGAGTCCACCATGAGACCTGCTACCATATGCTGAACTAGTCTCCTGCACCTTTCCATAACTGAATGGTGGTTTTCCATCTATCTACAACTATGACAAACTCTAAAGAATAACATCATGGACCTCTGCTTCTTTTTTCTATGCCCTAGAAAGCCTTTATTGTGACTGAATGATTATGTCGTTATCCACCTTCCAACTTATGATCTCTTGCTTTATAATTATTAAGGTATATTCTATGTACAAATATTACTAGTCTCTGTGATCGTAATATGATCATACAGAGAGTCTTATGAACTATAATCCACCATTTTTCTAGTCGTCTCTGATCCTCTTCTTCCTACAAACATACCATGTCATATAAGCAAAATATAAACATAATAAGCATACCTGAGCGAAATTCATGGGAGGATATATCATCAAAAACATAAACCATATTAGCACAATACATGTATATACATAATCATATCAATATATCAACATATTTATTAACAAAACTAACTTCACATAATGACATCATGCACGAACACCATATGGCATGAAAATGTATGCATAACAACATGAATATAACCCATCCATTCCATGTATTTGAACCATGCTTTGATACCAATTTGGTACGATATATCACCCAAAGCGAACAAAATTTTCTCGTATACTAATCTAGCATGAATACCCAAAGATAATGGAACCCAGTGTGATATCAATCTGTAACCACCCCTCCTAGACTTAACCACTCTAAATTTCCTACCAGGATAAACATGACTTGGGGGCTACTATGACATGACCCAACCTCCTAAGTACAATTAAGAAAGTGTTGTTGATAAATTGGGACTTTACCAACCTTCCTTAGGAGCTACAGGACACCGAGGAGCTAAACACCACTAAGAATGCACAAACCGTAAGATCAATAAATTTTTAGCTACCTGGGCCCATAACTGCATGCATGAAAAGGCCTCCATGAGGTTGTAGGCCTCAAACCGCATGCTTAAGCCTGCAAGAGTATGGTGATGGCCCAAAAAATCAAGTTCAGAGGGTACAGTCCTAGATTCACATCCACCTTTTCTGGTTAGGCTCCATAAAACCGCACATAAATTGATGAGACTTTCCATAATTATAAATTAAATCAAGAAAAGTCAATTTATAGAAAAATTGATCGAGGAATTGACATAACTAGGCCTAACCATGACAACAATTTTGTCAAACATATGGTGAATGAGAAATATACATGCCATGAATACATACTTGAAAATAGGGGCCTGAAACTTATCTGAGAATCACTAAGAATGTCTAATGCCTCTCATAATAGTTGAAATAACATTTTTTATCTCATGAATTCATTAAAAATTCATCAACTAATAAAAATAGATCAAGGCCAATAGCTAGAACATTTTATGGAACCATGCTTATAACCAACATATAACTAGAATAATAACCATGAAAGGACAACCATCAAAGCTACATAATAACAAGTACACATACTCATAAAATACAATAGGGAAAGAGGTATTATTAACATTTGAAAAGCCAAACCATGTGAGGGACTTCCACGTACCTCCTGACCATGGATTGAGCTGAACCAAATATTTCTTTTAGCCAATCATCACCGTGCCATATTCAAACCATGACCTAGGATAAAAGACATAAACAATCAGGGATTTTCATATTTTAGACCGCCTCCACCCTCATGCTCCAAAAATATCACCAAAATTGATTAACAGATCACGTAAGAAATCTGATACGGAAAAAACCAGGGCTTCCTTGAGGGTAAACCACCTCCACCCATAGGCTACTGTGATCCTAATAAAATTTCTCAAGAGATATACACCCAAAAAAATCTTACATGCCTCATAATTTATTCACCATTACCTTGAGGAATTTTCATGTCTCGACCTAGTTGTCGAGGGATTCCAAGAGATTAAACCACCTCCAAGCCCAACCCTTGGGAATTTTTGTGAGACCACACCACCCAATTCCAGAATATATTGGAAATTCAAATCTCAACCAAATAACAGAACCCCATCACACCATATCTATTTGGAAATGGGAAAGAAAAGGTAGAAACCACTTTCACACCTAGAAAACCTGGTGTCAATGACAACAAAAGTACCAAGTATACAGATTCATCTACCATGCATTAAAAAACTAGCTAGGAAATCACCCATAACCTGTTACCTTCAAGTCATCCTACTAAAGTTGCTTGATCCAACCTTCCTTGCATGTCCTTTCTTGCCTTCCTTTCCCCAATGCTATAATTCTATAAGAATGCTATAAGTGTGGAATAGTATGAGATAATAGAGAGAGAGTTCCAAAAATGAACTAACAGAAGTTGTGAACTGATCCTCATAAGCATTTTTATCATTGAGGCCTCTTTTTTCTTCAATTTCCTCTATTTTTTGTTCAATTTTCCTCTCATGAAAACCTGTGACCTGTCATCTCCTTTTTTTCATATTTCCCTTTATTTTCATAACTAAATATCAATTAATACCTCTTTTCATTTTCCAATGCCTTTTCAAATTTACTTATCCATAATAAATGGAAAGTGACACCCACTAGGATGTTTTTCCCAACATTCAGCTTGGAATACATGACCCATGAACTTGGTCTTATATTTCCTTTATTAACTTTATTAGATGAAATTTTAACATTGGGATGTTACACTTTTCTTTGAACCAAAATTTTTTTATTATTTTCCACTCAGAGAGAAATTAATTTCTCTATAATCATATTTTATTGTAAGTTCATTAATTGTTTGGCTGAGTAATTTAATTTAATTTAGCGAGAAAAAATAATTTTTTGAGTCTATACGGGATTTAATATTTTTTCCACCCTCATTTCTGATTGGGAGGTATTTTGCACCGAAATATTTTTTACATCATATAATCAAACATTCAACCCTTAGAAGGGGAAATACAGATTCATGCTTAGACCCTAAAGACATTAACCAATTTTGTGAAACAATATGATCTAGTATGAAAACAATTGTGATTGTAATAAAATAATTTAGCCAATTTTCTAAAATAATTCCCAAAAAAAGTTTTACAATAGACTCGATATAAAAATAGGAATCACCTAATACTTTTTCAATGAGTTCCAGCCTAGCTTTGGTGTTTAAGTTCGAAGAAACATTTATTCTAATTATGTGTGTTTAGAAACACAGATAATTCAATTAGATTAAAAAACTTCCCAAGATTAAATCATTTTCCTAAATAATAGACTTACCTAAATGTTGTTACATATTTTAAATTGTCATACTAGCATGATTGACAATAAAACTAGGAGAAATTGGATTTAGACTGATATATTTTTATTGGTTGATGAATTTGATCTTCGAAAAATTTTGTGCACTGCTTCATTGTACTGTTGACAAAATTTTGGATAACATTAAGCAGTACATGGGGACATGTTTCCTCACTGGAGGAAAGTGAGGATTTAAAATCTTGTATCCAATAAAACAAAATTCCTTCAAATAGATATTTTCTCAAAATGAAAATCATCATCTACACATAAAAACATCTACTGGGATAAAAAATATACTCTAACATATGAAATATATAAATTAAATGAAATGGAGAAAAAAAAAAATATTCACAGAGATAAAATCTTATCTAAGGGAATAGGGTTATAGATACTATGAAAAGGATGCTCCATGATGTTATATGTCACACCTGTGGAGGAATATAGGAGACTTGCTTTCTCATTGGTATATCTATAGGTTGTTCATCATATGTCCCTTGTTCAATCCTGACCCTTTTATGATGATGGAGGATATCTTTACTACGTTGCATTTCTTTCTAAAATTAAATTCTTCTTATTCTATTTCCTATAAGATGAGGTGAATAGAAGTGTTGGCGAGGATGGAAAAACTTAGTCACAACTTTTCTATACTCTAAGGGATTCCCCTCCCATTCAACTTCTTCATTGTCTGGAATTTTAGGATTCTTGACATGGCACGATCTTTCAACTTCCCTGTACACTCTGACCATACCACCAACTACTACGGGAATAGTGACATACGATAACTACAAATGAATACATCATCCTAGATCAACTACTATATTCCAAGATAAAATCATTCCCATTCATCAAGAAAAACAAAGATTTATATGTCCATTGTAATATTATATGGGTAATTATCCAAGGCTGATTTCAAGTCTTTAACTACACTGAGGACTTAAATTTTCCTTGAATCCACAGAGAATATGTTGTGACATGGCCTTGAAATTCTAATTTTCAACTGGCTCGTTAACTTCTTAGTCATAATGTTAGTTAAGGCCCGGAAATATAGCATACAGTTGTGTAGGAATTGATCATTGACTTTAAGGGTGAAGAAATTTTTTTGATTATCCTCATTTTTCATATAAAAAATGAAATCATTTAACTTAATTTCTTTGTCTTGATGATGTACTTCATATTTCTCTTAATGGGAGAGGCCTAAGGCTCTGAAAAATAGAGCTCTTTGTGAAGGAAGCTTCAAAAGCTACAATACCGAGAGTGATAAACTATCATTGTTTATGCATGCCATCCAATCAATTTTAATCCCTTATTCATAAGTCTTAGACGCAACTTGCTGAGTATTATGATTCTGGCATTTTCCCTTATTTTGATAAGTATGTCCTTTTCTTCTAGAAATTTCTAGAATTTCTCTAAAGACAATTTCTCACCATATATCTATGTAATAGGATATTTTTCATCACTTGAACTATTTAAGCTAAAATATGAAAGGATCATATCTGTTCAACGACTTACCTTTGAAGGGTTTTAATTGGCATTATTTATCTGTTGGGTGTGGAGCCTGATTATCTTATTTACTTTGTATCACAGCGTCGGACCCCTGTACCTTAATGGGGTGGAAACACCACCTGTAATTAAATGCTACCTAGGGGGTCCAGGGGGGGTGGGGGTTTGGGACTTTATGTACCCCCCTCGCTAGCGGGGAGTTTCAGGGGCAACACCCCAAAAGCTAAAAATCGATATAAAATTTCCTTGTAAAATTATAGTAATTTCTAGTCGATCTGGGTCATTCATTAGGTGGATGATCTCACAGTGGAAGTTATGTTTAGTTTAGGATTTTTTTCCCTAGAAGGAAACCTCTTGATTTTATGAGGGTATTTTATTGTGGCTGTGTATTGTATGTGTATTATTTGAGTGAGAAACAGATAGGGAGACTGTGATAGAGAACAAATGATATTACAACATATCTGTTGTAGGTTGTGTCTCTTCATTTTGCTCGATAATAGAAATGAAGGAATGGTTGTTCGGGGTGGACGTAACCCAAAATGGGTGAACCACATATATCTATGTCTCTCTGGTTTTATGTGTTTTTGGAGCTTGTGTTTTTCCGCATATTTTATTTGTTGCATTGCTCTATAATATATAATTTTCTAACAAATGGTATTAAAGTTGAAGGTCTACTTGGCTGATAAATTCGCAGGAAAGAAGGGTTCCTGGTTCGAGTGGGAGCAATGGTGGAAGATGGTAAATTTAGGGTCGAGAAATTTAATGGCCAAAACTTCCCGCTGTGGAAGATGTAGATGGAAGATTATTTGTATCAGAAAGATCTGTAACTACCATTGAGTGGAAAAATAAAGAAGCCAACGGCTATGAAAGACGGAGAATGGGAAATTATCGAGAGAAAGGTACTCGGAACAGTACGGTTGTGCCTCGCGGCATTAGTAACCATCAATATTTTGAAGGAAACAACAACAGAGGGTATGATTAAGGCATTGGCAAAATTATATGAAAAAACCTTAGCCTCAAACAAGGTATTTCTTAAGAAACTTTTATTTAATATGAATATTTCGGAAGGTGGATCTCTTGCAGACCATTTAAATGATTTTAATACACTTACCAGTCAGTTAATTTCCGTAGGGGTAAACTTTGATGATGAAGATAGGGCTCTTTTATTTCTGGCCTCATTGCCGTAAAGTTGGAATGGTTTAGTTATGGCCATTGGTAACTTTGTATCTAGATCTAGTACTTTAAAGTTTGATGATGTTGTCGGTGTTATCCTTAGCCAGGAAATGTGACGGCAAAGCTCCACTGAAACATCGGGTAATGCTTTGAGTGTAGAGTCTAGGGGAAGAAAAATGGAAATATGAAAGAGCTCGGGATATTGCAGTAAACCAAGGAAAGGTAGATCCAAGTCCAGATCGGGGATAGTGTGCTCGAAATGTGGAAAGAAAGGACACTTGAAGAAATATTGTAGATCTCGGAAGGGAAAATAAGGAGATGCACAGAAAGAAAACAATCATGAGGCAAATGTGACAGGTGATGTGCTACAAGATGCTTTGATTCTGTCTTTTGAAAATGTTACTAATTCCTAGGTGGTAGATTTAGGGGCCTCATTCTATGCCACACCTGATAAGAAATATTTTCATGATTATGTCCAAGGAGATTTTGGACAAGTTCGTTTGGGTGATGATAAACACTATAAATTGTTGAAATGGGTAAAGTTCTTGTAAAACAACAAAATGGAAACCAATGGCTATTAAAGGAGGTAAAGCATGTTCCATATCTGAAGAAAAATCTCATTTCAACATGACAGTTAGGTGGTGAAGGTTGTGTGACAACCTTTACAGATAAAACTTGGAAGGTCACCAAAGGAGCCCTGGTAATAGCAAAAGGCGAAAATTTTGGTACATTTTATTTATGGAATGGTATTTCTAACTCTGTTAATGCTTTAACTTCCAAAGGAGAAAATGCAGCATTATGACATCATAGGCTCAGACACATGAGTGAGAAGGGGATGAAGACTCTTCACTCAAGAAATTTTTTGCCGGGTTTGAAGAATGTTGATTTGGATTTTAGTGAGAATTATATTTATGGAAAACATAAGAGAGACAGATTTCTCAAAGTTTGGAAAGAAAAGAAGAGCGAAAAATTAAAGCTTGTGCATATAGATGTATGGGGACCTGCTCAAGTATCATCTCTTGCTGCCTCTCTTTATTATGTCACTTTTATTGATGATGCAACTTGAAAAACTTGGATTTATTCTATTTAGAAGAAATCTGATGTATTTGATACTTTCAATAAATGGAAAGCTTTGGTTGAGATTGAGACAGGAAAGAAGTTGAAGTGTCTCAGATCAGACAGTTGAGGTGAATATTGCAACAAAGAGTTTGATAGGTATTGTTCAGAGCATGGAATTCGTAGGGAGAATAAATTTATAAGAACTCCTCAAAGAAATGGTGTGTTAGAAAGGATGAAGAAAACAATCATGGGGCGTGCAAGGCACATGAGATTGCATGCATGATTGCCTTTACAATTTTTGGCAGATGTTGTAGATACTATTGTTTATCTAGTAAATAGAGGGCCTTCAAGTTCCTTGGATGGTGGTATTCCAACGGAAGCATGGACAACTAAAAGGGTAAAATACTCTTTTTAAAATCCTTTTGGTTGTGAGGCCTTTGTCCATATTAATAAAGAAAATAGAAAAAATCTTGAGGCAAAATCAAAGAAATGTACCTTTATTGGATATGGTGTTAATTATTTTGGTTATTGCTTATATGATTATGAAAATTAGAAAACCATTAGGAGAAGAGATGTAATATTCAATGAAAAGGTATTGTATAAGAATTAGTTGCAGGAAAACAAATAGGAAAAGGAAAATGAAGAATACATAGTTCTTGATGAGATCACAAAAAAAGTAAAGGTTCCTGAAAATAATAATAATCAACAGCCACAACAACAGCAACAGGCACCTCAAACACCTGAAAGTGGTGTCAAAATATCTACCAGGATAAGTAGACCCCCTTAAATATACTCTCCTTCATTATATTATTTATTGTTGACTGATTTTGGTGAACCCAAATGTTATGAAGAAGTAGTGCAGGTTGAAAGCAGAAAGAAGTGGGAGCTAGCCATGGAAGAAGAGATGGACTCCTTAATACATTACCAGAATTGGGACTTAGTCAGGTAGCTTGCAGGTAAAACTACATTGCAGAATAGATGGGTTTATAGGTTGAAGGAAGAAGATGGAGGAAAACAGAGGTACAAAGCTAGACTTATGGTGAAGGGGTTTGCACAAAATAAAGGTATTGGTTTTGATGAAATATTCTCTCCTATTGCTAAGATGAATTCAATCAGAACTATTTTAAGCCTTGTAGTAGTAGAAGATTTACATCTTGAACAATTAGATGTAAAGACAACATTTCTCCATGGAGATTTCGAGGAAGATATCTATATGGAGCAACGAGAAGGATATGAGGTCAAACGGAAAGAAAAATTAGTGCGTAGGTTAAAGAAGAGCTTGTATGGATGAAAACAGGCTCCAAGGCAGTGGTATCTAAAATTTGATAGGTTTATGTCTAAACAAGGTTATATACTAGATGTCACTCTGATCATTGTGTTTATTTGAAAAAGAAAAATTATGATAGTTATATTAAATTGTTATTGTATGTAGATGGCATGCTTGTTGTAGTGTCTAACAGGTAGGAAATAAATGTGCTCAAAAGAAAATTAGCAAATTCATTGGAAATGAAGGATTTGGGAGCTACAAAACAAATCCTTGGTATGAGAATAACTAAAAACAGGAAAAAATGAAAATTAACACTATCTCAGAATGTGTACATACAAAAGGTGTTGAAAAGATTTAATATGTAGAATGCAAAACCAGTTAGCACACCTTTTGCTGGCCATTTAAAAGTTAGTAAGGAGATGTGCCCCAAGACCCAATAAGAAATGGACTATATGTCTAAAGTTCCATATGTATTAGCAGCTGGAAGCTTAATGTATGCAATGGTCTGCACAAGGCCAGATATTGCACATGTAGTGGGAGTTGTAAGCAGGTACATGAACAATCCAGGAAAAGAACATTGGATGGAAGTGAAATGGATTCTGAGATATTTGAGAGGTACGACAAATAAATAATTATGCTTTGGTGGTTCAAACACTGCTCTACATGGATATGTTGATGCAGATATCGCAAGTGACACAGATAACAGGAGGAGCACAATAGGACATGTATTTACTGTAGGTGGAAAATCTGTTAGTTCGGTTTTAAAATCCAACGTGTTGTTGCACTTTCAACAACAGAAGCAGAATATGTTGCTACTACAGAGGGTAGTAAAGAAATGATTTGGTTACAAAGGTTTATGGATGAATTGGGTAAGAAACATGATATGGGCACGTTATACAGTGATAGCCAAAGTGCCATTCATCTTGCAAAGAACTCAGCATTTCATTCCAAGACTAAACACATAAAGCTCAAGTAACATTTCATACAGTCAGTATTGGAAGATGGACAGTTGAAGCTGGAACAGATACACACTAGCCAAAATCCTGCAGATATGCTAACAAAAGTTGTAACCAGGGAGTAACTGAGAATATGCTTAGTTTCAATTGGTCTTCAAGGATGATGATGAAGATGAGAAATAGCTAGGTCCAAAGTGGAGTCATTATCCAGCAAATGAAGCAGCAATGGAGTTGCTACAATCAGTCTCCAAGTGGGAGATTGTTTGGTGTGGAGCCTGATTATCTTGTTTATTTTGTATCACAGCGTTGGACCCCTGTACCATAATGGGGCGGCAATGCTGCCTGTAATTAAATGCTACCTGGGGGGTCTAGGAGGGGGGAGGCTATGACTTTATGGAGCACCCCCCCCTCGTGGGGAGTTTCGGGGGCAGCGCCCCCGAACCTAAAGCAGATGTAAAATTTCCTTATAAAAGTATAGTAACTTCTAGTCAATCTGGGCCATTGATTGGGCGGATGATCTGACGGTAGAAGTTATGTCTAGTTTAGGGTTTTTATCCCTAGAAGGCAACCCCTCTCTTTTATGAGGGTATTGTATTGTGGCTGTGTATTGTATGTGTATTGTTAGAGCGAGAAAAAAATAGGGAGACTGTGAGAGAGAACAGAGGATATTACAGCGGATCTGCTGTAGGTTTTGTCTCTTCATTTTTCTAGATAATAGAAAGGAAGGAATGGTTGTTTGGGGTGGATGTAGCCCAAACTAGGGGAACCATGTATATCTCTGTCTCTCTGGTTTTATGTTTTTTGTGTGCTTGTGTTTTTCCACATATTTTATGTGTTTCATTTCTCTGTAATATATAATTTTCTAACATTATCTGCTCACTAGTTCCTTCATCTATAAGTCTTTTAGCGATGGCATATGAAATTTATTCATGGAATCCTTGACAAGGTCTGCTCAAAGGAATAGGTTGATCAATGAAATTGTTGGATTCAACCATATTGCGAACTCTCTTCACATTCATAGGATTCTTTCTTGGGCATGGATTATTATTACCGTTATTGTTATTACTTTTCCTAGGTTGCATATTTTTAACTTGATTTCTTTACATTTGAATCAGGCTAGTTTTTATGGAATTCATTCCTTCGACATGCTTGACTTTCATCTCCGTAATCATTTGAGTTACTTATTTTATTGGATCATGCTCTATCTCTTTGATTTCTTTTACTTTATCTTTAACTAGAGCTCTTTCAAAACTAGGAATCTCAAACATTTTTGATGCTCTCTTATCCATTTCCAGTTCTAAAAATATGGAATACACATCAGCAATTGTTGTTGGTTTAGAGCATCTTATCTGATAAGAAGTATCAAAATCAAAGGAATTGATATACTTCTCTAGTAATGACTTGTCCAATGGCTTATAGTGTTGAGTCATATCTTTGAAAATTCCATTGTATCTTTAGTTGATCTCCTCAACTACCTCATTCTCATTCCTATTAATAGAGTTGATAGCTTTAAATAAGTACTTTCATTATCTCTTATCCCCATATTTATCCTTAAATGAATTGACAATGGATTTTAATCAATCAAAAGAATTATCAGGCTTATCTATCAACCACTGCAATGCATTGTCCTCCAATGAGTGGAAACAAAGTCTCTTCTTGAAATATTCACGATTGTATGAAACTCCTTTGTCATGTTTTAGCAGGAAGGTTGTGAAATTTCTAAGATGGGATTCCACATTGATTGCGTTGTTCCCTTCAAACATAGGTATATTGTCGAATATATAATATCAAAGGTGATGATGATATCCCTGTATATTTGTAAAATTACAAGGAGAAAAGAGATCCATGATGGGTTGATTAAAGATACTATGGAAGAGTAAATGGATATGGGGGAGGAATTCCTATCTCATAAATATGACATGTATTCGAGAAGAAACCTTTTTTAGATGAACTCTTAGAGCCTTTTTAGGATGAGCAGTAGGTTTAACTAAGGTTCAATGATATATCCTATTATAGGCTCTTGTTAATGAATGAATGAGTTGAGTCTCCACCCAAAAAAAAAACTAACCCAAATGTCCAGGTGCCAATAGAAAACATAGGATGAGAAGATGATAGATGAGAAGAAATGGTCAGAATTTCAAAATGTGGCATTTCCAGATTAAAAATATAAAATTATGGAAATATTAGGAAGAATTTCGTTAAAGAGTTGAGAACAAAAAAATGTCCCCAACAATGGTGCCAAAATTTTGTCACTCAAATTGTAGAGGCAAGATGTGAGAATGATGAGGGCAGGAGTTTCACTCCAATCCCTGCCCTCTCCATTCTAGTTTTCTACCAACAACATGATATGGGAGGTAGTCCCTATGAAATGTGAAGATGGAAAGACCCATCGAAAAACGAAAAGTCTAGGAGATAAAACTGAATGGCCTAGCGACATGGTTAATTTAGCAAGTTTAAGGATTATATTAAATTATACTAAAAGAATGCTACCTTAATTGACTCAAATAATTTATTTATATATAAATTATTTACCAGGTGATAGGATGAAAAATTGCTATGTTAGGCTTCTTCACTATCCTAAATGAGATTCAACACCTAATGTCTAAGGTAGGTTGTGAGAGAGAAACCAGGAGGAAGCAATTTATGGATTTATTAACAATCCCTCCCCTTTAGTTCTAAGAACCTGATGCCCTTGAATTTTTTCAAACTAGTGTCTTGAGTAGGTTGTGAGAGAGAAACCAATAGGAAGTAAACTATGGATTTATTAACAATCCCTCCCCTTTATTTCTAACAACCTGATGCCTCTGGCATTGTAGAGATTGTGGATTTAACAACTACAAGGTCACCATGTTAACCAATATATAGGTTATAGAGTTTGGAAGCTAGATGAGAGAGGTTGTCCTATATATATTTCAACCAAACTAGATGAGATATATGGTCCGATATATCTATCAAACAACCTTATTCTAGGAGGTAAGTTAGTTAAATGAAACTTTAGTCTTAGAACACAAATGAAAGATGAGAGATTACCCCTAATAAGATAGTTAAATATTTGAAGGACGTAGAGATAAATTTCACTCATATAAAAAAGTACTTGTATAAATGTATAAATGAAAATTTTTACTAGAAGGTGAATGTGTGAAAATGGAACAAGATAAAAGGCACCAAATTGTGTTAATATCAAGACAATTTCTCATAAATGAGAGAACTCTCTTAGAAACGCCAACTAGATAATGACTAATAACAATATTGTGCCAATGTGTTAATTTTATGCACAAGATATAGAACTTAAACACAATTAGCAAAGCAAATTAGACTGATTAGAAAAAGTGTAAAATTTAGATATGAATCCCACTTGTAAGTACACAATATTATGATTGTTAACATAATAGATCCACAAGAAAAATAATAATCACGTATCTAATCATTCAACCCAATATATTCATTAGAAATAATGGCATAATTATACAAATATCATTAACACACAATGTGATTGTGTAGAGAAATCGAATTATTAGAGCACTTATGAATTAGATTCAACAACTATTTTCTTAAGACAATAAGGAGCAATTCAATGCAAGGATTCTAATGGAAAGATGACAAGACAATAATTATTCTTTTGACTAAACTTTAAGCCGAATTCTATTCACCCATTAATGTTTATAAATTAAATGAATTATTTTGTTAGTTTTAGATCCTTTACTGTAATTTATTACTACTACAACCTTGTTATCAAAGGTCTACAAATTTATATCATACCTTTCAATTATTATATCAACAATTAAAAAAAAAAATGTAATATGTCAAAAGTGAGCTAGCAAATCGAAACAAGAGACTTCCCAGGACTACCAATTAGTTTTATTAGCTATATATCAGACATTAAAAATTCATATGAAATTATTAAATATCATATATCAAACCTATATTAGCTCAGAAAATCAGTGAATGGATCCTCTAAAAACTAACAAGTAGCCTAGTATCCAATGCCAAAATAAATCCAATGATTAGAGAATGAATTTAAATGATTTTAAATTGATTTATGGTGAATTTTTATATTTTTTATTGAATTTATATGACTTAATATATTGTTGGAGAAAAACAGAGATATAAAGGAGGGGATAGAGAGGAAAAATAAGACGCCCTAAGTCCTATTTGATGGGATAAAGGGCTTGGTGATGATTCCCTCTTCTTGCAATAAAAATTTTTGCAACAAAATTGTTGCAAACACAATATTATATCCTACAAAAATAAATCAAGAAATATCATGAATGACTGAATATAGGGTTAGCGTAAGTCTTCAAGACTAGGAAAACGTGAATAGTAGGGCAAGAAGAGAAAAAGTACAAGGCTAGAGGCCAAATAAAAGTGTCCAATGAGGAGGTGAATGAGCGGAATCGAGATCAAAAGGGTTGATTTCAAGTAGTAGTAGGCTAACACTAGGAAAGTGAAGGCCCTAAATTGGACTATGTCTAAGCAAAAATCCCTTTATGGACTACGACCAAGAGTAGAAGGATGGATGAGGTGTAGGAAAGACTCCCCAACCTTGTGACTAAGGGAAAATATGGGACATATGGGGAAGGGCCTCCTAAAGGCCATGACAAGGGTAGAAGAGGGAGGTTGAGGCCCCTAAAGGCCTACAACCAGACTAAGAAAGGGGGTCGAGGACCTTAAAAGACCATGGAAAGGAATCACAGGGTTTTGGCCAAGCCAAGGAGGGGTTTCGAGTGCCAAAAAGTCCTCTAAGGATCATAACTATGTTAAAGAAGGAGCACGGCTAGGCCTAAGGGCCTCAAAAAATTTCTAGAAACTGGAAAATACACAAAATTCAAAAATCACTACCTTATGTTGGACGAGTTCGGTTCTTTGGTTGGACGATGAATTTTGAGGGTTATTGAAGGATATATCTTTCCTTCCTAGGCCTATATATGCCTCAAAACCCCAACAAATTCCCTTGAGAAATTAAAAATCTATCTCCACAAATGAATAAAAGAATTCCAAACCCCAAATATATATACATAATTCCAAAAAAATTGAAATACCCAAGTGCTACAAAATAACAAGGGTTAAGAGAAATTATTTACAAATTATTTAAAAATGTACAATAATTACAAAATTTTATTTACACGCTCTCATTAGGATATAAATTATTTTTAGCCCAAGATCAAAAATAAATTTGGAACTATTTTTTTAGATAAATGACAATGGATAAGTTATTTCAAGAAATATATTGGAAAAAACCCTCATGTAAAATTAATTACCACAACGAAATCTCAGAGCCAAAACATTGTCGGTTCTTCCCTAAAGTCTATGAATTTCGCGCTGAAGGGTTAGCGCACCAATAAATCTCTATAATTTTCTTAAGATAAAAATGTTAGATCATATGGTGAATCATATAAACTAAGATACCCATACCAATATAATTAGTTTATAACCAACAAATGAAATATCAATTTGAAAAAAATAATTAGAATAATATAGGAAAACACATAGCTAACACATACTACAGATCCACAGATGAAGAACACGATGAATTTAATCCCATGGTCTTTCTATTATGAAAATTCTTTCCTAGCAGAGAAACAACTCATTACCTATGTTATGCAATTTTCTCTTCTAGAGATCACCATCAGAATAAAAGCTAACTAGACAATTTATATAGACAAAACCCTCCAAGTTGAAAATAAAGACTAGTTGTCTTGATCCTTAGTAGAATGATCTTGATTGTTGAAAATAGTTTCATTATTTTTTCTTCTCCACTATCAGATTTTTTATTTTGAGGAAAAAATCGAAAATATCTTAAAACCAACTTTTAATTAGTCCAAAAATTAATATTTTGGATTAAACTCCTCAAAAATTTGACTTTGACTTAGCCACCAAGGTCCAAGGGTTGAGTTTTTTTAAAATATCCACTTTTCCCTTGGTGGGGACCTTTAGAAAACGAGTTTTCTTTGACCTAATATTTTATTATTATTTTCCACCTGGAGATAAATTGATTTCCTTATAAATATTTTTTACTCTAAATTAGTTAATTTTCTTGCTTAGGATTTTAATTTAATTTAGCCATAAAAAATAATTAATTTACTCTCGAGGGAATCTAATTATTTTTTTCTGCTAAAATATTTTTATCCATGGCTTTGAATTGTGAAGGACAATGCACTAACATATTTTGTATATTATATGATTACAAATTTAACCCTTAGAAGGGGAATTACACATTCAGGCTAAGACTCTCAACACATTACCCAATATTGAGACACAATATGACCTACTATGAAATTAAGTATGCTTGCAACAAAAAAAAAAAAATAGCCAATGTGCTAAAATTATTCTCAAACACACTTTTACAATAGACACGATATAACACTAGGACTCACCTAAGACTTTGTCAATGAATTCCACCCTATATTTGGGGTTTAAGCTAGAAGAAAAACTTTATCAATTATATTTTTTTAGAAACACACATAATTTCATGAGGTTAAAACAATTCCTAGGATGAAATCCTTTGCAAAAATGAGAGGCTTACCTATGTTCTTACATATTTTAAATGGTCATAATAGCATCATTTATAGTAAAAATTGCAGAAATTGGGTGTATAGTAATTATTCATGTCGATCAATCACTTTGATATTTCAAAACAAATTTTCACTCCTTCCTTCGATTGTTGAATTTTTTTTGGATAAAAGGGTCTAAAAATTCAATGGGATATTTTCCATAAAGTTTAAGGAACAAAAAAATAAAATAAATCATTATGGAGAAACCACAAATGTTTAAACAAGGTCAAGGAAAGACATTGGAGAGATACCTCCAACAAGTCTCTGTACAACTATTTATAGGATAGTAGGCCATCATGGCTCTAACCCTTAACATTTGAGATATTTTTGACAACGTGAAGGTAAATAACAAGAGGAATGTATTTTGACTGTATAAATATCACACTAACATTCACATATCAGTAGGAGTCGATTCATTATTGTCATAGAAAAACAATTTACTGTTTCCTGGGTTAAGATATTGATCATGTTACTAGGAATATATTCTCATTTATTGATATCAAGAAGAAAATCAAAATAAGTGGAAGTAACTATCCTTATTTACCACCCACACTATGTAACTATATCTACCCATCAACCCTATTTCTCATAAAAAAAATATGAGTCCTCTCTCAAAAGAGATTCCTTATTATTATTCTGAAAGGAATTATGCTTAAAACCTTTGGTGTAGAATGAATTCATGTGGAAAGACAATATAAGAGAATTATAGCACTTACATTGCATCATTATTAGGAATTAATATGGAACTAGAAATATATAGATAAGGCTGAATAAGATGAAAATATATGAAGTAAACCTCCTCCAATGGATCTCCAAATTGGAAGGCTGATCCTTACACTTGAGATCCCACCCTCCAGTCAATCTACAAAACCCCGCAGTAGCTGCACTATGAAAATAATGTAGCTATTGGAGAAAAATGCATAGTAGGGGAAAGAATATGTGTTAGCCTAATGCCAAGATCTGCAAATAAGCTCGCAAGCTTCCAAACTGATCCTCCAAAGGCAAGAAAGACTCCCCCTCTGAAAAAAAAGCAATGGAAGTGGTGTCGTGGAGTCTCCATGGGAACAGCCTACAACACAGTATTATGCTGCTGTAGCAATAACCCTGTCCTAGAGGATGATGCTTTGGTCTCCAGCCAAAATAATCACGGGACAACCTCACTTGAGCAGGCACTCGAAGTCCCTTGGGGCTAAGGGTGAGGTCTCTGAACATAGACACTCGATGCACTAAACAGTGCTGTAGACTAGTTAAACAACCAGCGTGCTCAAGAAGTCAAGATGACCAACTCAATATCATAAACATAAGCATGAATCCAATAGCTCTCCTCCCATCCATTTATATAGCAATTGGAGACTCCTCATGGGCCCTTCCTCTAGAAGCTTCCCTTCCTCTAGAAGCTTCCCTCCTATGTAGTGCTTTTCAACTCATACCCTCTGGTGGTTGACTTGGTCAAACCTCTTTGCAAATATCTCCTTTCACACATGAGGGTGTGAAATCTGGTTCCATGGCTGATCTCTTTTCATACTAGAGGGATTTTATTTATGTTTTTATTATATTTGGTCCTCCTTACCAAATTATTCATCTCCTAAATAGGTTTAGAAAAAATTTAATGTTCCAATTTATTGAAGAAAAAATTGGAACATTATAGTCCTCCCCTCCCAAATGTTGCTTGTCCCCAAGCAACTGCAAGGATAGAACTGAAGAATATCCACTCAAGGCATGGAGTCTGGAATATAATGAGGAATATCTCCCTCATGTGGATCTTCCATCCCCAATCAATCATCCAAACAAAATGAGCCACCTGCCAACAAGGAAACTCCTAAAAATCTCCTTCCACCTTAAGCTCTGGTAAGGAAGGTGGGCTGAAAATATGAACTTGGAAAGCATAATAACTTACCCCATGCTATCCTTATATCCACTCATGACAAGTGTAGAGTGTATGCTGATCCTGGGCTACAAAATTATTTCCCTCCAATGGCAAAGTGAAGAACAATCCTCCAAAGAAGGCTCCTCCAACAATGAAGAACAAGCTGGCCCAAAACAATCCATCCATGAAGAATAGGACATGGTCATCGTGGAACATCCTAATGAGAGGTTTGCTGAAGGTTTTACATGATGATACATGATGCAAACAATTTCTCACAAGGATACAGCGTAGTCTCAACCACTACAACTTCAGAAAATTACATGGCAAGCAATGTCCATGTTTCATCACATCTACCAAAGGATAGTAAATGGATGAATGTAACAACAATAATACATGATCAAGCACTTTCCCATGGCTTTACAATGGATTAATATCAATCTTATGGCCCACCTCAAAAGAGAACAATCATTTGGCTATGGTGGCCATATCTCCTCTCATGCTCCCATTAGAGCATGTAGTGCAGAAATTGTGAGGATTTTTCCCACTTACGGACACATCGAGCTCATGTGTCTCCCTCATAATCAAGCCTCCCATACAAATCTGATCTATATCAGCAAATGAAGTCATGATCACCAGAAAAATAAAGAAAATGTTGAAGGTTACAAGTGATGCAAGAAGGTACCAACAGCTTTCCCCGTAGTGACAGTGCAATTTTACAAGTTGCTTCTTGATAAGAGTACATGGAAAAATGTTTCTTTTTACATTGTTAATCATGCATGTATTTATATGATACATGCTATAGTGCAGCAAATGAAAATACATGTAGTGATAAAATATTTTCCCAAGGCCACAAAAGAGATGGCTACCTCCATCATGTAGATTAGCCCAATACAATTCAAGGAGCAATTGGTCGAGCTTGCCCTCTTGTGAACAAAAACACTGTATAGGAATGGTAAGAGTGTGCAAATCAATGAATGTATAAGAAATATTCTGACCATATGCTGGAAGTAATATGGTACATGGGTCCATACATGAGTCCTTCATAGTGTTTTTGCATGCTATGAAGAAGAGTGAACCATGTGCTGCAAAAAGATAATCCTCCTTATGCTTGAAAACCCAAGTCAAGAAGAATATGACATAGATGTCTCTATCATCATTACCTCCTCTTTGTTCATCAAGTGCAAAAAATATGAAGTGATCTTCGGACCTATGGGTTATGGATCCACCATATCTTTGCTGCACACACTTCATCCATAAGTCTTTACTCCAAGGTGACAACGCTGTGAGCTTATGCAAATAAGCTCCTATCAAAACACAACTATGTTCTTTGACATGTTCCTTGTCAAACATTCTTCCAATAATACTGCAAAAAATGTGAAATACTTCCCAAGATGGAAGTGCTTCCCAATCATCATCAAAGACC
This sequence comes from Pinus albicaulis, assembly GCA_034641835.2. Taxonomy (NCBI): domain Eukaryota; kingdom Viridiplantae; phylum Streptophyta; class Pinopsida; order Pinales; family Pinaceae; genus Pinus; species Pinus albicaulis. Next base: position 1,409,691,048 of record CM076582.1, read on the forward strand.
AAGGAGATAGTGCCATCCCCTCCTCCTGCAACATCATACAAAGTGTGAGCACAAATCTGCCCTTGCTCTCCCAAGCAAAGCAACAAAGTATTTTGTTGCCTCCTCATACTTCCATCATACAACTGATGTGATGAAGACACATCAACATCATGGATCCATTCTCTATGCTTCTCAATGATGCAAGTATCCTGCCATATTTTCTCCATCCTCCCACTATTAGGAAGGGTGTTTGGCAAGTGATGGCCAAACTCTTTCAAGAGTAACCAGCACAGCCAAGCCTCCTGCTGCCTAGTATCATAGATTTGCAGGTAGCTTCCTAGCTCCTTGCTCATCAACCACATCCACTCAATCACCTATGGATGCCTCCTTCTTCTCCTCATCCTAGTACTCCTCTCATGAGGGCTACCATCCTCCCAAATCAAATTCCTGTCTTTTCACTTTATGGGATTTTGAAATGTAAGCTTCTCAAGGATCAATGAGACCCTATCAATAATCAAATAGGTGGTAGGAAAAAACCTCCCATCATGATATGTATGGCTCAAGGTATGTCCAACACAAGCATGAGATATGTGATCCATCCTCAGATGTACTCCATCTTCTATATGCTCTTGTGAGAAGGGAAGAAAAGCATTGCATTCCATGGTGTGTCGAAGTGCATCTCCAATGAGATATCTCCTTGAGACCTCCCTTCCATCCATAGTCTTCCGAAACCAATGAGGTCTTGGATCTGAAAGTAGAAGTTTTTGTTTGAGCTGAGAAGAGCTCATTGAGAAAGTGTCATCTCGAAGGGAGAAACGGTTTCTAACTCCAAGATGTCTACCATCAATCTTCAAGGCTTCAAACCCCAACCTCCAATGTGATGTACAATCCAAAAATGGCTCATGAGAATGATGGTTTGATTCCTTCATGAGTGTTTCCATGTTACACAATGCAGTGCAACCAAGCTGCTCTATAGTAGCAATGAGATTTGACCCTTCGTTATGCAAAAGTCAATCTCCACTTTGATCAAAAGAATTTTCTGCAACAATGGAATGTGAAAATCTTTTCATACCTTGATGTGCATTTGGAACTTCTTGTAGGGCTGCAAGATTCCCTTCCTCAAAAGTGTTGACTGCCCCAACTATTGATGCATGTGGCTGCTCCTCCATGAGTGGGACAACATTATCACAAGCCTTCTGAAGAGGTGATGTGATCTCTTCTTTCTTTGTTCTTTCTCCATAAAAGGTTTGGATCAACCCTTGAGTGAACTTTGCAAAAGTCTCCACCCTTGAATGGCTCAAGTGGTTACACCGCCAATCATAGGCTTCACCCTCCAAGTGCAGCGCTGAGATTTCAACAGCTTCTTTTCCTGCTACAGGATGTACTAGGAAAAATGCCTCCAACTTCCTCACCCAAGTTCTTGCATTAAATGACCCATCAAAGGTAGACAACAGAAATCTATTGCCTTTGATTTCTTTTTTGCTCCATGGTCTCTTCTCTTCCTTCAGCTGGATGAAATGAGGAAAATCTAGAGTCGCATTGAAAGCTCTAGGTTGAGATCTATACTCAACAAGATAATCACTGAGAATCTGATGATCCAAATATCTTCCATGCTCAATATCTTCTTCTTGATGAGAATAGGAAGCACATGGTACTTCCTCTTCTTTTTATTCAATCTTCTTAACCTCCTCAAAGGTGGAAGCATTTCCTCTGGATCTGAAAATAGATGAGAATAAACTCATCTTTTTCAATGTTGTGATCTTCTTGGGCTTAGACTCACAGGGACTAGTGGATCCCTCATACATGGGAAAAGGTGGCCTCCCAGTGGTATGCTGCAACTTTGAACTCTACGTGATAGATCCCCCATTGTTCCATTCACTTTCATCCTGCCTGAGTTGACAGTAATATTTGAAAGGAAAAGCTGCTCTGAATTCTTCCCCCATGGACTGTCATTTACAGAAATAGTCTCTAAAGGGTATATGATCATGCTGCCTCCCTTTCTCACTCGGTATTGGAGGTAAGAATGTAGGCATTATGATAATGTCCCCACGGTTTCTCTTCTGGTGTCGTAGATAACTAGCTCCATAGGCTGAGCCAAAACTATGCTCTGATACCACTGGAATCTCCCGTTTCAGGGATATCTCTAAAACACGGAAAACTCCAACCAGAGATAGACTGGGACGACATTTACCGGATATTTCTCCTCTAAAAAGAGGACGAGATTCGGAGGCTATATGGCCCTTTCTAGACTCTGTATAAGAGTGAAAGATAAATGCACCAATTTTTATATAACTAGAAGGCTCAAAACAATAATATGCTCTGATACCACTGTAATATCCCGAAAATGGATTTCTTAGCAAATCATGCCTGAGAAATGCATTATTTAGGAATATGTGCTTTAGCTATCATAAAATGTGTTCCAAAACACTCAGAAACCAACTCCAAATACTGCAACAACCTTTTTTCAGCTTTTATGGGCAAAAAGGTGGGTAAAAGTGAGGATTTTGGCCCTAAAATGAGTGAATAAGAAAATTTACGTAACATTAATGGTCAAGGTTCTGAAATATGTTATATTAGGTCAAGTAAGATATGCATGTCGAATTTCAGCAGAAAAAATGGCGTTTTACTAAGTTAAACAGTTCCTCCTTTCCGACTAGTCAAGAAAAACCCTGATTTCCCATGACTTTGAGTATGCAGAAATTTACTGAAGCAAGGGCAGCGTATTTAATAATTTTATAAGATGTAAAAAATTATGAAAAATTATAGGATGAGTTTAGGAACATGGAATATGCATTAAGCAAGGTTAAACAACAGTTTTACATAGAAAATCCCTCAAGATTCAGGTGTTGCTAGACAAGAGAATGACCCAGAAACCCTTCAAAATTATTTCCACAAGGTTGAAGATTATTTTATTATATTACATATCTGAAAATGATGAATATATGAAAACAGAGATCTATAATGAAACAAAATGCCGAAAGGGCTCTTTATCACATTCCCCTTGGGCATTTCAGCAATACATGAAAATGTCAGAGTAGCTGGGAAGCTACGGCAACTCTGGAACTAGAAATGTATAGAGAAGGCTGACTAAGATGAAAATATCTGAAGTAAACCTCCTCCAATGGATATCCAAAGTGGAAGGCTGATCCTTACACTTGAGATCCCACCCTCCAATCAATCTGCAAAACCCCGCAGCAACTACACTATGAAAATAATGTAGGTATTGGAGAAAATTGCACAGTAGGGGCAAGAATATGTGTTGGTATGATGCCAAGATCTGCAAATAAGCTCTCAAGCTTCCAAACTGATCCTCCAAAGGCAAGAAAGACTACCCCTCTGAAAAACAAGCAATGGAAGTGGTGTTGTGTAGTCTCCACGGCAACACCCTACAACACAGTATTATGCTATTGCAGCAATAACACTATCCTGGAGGATGATGCTTTCGTCTCCAGCCAAAATAATGATTGGACAACCTCACCCGAGAAGGCACTCGAAGTCCCCCGGGGGCTGAGGGTGAGATCTCCAAACGGAGACACTCGGTGCACTAAACAATGTTGCAGACTAGTTAAGTAACCTGTGTGCTCAAGAAGTCAAGATGACCAACTCAATATCATAAACATATGCATGAATCCAATAGCTCTCCTCCCCTCCATTTATATAGCAATTGGAGACTCCTCATGGGCCCTTCCTCTAGAAGCTTCCCTCCTATGTAGTGCTTTCAAACTCATACCCTGCGATGGTTGACTTGGTCAAACCTCTTTGCAAATATCTCCTTTCACACATGAGGGTGTGAAATCTGGTTCCATGGCTGATCCCTTTTCATACTAGATGGATTTTATTTATGTTTTTATTATCTTTGTGCCTCCTTACCCAATGATTCATCTCCTAAATAAGTTTAGACAAAATTTAATGTTCCAATTTATTGAAGAAAAATTTGGAACATTACAGTTAATTACCACTTATGAAACCGTCATGGCACATGTGAATTGAACAATTATACATTCTATCTCAATAAGGAAAACCATGAAAATTGTGGTATGTTCACTAGTCAATTCAACGAAATATACATATCACTGGATAGATGATCAAAGAGCATGTCTCCATGTGTAGACAATGAGGAAAAAGGAAAGATTTTGAAGTATACATAACATAATTTTTCTATGTCCCTAAAAATTTAAGAAACAATTCCCAAAACATATATTAATTTTAATTATTTTATGTTTTTTATTGCTATGAAAATATATTTTGATAATATGTTAGTTAATAAGGAAACATTGTTCTATGATTTATGGAATAAACACTTGGTCCCATACATTTATAACAATTGTGAACCTTATGGATTTATAGATTGTAAGATCTATTGGAAGGATATAATATAGACTTCATATGTATGGTTTCTTACTGAGTAAAAATACAAAGTTTTCACTAAATATAAAATATTTATTATTATTTTTATTAAACATTTAAAGGGAAAATGAGATAAGATCAATCCGAATTTAGTTATCAAATTATGATCTATGAAGTAACCTTCAATTAAAGTTTTATCCAATGAAAAAATATATAACTTTAAAGGTGGGATTCCCTTTCATATTTAATAAATATAAAATTAATATAAATCTATAAAAATATATTACTAAAAAATTAATATTTATATATGCTACTTCTAGTTTAGATTTTATCAATTTCATATTATTTCCACAAAATTCTATAATCACCATTTTTATTTGGAATTATACATTTTTTAATACATATTTAAATCATTATTATTTTATAGTTTAAGTATTAAATTTTATAAGTAAATTATTTAATTATTATCCGTTTAATAATATTATTAATAATAATATTGGTTGAATACCACATATTAATTTTATATTTAAGATTAAATGAGTAAATGAAAATGAAAAAAATAAAAGCCAACATTCGATTTTAGAATAATATTTCAAACATCTAATATTTGATCCCCAAAGTATAGAGTTTTAATGCAAATTCCAAGGGGGAGATCCCCAAAGTATAGAGTTTTAATGCAAATTCCAAGGGGGAGAGGAAGTTGTTGTCCATATTGGTTCACAAAGAAAATGTTTGACACATTTTGGTAAGCTCTTACATGACATTTTTCCCCTCCATTTTTTTTCAAAAGAAAAAAAATATACTTTTGATATTTCATAAGAAATCAAAAGGTAAAATCCCTTCAAAGGATCCCCATACTATTCAAGTCGGTATCTCCACATTTCTCATTAGTCTGATCTTTTACTTTCTAGGAGTTTCATTTTCTAAAGATAATACAATCTTGCGTTCTGTGCAATAAATCAAGAAAAAAACCATAAATTCTTCAAATGTATAGTAGTTTTTTCCTAGCCAAATTCGTCACAATACAAAGATAAAAATAAATTTAAAGTAAGAGGAACTAAACCATTTGATTCTAAGTCTAGAGACACTCTGGAAGTGATCTTATATTTCACCAGACATCAAGGTTAAAGCAAGATAAAAACTACTTCAAAATGACGGAAAATAAATAAATCATCAATTGAATCGTCGTTCATCTAACATAGAACAAAGAGTACAATACCTATCTATCCTTGCTTAATAAGAATATACCAATTCAATATTTTTCCTTCCAGCAAAAGCCAAACGAACAACCTAGATTTAATGAGGCCTTGTCCCTTTAATATGTGTCGTCGTTTTGAATAAGCAAGAATCTTTCCTTGAATCAACCCAGCATATCGAGATATAATTCTAATTATAACTCCAGTTAGTTTATTCTTAGACCACCTCATGATTTGTTCCTCGTACCGGTTAATTTTAATACCAATTTTTCTAAAATTCAATACAAAAGAGATTCATTCACCTACATAGTAATGAGAAGGACCTAAATTTTGAGCCGAAAGCCACTCCTGACTATCTGGAGGTACATTTATCCTCCTAGAAATATTTAAAAGATATTAAGATTTTTCCCATCCAAATTACTTGTCAAACTTGTTGTTTCAACTCACTTAGCTTAACTTCACCCTGCCTAATAGGGAAGGTGGCAATGGGGAGGGATAATCACCCAATGACCACATATTCTATTTCTCTTGTTGAACCCCTAAAGTACACAACCTCTCACCAATTAGGATGGGATACATATCAAAGGTATAACGATATTGAATCTCTAACCATGAGTGATAATTTTACATCCCATCTTCTTCAATAACTAAATTATCTTATTTTTAAGTCATTTTTCCCTATGAATATTGAGTTTGGTTCTCACATACACATATATATTTTCTTCCTTTATATAAAGCTCATTGGTATTTCAAAAACATTATTTTAGTAATATATTGATATATTTATAAGAAAAACATAATCTATATATATTTGTAATTTACATTTAATATAAAATTATATTACTTAACTATATGTAAATATTTATTTATTATATTAAGAGTGAAAGTGAAATAGTTTTAATACATCTTCTTTACATTGAATTGTAATATTTACAAGAAACTAAGTGAATATAGTGGAATGAACTAAAGTGGATTGTAATATTTACAATGAACCAAGTAAATATAGTGACAATAAACTACTCAAGCTTTATAATGCTTTTAGTTAAAAACCCAAATATGTATATTTTTTTGTTTAAATATTATAGCTAGTAGTGAAACACTTTTACCATGTCTTTTTCACATTGAATTTTAATACAATAAACCAAGTGAACATAACAAAAATAAAATTATTGATATTTTATAATATTTTCAATTAAAAAAAATTATGTATATTCATTTTATTTATATTATAACTAGTATTATTTTTTATTTATAAATTAAAAATTATTAAAAATACATTAAACAACTCACTCATACCTCAGGATGTGCTTCTCGATAAAAGAAATTGAATAAGGTTAAAGAATAACATATGAAACACTCATTTAAATTCAATTAAAAATATTTTCCTTCTCACGAAATAGGTACATAATTTTTTTATAATTACAAACTAGTAAAATTTTAATATAGAATACAAATAATTTTGGTAGCCATAATATTAAGAAATTCATCAATATTATAAAGAATATTCACAAAAAACCATTATGTTATCATATTCTAAGTATTTTGCACTTCAACAAATATTTTGGTTTTTTTTTAACTATAAGTATAAATGTGTAATAGAAAAATATTCTACTTATTAGTGCTTGTTTCATAAGGTATTATAACATTTTCTTTGCATTGAAATGGGTAAATTCTCATCATTTTTAGTTTATTTCCATTTTGACCAAAATTTCATAAAAATGATCAATATTTTTATTTTTCTATAAATTCAATAATAAATTTGTAATTTTCTAAAATTTTATTTATAATTTTCTATTAGATATAAAACATATATAATTTTACTATTAGAAATTTTTTTATTAATCGTACTTATTAACACATTATAATTCATTTTTAAATTAAAAAACAAAAAAAATAATTAATTTTTTTGAGTAAATGTTGTCACACTGATATCCTATGCCTTCTCAAATGTTGTCACACTGATATCCTATGCCTTCTCAATGTTGCAGGTCCCCTAAGTAGGCGGGTGAGGGAGGCCAAAGCTCTGCACATTGATGAAGACCAAAGCTCTCCACACTAACTTCGAACGCACAATATCATTCTTCTAACTCCCAAATTTATGCAAGGAGGCCAAAGCTCTGCACATTGATGAAGCTCAAAGCTCTCCACACTAACTTCAGAAAGCACAATATCATTCTTCTAACTCCCAAATTTATGCAAAGACATATTAATAATTAAAAACCTAAAAAACACTGATGATGATCATGATGGTGGTTAAATTTGGTTTATTCGACCCAAAGAAAAAAGTTATTTAGTTGGATTTTAAGATTTTATTCCTATGCTCAAAAATCTTGGAGAGAAGCCTCCCGAACTCACTATAATTTTGACATCTTAAAAGGCTAAGAAAGTCAGTATTGCAACAAAAACTATGAACTTGAAACACAAAAATTTGGACAACATTGTTTTGGTATTAGTTCACACTGGAGGAACTCGAGCAACAACAACTACACTTTATAAATTTCAATACACAAATACCTGCATATATCACAACCACGGTAACTTTCCATTAAACCAGTTATATATATTTTTAATCGTTTATATAAATTTGGAAACATTAATATGTGAACCGTTATAATCTTTTTCAACTTTGTGCATAATCTTTTACTATATGAATGACTAAAAAAAGAGAAAATAGCGTCTGGCATTTAGATAATCAGATTTTTCGATTTGTTTATAATTTACAATTTACAATTTTATAATTTTGAATTATATTTAGACGATAATTGGAGTGATTTTTCATCCCATCTAATTGATATTTAAACAATTCTAAGATTTTGCTGGTAATGGAATGACTTGAGTGTGTCTAATAAAACGTGGGCAATGGAAGGGCTTTTGCTGAGAAAAGCTCCACAAAATGGTAAAGAGCAAAGCTTCGTATACGGAGACTGTTCGTCGGGCACCCCACCTCCCGTATCAAAATTTGAAATCCTCTGTTCGTTACGGACTAACATCACCAACATCGAACGTCTTTCTTTAACAATTAATTCTGACGTCGTTAAACAATAGTGCCTCGCATTCAAATCGAGCGTCTTTCTTTAACAGTTAATTCTGACGTTGTTAAACAATAGTGCCTCGCATTCAAATTCAATGTCGATTTTTTTGTTTTTCAACAATATCTTACATTTACAAATTAACGAGAATATGCATATTCCAAAGTTAAGGAGTAGACCCTTTCTCTACGCATAATTCCTTTTTCCACAAATGTACTTTGCCTCAACATGGTTACCGATGTTTATCTTTATGGTATTTCTCATTATTTTAAGAAATTTAAAATCCCAATATATTAAAAGAAGTAATTAACCATAAGGATTTTCTGTTCACATCATTACTTTTTTTAATTTGTGATCAATGTCGCAACAACAACGACTCTGTTTAAAGCATGAATAACGTTTTTGAAAAACCTACTTATGTAATCCGTGTGATTAAGTAATCCGTTTTTGAAAAACCTACTTGAATAATCTACGTAGAATCATGTCAAGCTTGACTTTAGATGAGCCAAGAATATATATGTTTATGGAACAGTGTGGTCAAATTAAACATGCTCAAAATTATTGCTGTAACTGAAGGCACCAAAACATTACTATTGTGCAAATGTATCATGTTGTCTAGCTTAAAGTTATAAATCAATGCAATGAGTTCCCTGGAATTTAAACATGTTCAAGCAGGTAACTCCACCCATAGTCCGAGACTAAATGCTTTAGAGCAGTACCAAGCAATGATATGCTACTGACAACCTATTCACAAGATAGTAAATGGCATAATAAATACTTTTGTAGTGATATTATAATTTTATTGAGATCAGAATTTGGTTTAGTGTAAACATGGACTATTTTGTAGTTAAAGCACTGAGCATCATCAAGGGAACGTTTAATATAAAAGACTGGTTTCAGATGCTTCTTTTATGATATTTCAAACATATTCAATTATTTCTTTTTTGTTTTTTAATACATTTTCCGTTATACTTTGGAATTCCGATCTCCTTCACTTTAACTTTCCAATTCCCATCTTTGGTGACTTTAAATTCAAACTTCGGATTGAGAGCATAGCATTAAGAAATAATGCATTTTGTTTTAAATAATTTACATTGTATATTAATTAAGCAATTTTATAATAATAATTCACATTCTATAATAAGAAACAATTGTATCATATGTTGTAAAGGAAACTCTGTAAAGTAGTAATTTAACGTTTTTGTTTTTTAAAATAGGTGAAGTGTTTCATCAAAATTCTGGACACCTCACTAAAATATATAATATTCCAGTAAAATACACGGTGACATCATGATATTAACTATGAAAATCTGCATACTAAGATGTAAAAATTTAACAACGATAAACGTTGGATGTGTAGAGTCCTATGGTTATATTAAAAATTTTATTATCATTATTTTTCAAATTTAATCTTAAACATCCAAAATCATAATGGACACTAACATAATTATCTTCAAAATACTGCAATCAAATAGATAATGCATATCACTATAACAGTATTTTCACAAGATTTAATTATTAGCTTTCTCTCTTCTAACACAAAATTAATTTTTCCTTTAATAATAAATTAAAAAATGTTAAAAATAAAGTAAAATTAAGTTACATCCATTTTCCTTTTAAATTTTAACTTAATTTTAAAAATAACTATTCCAATAAAGCGTACAACAATGCATCCAATTCTGATAGAGTTTCCCATATGTTTCTGGAAAATCATATTAATTAATTAATCACCAATAAGAAAGGACACATACCCATCATCCTGCAATATTATTCTATATTATTAAAAGCATAACACACCAATATACAATGTTCAAAAATATGTATTTCCTAAAATAGCTAAAACAAATATCTACTATTATTTTGATGACAATTTTTGATAACACTAAGAGATTTAGACCAAGTTGGGCAGGTTGACAATGACAATAATTGGTTACCATAGTAAGATACATTGAGAAATGTCACACAGTACAAGAAAGGAAGCAACACGTGTTTGAAAAGGGCTAAGAAGGTTAGGCCACTGCTAAAAAGGCGTAACAAACGTAAACATATTATTCTCCGGTTTGTTCTGTTCTGTTCCATAATTTTAAATGAAGGAATTCGAATCATTAGTAAGACGTAAATTTTACAATGTCAACCCACAAATAACAACACTAAACCTATATTAATAAAGTAATGTTTCTATATTCCATCTGTTCCACTGTTTTAAATGCGAAGGAATTCAAATCATTAGCTCTAAGTGTAAATTTTACAACGTCAATACACAAATAAGCACACTAAACCAAGTTCCAATATTAATAGACTAAAGTTTTTATATTCTCTCCTTCAAGTGGTAGTTTAACATTAATAGAGCACCGCCACGATGATTGCCCAGGTTCAATATCAAACATGCATGCTATTTTGAAGTGCAAATCATTCTAAAATTGCACATGTCCTCATCTATACAAAGAAAATTGTCTCGGCATGTTGACCTTTTAATTATATGCAACTGTAAAGTTTCTCCTTGTGAGTGATCGGGAGATATGTGTGAGTATGATAACCCCATAATAATGAGCGCAAGACCGTTAGTTGTAGGTGCACATCTCACATTTGACATGGAACATCACATTGTATTAAATTTGAAATAATTTTCAAATATAAACAGTTTAAACATAATTCAATGATTCACTCAAATGTACATGTATAAAATGGATTATAAACCTTTTGAATGTTCTTCAATGGAGTGCACTTTGCACATTGTATAGCATAGCATATCCAGGAGTAACTATTGACTACATTTGACTGATAGCTAAATCACAATAAGCAGTGATATAATATAATATAAGCAAATTTCCATTACTTTCTTACAGACTATCGCCTGGTCATTCTTCATCATTTGTATTCACCATGCCAACCATTTATTCATTGGTGGCCTCATCTTTCCCGCTGGTAGACACAATCATTGTTTTAATGGTGGCATCTTCATTGGTGGCATCTTTCTCGCCGGTAGACACAATCTCTGTGTTAATGGTGGAGCCGGAACCCACGTCCAATTTTACATTATCCAAGATCCAAGGATTATTTACTTCATTCCAATCATCACATTTAAGGAGTAATTTAGTTCCTTGCCCTCGAAAAAGATTAAAAGCTTACTGAATATTTTTGGAAATCAAGAAACTAGAAAAAGTATAAAAACTCGCTTAAGATTTGGTCCCAAGAAAATCGGTGCATGCGGTCCTTCTGCAGCATTCCAAGAACGAGTTCCTTTGCGGAATCTGATATGGAGGGAAAGAAGGGGTCACTTAGCTTTAGGTCTGTATTTTGTATTTTCTCTTAATGATAGCGACATTGTTCGCTGCATAAAACGGTGTCCTCCCGAAGAGCACACGGTAGAACATCGCTCTTGTGCTCCATATATCAACCTGGTACGAGTACCTAGCTCCACCCAACATCTCTGGAGAAGAATATACCATATCCCCATGTTATCCATTTTGATGAATACATTTTTCCGACCTACAAATATAAATAATCCATCAATCCACTACAAAGAATTGCAAAATTTACAAATAAATCATTAAGAAAATTTATGCAAGTTACCATTCGAAATTGACCTATCAAAATTCCCAAGTTTAAAAACCCATGAACAGGGGAAATACAACAAAGGCACAGGCAGAAACGTGAGACAAAGCTCACACAACTCAATGAATTCAATTGCTCAATTACATCACACTTATATAGGAAACTGCACTCACCTAATCTTCCTGAAAACGAGGAAACAAACCTGAATATGTGCAACCAATTCCTAATTACACCCTCTCGTTCAACCACTCACAACTAATTCTATTTCTGCATTATTCTCACATCCTCCCTTAATGGAGAAATGGATTTTCTACAATACCTAACTGACTTCTAAAAACTTCAAATTTGATTTTACCAAGGGGCTTAGTAAATATATCAGCCATATTATCCTTGGTATTACAAAATATTAATTCAATTTCATTCGACTCAATTTTCTCACGTACAAAATGGTACTGTAACTCAACGTGTTTTGTTCTAGCATGGTAAATTGGATTATGTGCTAACTTGATAGCACTCTGATTATCACAATTGATACATGTTGAACCACTTTGCGCCTCTTCAAGATCTGCAAGAATTCTCCGCAACCAAATAGCTTCAAAGGTGGCATTGGTCAAAGCTTTGTACTCTGATTTTGTTGATGATAAAGAAACAGTTGGCTGTTTCTTACTACTCCAAGATACGACCCCTGATCCAATATGAAATGCATAGCCAGAGGTAGATCGTCTGTCATCTGGATTTCCTGCCCAATCTGAATCAGAAAAACCTGTCAGTGCAACATCAGATTTATCAGTATACATAATACCTAAATTCACTGTTCCCTTTAAGTATCGGAGAACTTTCTTTGCAGCATTCCAGTGATTTCCTGAAGGCTTAGACATGAATTGACTAAGAATACTGACTGAGTATGCAATGTCTGGTCTGGTAGTGGTGAGATAGTTCAAACTTCCCACTAACCGACGATATAATGTTCCATCTGCCTCTTTCGATCCATCTTCTTTGTACAACTTTGCATTCTGTTCTAAGGGAGTTGACATAGCTTTGCAATCAGTCATATTGAATTTTTTAAGAATTTCCTTTGTATATTTGCTTTGAGTGATCAAAGTTTTACCAGGCTCTCTCCATACCTCAATTCCTAAACAGTAATGCAATTCACCCAAATCTTTCATTTCAAATTCCTGTGACAACTGAACTTTAATTTCTTCAATTAACTTGTGAGAACTGCCTGTGATAATGAGATCATCCACATACAAAGATATTAAAGCAAGATTTCCTTTTCCATCTTTCTTAACATACAAGTTAGGATCATTTTTGCTTTTCACAAATCCATTCTGAAGAAAGAAGGTATCAATCTTTACATACCATGATCTCGGCGCCTGTTTCAAACCATATAATGCCTTTCTTAACCTGCAGACTAGATGCTCCTGTCCCTATTTGACAAACCCTTCAGGTTGAACCAAATAAACTTCTTCCTTTAAATCACCATTTAGAAAAGCAGATTTGACATCCAATTGATGTATATTCCAATTATGTTTTGTGGCTAAGGCAATCAGTAATCTAATTGTATTCAACTTAGCTACTGGTGCAAAAGTGTCTTCATAATCAATGCCCTCCTTTTGAGCATATCCTTTTGCTACTAATCTTGCCTTAAATTTATCAATTGTACCATCTGCTTTAAATTTCAATTTGTACAACCATTTGCTTCCACTTGGAACTTTATTTTCAGGAAGTTCCACTAATTCCCATGTTTGATTTTTCATAAGAGAAGCATACTCATCATTCATAGCATTAATCCATGGTTCATGTTGTTTAGCCTGCTCATAATCAATTGGTTCTTCAACATTCATTATATTAGACATTAAGGCATAGTCTCTATACCTTGCAGGAAGCTGAGTCTGTCGGGATGACCTTCTTGGCGCTTCAATGCCTGTGGGTGTCCCATCCATGATTCGTCGGCTTTGAGGTGAATCACCCCCTTGTGATGACTCACTGCTGCTATATGTGCTCATACTGCTCTCATCCTGATCCTGTACCTGTACCTGTACCTGTTCCTGTTCCTGCTTAATCAAAGTATCAAGTTTGATATGTGCATCATTAGATATATGCCATGCATCATTCTTTGTATTACTTTTATCAGCCTGCTCATGAAACAACACATCACGACTTGCAAATAGTTTATGGGAACTTGGATCAAACAATTTATAGGCTTTCTGATCCGTACAATATCCAATGAAAACACACTTGATTGACTTGTCATCAAGTTTTCTTCTGTTAGCTTTAGGAATATGAGCAAAAGCAGTACATCCAAAGACTTTGAAATGACTCACATCAGGTTTATAACCATGAAGAACCTCAAAAGGAGTTTGAAAAACTAATTTCTTAGTGGGACATCGATTCTTCAGATAAACAACAGTGTTAATGGCTTCTGCCCAGAAACCATTAGAGATGTTCTTACCTTGCAGCATACTACGAGCATATTCCACCAAGGTTCTATTCCATCGCTCAGCAACACCATTTTGCTGAGGTGTATGTGGCACTGTGAACTGTTGTTGAATTCCATTAGATTTACAATAGGTGTTAAATGCTTTTGACTTATATTCACCCCCTTGATCAGATCTGAGTATTTTAATGCACTTTCCTGTTTGTTTTTCAACCATAGTTCGAAATTCTTTAAAATACTCAAATATGTCACTTTTCCTTCTAATGAAATAGACCCAGGTATACCTAGATCTATCATCAATAAAAATAACAAAGTATGAAGCACCACCAAGAGACCTAGTTTGCATAGGTCCACATACATCAGTGTGAATTAATTCAAGTATATCATACTTTCGTTTCTCAGTATGAACCGGAAACTCTTCTCTATGCTGCTTACCCAGTGCACAAGCTTCACATGGTAAATGTTCACACTTCATAACAGGAAGACCTTCAACCATTGATTTCCTTTGCAACAACGATAAATCATTGTAATTTAGGTGCCCATACCTATGATGCCATAATTCTGCTGTCGATGTCTCTTTGGATGTCAATGCAACATGGCGCTTCACTGTCACATCCAATCTGTATAATCCTCCAACCCTGGTACCTGTAGAAACAACCCTGTAGTGGTCCTGAACATCTTTCACTATACACCCTAATTTACCAAATTCAACTTTTAAATGATTATCACTGATAGTGGAAACAGATATCAAATTCTTTTTGAGAGCAGGTACATACATTACATTATGAATCTGTCGCATTTGTCCATTAGGTAAGTACACATTTATTATGCCATAGCCTTGAACTTTAAGTGACCTGTCATCTCCTAGGTAAATGTGTGTACCATCAGATTTCTCATAATATTTATCATACCATTCTTTATTACAAGTCATGTGTGCCGATGCACGAGAATCGATGAACCATGCATTCTCATCATCAGTTTCAGCAGACAATGCAGCATCAGAAAGAAATAACTTAAGATTTTTAAATCCATCATTCACTGAGGTGTCTCTGTTTATATAATTTCCATTATGCCTTATATGTCTTTGATTTGATTCATTATTCTTTCTCCTATAGCAATCTTTAGCCAGATGTCCAGGTTTTCCACAATAATCACATTCAATGTTCTTCTTAACATAAGAATCAGGAGGTGCCATACCTTTCTGTTTTGCTTGAAACCGGCCTCTGTTCCTGTCCCATGGTCTCCCTCGGAAAGGTCTTTTGCCTCTTGCAGTCAAAGCCAAATCAGAACCATTTGACTCCAGTTCAAAAATTTTCATTCGCTCTTCTTCTTGAAGAAGAATTCCAGCCAATTCTTCAAATGTAGGAGGTGTCGGTCTAGCTGAGAGAGCTGAAATAAAGAATTTATAGTCTGGGACTAACCCCTTTAAAGCAACAGTTACCAAGTCTGTACTAGACACCTTTTCACCAATATCACCAAGCTTATCACTCAAGTCTTTAATTCGGGAAACAAAGTTGCTAATGCTTTCATTGGCTTCCATTTTGATAGATAGAAGCTTTGTTTTTAAAAATAAAATACGGTTTGCATTAGTAGTTTCATACAAACCTTTGAGAGTGTCCCATGTCGCCTTTGAAGTTTCACAGTCCCGAATGTGAGGAATAATATTATCCTTCACTGACATGCGTAGCAGCACCCTTGCTTTCATTTCACGCTTCTCCCAATATTGAGTGGCAGCAGGAGGTTGAGGCTTGGGCTCATCACCTTTGAAAATCGTCCAGAGATTGTATGCCTCCAGTACTGTTATGAGCTTAAATTTCCAGTTTACATAATTTTCTCCATCAAGTTTTGAAGACTCATTTAAATAGGAGTCAGCAAGTGGATTAGCCATTGTTGTGAGCAGAAATGACGAAATTCAAAGATCTAAATATTCAAAGATCTAAATTGCAATTTCTATTGAATGCAGTGATGCACACTTGATTCCTCAACGTGTCAATGACTTACTAAAAAAAAATTGCACTCCTTTGTTTGGTTTGGTTTTTTTTTAATAAAAAAAACAAATCAAACAAAACTTGCTCCCCTTTTAAAAAAAAAAACACTTTCACTTTCTTGGCTTTATGACAAAAACCGATTTTTAAATCTGTTCTAAGCACACAAAAAAAACACGCACTGTTGTCTTCGGTTTCAACCTGCGGCTTCTATGAACAAACCGCTGCCACACTTCAGCTTAACCAATGAGATTGTCAAGCAACCCGAGCAATTTCCATCCGGCATAAGCAATTTCAAAGAGCACACGCTGGGATCGATCTCTGTGCTGATCTTGTGGATCGATTTTCAACGCAATGTAATAAGGAAAACGCTCTGCTGTCAACGCCTGCGTTTCTTTGCTAACGGCTCCAACCAAGTCTACGGCTCCACGATCAGCCTTACACCGGCCACGAACAGTAAGACTACGGCTCCATGAACAGCCTCACGCCGGCCACGAACAGTAAGACTACGGCTCAGAAGAAAACTTGATGCCACTTGATTCCAGTAGATGCACGCTTATGAACAGCAGGCGTTCACAAAACCTGCGCTGGAAATTCTTGAATGATATTCTAAAAAAAACATTTACAATCTGCACGCAGCATAAATTAAAAAATCCGACCTCTGCTGTGTAAAACCCCACGCTCGGAAATTCTTGGACTGCACCAATCTTTGACTGCACGCACGCTGACACCAACAGAAATCCGACCTCTGCTGTCAACGCTCACGCTCACATTCCACACGCTCCACGCGTTGGAGGGAGGCACGAACATCACCTCTCGATGGGTTTTGACAGCGGATGAGCCAAAGCTCAATCCAATACCCAACTGATCTGCGACCTCACTAGCTCTGATACCAAAATACAACAAAGGCACAGGCAGAAACGTGAGACAAAGCTCACACAACTCAATGAATTCAATTGCTCAATTACATCACACTTATATAGGAAACTGCACTCACCTAATCTTCCTGAAAACGAGGAAACACACCTGAATATGTGCAACCAATTCCTAATTAAACCCTCTCGTTCAACCACTCACAACTAATTCTATTTCTGCATTATTCTCACAAGGGGTGTGCATTGTTTGCAGTATTTGTAATAAAAATACTCCACGACTTTACCTCTCTATGAATTATTTTGCATGAGTGGTAATATTGAAGCGATTGGACAACAGATTGGATGACTCTTGTTGCTAGCCTCTGGCGAACAGCGCAATGGGCTTCAATAAAATGCTGGAGATCTAGCCCATCATAGACCTCTGAAATCATGTACACGTCCTTCGAGGAACCATATTTCCTCATTGTTTCCTACAGGTAGTGTGCGATGGGATTCAATATTGTTGGGTGTTTATCGGGTAGATGAGTTTGGAATATATTCATTTCATTCAATGTGTCCAGAGATGGCAGTGTTGAAACTGCCTTTTTCCAACAACTCCGCTTTGAAGTGCTTCAGTCATTATGTAGCTCCCGGAATGTCCAGGAGATGCCGCACTCCCGCCTCCTCTTTGTGGTTTCTCAATATTGTAGGACCTAAAAAAGGTTTTTGTAAGGGAGATATTAATAACTCATTAATAAGAATCTTCAATCCTAAGGTAGATATTATTTTACTCCTCTAACATCAAAATCAATGGTACATATTGGTACAAGTGGCAGTTAAGGATATTTGTTTTCAAATAAGGATGCTTTACAACGTAATTGAACAATTGCTCAATAATTCACATTATTTTAAGTAATTCACACTCAAATTTCAATTGTTTAATAATAATTCACATTGTATAATAATTAAACAATTGTAGAATAATTTGCATTGTTTTAATTAATTCACACTCAAATTGTCTAGAGATTGGCAATAAAGACATAATCATCACATGTTATCTATGTATATAAGCACAAATATTTATGTTGTCTATTCTAAGTATCTATGTACATGCCCCACATAGTGGCTTTATTTTCAATCCCAATTGGATGGGGTTGTGTCTCTCCTTATTTGTTAAGTAAATTACCATACCGTAAGTGTTGACTATCCTCAGTGACTCTGACCAAGAACAATCAATTAGAAGTCTCTAGGATCAATCCTTGTTACATATAAAATCTATGCTTTCTTCTTCTTTTGTTTGTCATGATAAGAATTGAAAACTAGAAAGAAGTGGAGCTTAAAGTTACTTTTCTGAGTATTACAAATCATTTAAATAATATTACATTGGAAACATCAACAACAAATGACTAGAGTGAAACTCGATTAAACTCGACTAAGTGAAACTGAACTCAGACATTTGGATGGATTCTTTTCACACCTAGAAGGTGGTTGGAATTAGATTCTCGAACACTCCCCCTTAATTACGACCACATCAAAATTTAATTAAGATACCTCCTCGTCTATGTCTCGGTGACACTTACAATTTAAAATTTTGACTTCAACTATATTTAGTTTTGTTCCTCTCTTCTTTGAGATTCTATAGCCTCTAAATTGTTTCACCATTTTCTTCTTGTTGTATTCTTCAAACCTCAATTTCTTCATTTGTTGGTGCATGTCTTCTATTTCTCTAGGTTGTCTAAGAATGTCTTGGATTTCCTCAAGAATTGACTAGTATGTGGGTTGTTGCCACATATTGTCTTTTGTAGTGCGTTTTTCGTCATCAATCTGCTGCAACATAAGATTGATTTTGAAGATGAATATATCCAACGAGATGAAAAAAATCAGCCACAAGTGGATGATGTCTGTGAAGAAATTGGAGAAGCAGCAAAGAAGGAGCACGAAGATTCTTGTGATCCCACTGTGCACAACCACAAGTGGACGAAAATTTGGTGAATCCAACAACACAAATTTTTTATGACAATTTGATGAATTCAACAACAGAGCTTGCTCTTGATGAGTTGGTGATACGAGAAAAAAATCTTGTGGATGATGATTTGGCGATTCGAGCAATAGAGCTTGCTCATGATGATTTGGTGAATCTAGCAATTGAGCTTGCTCATGAGATTTAAAATACTATGGTAAATCAAATGATTAATATTGTTCATATAAAATTTGATCAAGATTTGTTGGATAATGATGAATGGTTGCAGATGATGCAACAAAAGCATGATATCGACGTGATGTTATTTGGTGAGACAATCCCACCTGAGTGAGTGCAAGAAAACATGTATGTAGCAACACAGGTTAGTGAAGAAGAGACAAAGAGAGAGACATAGATAAAGATAGACAAAAATAGAGTTAGAGGCATATACAAAGAAAGAAGCCCACAAAGAGAAAACAGAAATCGAGGCAGAAGAAGGGAAGGAATCACAACAGAAGAAACCTCTCATTTCAGAGCATAAGGACCAGAACCAATGTGGTTTTGAAAATATTTTTAATTCTAACATTGATTTCAAGTGTGTAGGTATACATGATGATTATGAAAAAGAGTTAAATTTTCTTGAAACATGGCTTGCAAGACCATGTCTAGATAAGGTATGCACAAACCTATAGATATGAATTTTCAAAACAACATGCATGATGAACACATCAATGAAATTTTTAGGTATTGGAGTTTTGAAGAAATAAAATTTTATTCTCATCTTATGTTGTAGCATATTGATGATGAAAAGAGAACTACAAAAGGCAATATATGGTGGCAGCCCACATACAAGTCATTTATTGAAGAAGTCCGGGACTTTCTGAGGCACCCTGGAATAATATAAGATATGCACCAAAAAGTTAGGATACTGATTTTTTAAGAAAACAAAAAGAATAAAATGTTGAAATAATTTAGAGGCTATAGAATCCGAAAGAAGAGAAGAAGAAAACTAAATCTTGTTGAAATCAAATTTTGAAATTGTAGGCCTCGCTAAGGCATAGACTAGACGGTATCTTAATTAAATTTGTATGTGGTTGTAATTAAGGGGGAGTGCTGGGGAATCTAATTCCAACCACGTGCTAGGTGTCAAAAGTGTCCATCCAATTGTCCCTGTTCAGTTTCAGTTTGTTCAGATTAGTTGAATTTCACTCCAGTCATTTATTGTTGATGTTTCCATTGTAATATTATTTAATTCATTGGTAATACTTATAAGAGTAATCATGTGCTCTACTTCTTCCCATTTTTCAATTCTTGTCACGTCCAACCATTTGGCAGCTAGGATGATGACACACATGGTCCTAGTCACACTACACTATAGCTATGTTCTTGCTTTTGTTTGGAAAAGTAGAATAGGGGAAATGTCTAATTTAATATCTCTGAAAATAGGTTACTTCCAACTCAAATAGAGAAGAATCCTCGTTAGGGCGGGGCAAGCGCTAATGTGTGATGAGGTATTCTAGTTAGTTTGACAAAATTTCTGTTTTGAACATTGTTCACAACAACAAAAAAATCGTGAAGGTGGGGTTGTACCCCATGAGACTCACAAATTATTTGATAGTAAGCAAATGCACTCAATTAGATATATTTGTATGGATTAACTCAAAAATCATAGTGATAAGAATCGAGACATTACACTATCACATGTTTTCATTGTTCTCCTAAAAATTTCTCCAAAAATGAGCATCTTAGTTGTTTTTCGCTTTCTGTTATCTTATTTTACCAATGAAAAATGAGTATTTAAATTTAATGTAGGCTGTGGGATTTCAAAATCTAGATCTCAATAGTGATTTGGTCATTTCATTCAACATAAAATCTTGGTGAGGAATTCATCTTGGGATATTCAATACTAATGCTATGGATAACTTAATAACTTTCATAAAAAAGATAAAGAGGGTTGGAAGAGTGCCTAGTGATCATGGTGAAGAGAATGGTTTGGAAATATTTGGGATGCCTTTCCCTCGATACCCATTGTGGAAGCACAAAGCTCTGAGAAATACCTTTGTACTATAGAGGATGATTGCAATCAATTTCTTACCAGGTGGACTAGACTTATTTTCCTTACGTTTACGTTAAATAGTTGAAAATGGAACATATTTAAGAAACCTCTGCACATATATTCGTTGTGGATAAGATTTAATTGTGTCGAGGTGTAAAGGATGGTTCATCCTCCACACAACCCATCCTTCGCACAACTTCATATTATAAAGTGCAACTCCCAACCACACATCTTCCAAAAAACTTGACACCTAGAGTGAATTGTTACACATGGATGAGGTTCATAAACTCAAAATTAGTGGCATTCATACAACTCAAATATATATAAATGTACATAGATGAACTGGACAATATTTGTGGGTCATATTTTATTTTAAAAAGTGACATGATTAATCGAAAAATGTATTTATTTTAAATGCATTGTGCAAAGAACATGCAAGGAGAGGATGAGATGTTGATGCTAATAAATCCGCTTCATGCTCTCAATCATAAAATTACCATATCAATAGTTGTCATGAAATCCATTTAAATATTTCATAAAAATATATAAAAATCTAGCAGAACGAGTCGGTGCACTAGCCTGAAAATGGGGTAGCTCAATGCTCTCCATATGGGAAATGCGTTGTAGCACCTTGAAAACTATGAAAACATTGGTGGATTCCAACCTTGAGTGTGTTTGGAGGAAGCTTCGCAAACATAGCCTCCGAGGTGATGGAATCGTGGGGAAAATTTTGGACCATGTTCAATTAATACTAGAGGCTAGGACTATGCCAAATTGTAGGTATTCTCCTTGTTATAATTTTCTAATGATATATATCTATCAACTCTTGATACCAATTTGACCATCCATTAATGCAATTCATTTTCTAAGTTTTAAATGATTAATTTTTTTTTTTGAAAATCATAAACATTTAATTAGCTTTTGCTTTGATTCCATTGAACAATAAATTTAGCATTCTTAGGGGTCTTATTGCAGACCTCCACCTTTCTCGCTTTAAAAAATTCGGCTATCCAATTTTTCAACTTTAAAAACTCAACTTTGTTTTCATACATATTTGAAGGTTTGACAAACATTTTAGCCAAAATTTTAAATGGATGTTGAGACTTCTTCTATATACAATTTAATGAAAGTTTATCTAGACTTTATTCGAGGTGACTTTTGTATGTATATCATTTACCTAATCTTTGTTGAGACTTTATGTATGAAATCTTCCTTGTGGTTTTAGTTTTCATTTTCCCTATGGTTGTAGGCATGTTGACATGAGGATGTTACATGTTTCCATATGGTTTCTTGTTTTTCTGTCTCACATTGTATATAGTTATGCATAACTAAAATCAGTAATATATTTAGATTCCTAAAACGAAACGAATAAGATATACAATTTTGAAGCGCCTAATGAAGGATGTTGATTTTACTATATGGTAGTTGCTGTGTTGGTCTATCTATACAATATCTGATGTGGGATGTTGTTCCTACTATATGGTAGTAGCGGTACAAATCTAGCTATATGATATTTATGGCTCGATTTGGGTCTCCTGAAAACGCTCGACCTAGAACCTAAAATTATACTAGTTAAGGAGATAGAACAATAGAATGAGGTGTTGGTTTTCTTGGCTAGCCTTTTGGTCTAGAGGAGTGGAGAAAGAGTGAAAAAGGACTCGATCATGTTCTATTTCTCCCAAATTCACTTCGATAAATATCAAAAAATGAAAATAGGGTTTCGTGAGTCATTGAAAGTAAGGGAATTGGGTTCAAAGTTGTCACATTGGAAGATTGAGCCCTTGATAAATCGATAGCTATAGGTGGGGAATTCATGGTTGAAACAATAAAGAGTAATCTAGCAGTTGAGAGTTGTTTAAACAACATTCGGTAAGAGAGAGGAGGGGCAAGCTGGGTTTTCCTTGCAGCAGTGCAGGGAAGTCTTTATGATCATTTTGAATTTATTCTCATCTCTATTATCATTTATGTAGAATAAAGTAGATATCCAATTACCATGTTAGTTTTATGAAACTTAAAGACATTCAAATCCGTTTCAGTTACACACACACACACACACACAGAGATATATATATATATACATACATATATATATATATATATATCTATATATATATATATATATATATATATATATATATATATATATATATATGAAAAATGAAGCCATGAACCTACTAGAATTGGCAAAAAACCATTTTGGAGACTAAATGGGATAAGAACTACGTCATCGACAAACAATGTATGCTCCTATCAAGAGGTATAGGAAAACATAGGGAAGGACTGGGCCAAAACACATTCAAAGTAGCATTCCCTATTTTCATTTGGTAGAGTACATTTCAACCTTTAATCAATTCCTTTAGAAATCAAAATCAATTGAAAACAACAACAAAGTTAAAGGTAATAGAAGAATTAGTAGTTACATCACACCTTTCAACTGCCACTTCCCTACCAAATGCTCTTATAGTCATACACCATATTATGAAGTTAGGATTTTTTACTCACAATATATCACTAGCATCAGAAGGAAGGGAGTGGTCCATGCAAGGCTTACATACAAATTTTCAATACCTAGGTGATTTTAATGATTAATTATAAGGATTACTTTATATATCACTCCTACTAGTTTTTTTCCCTATTCGAAAATAAGGGGCGGTGGGAGTTGTTGAGCTAGAAGCAACATGTACATTGGGTGAGGAAGTACAGAAGGAAGAATTATATGTCATGAGATAAGGCGTGGTTTTATATCACTTGGAGTATAAAGCGAAGCCACAACAGGATCAGTTGCATTGTTGTCAATGTGACCCAAACTTTAGAAGCTGATAATTTATGACCTTCTTGATATAATATTTTTCTATTGCAAAATTATAAATTCAAAAGTATTGTAATTGCTATGAATTCTTTTATATGTTAACAATAAGAGAAGTATATCAATATCAAAGAAGGAAAAAATTAGTTAAATAACACATCTACAAAATAGTTACGAAAAACCTTGGAAAATTTGTATAATTTCGAACAATAAATAAATGTAAATCAATATGAAAGAAAAATTGTAGTAGAAAGGAGAGAAAGTGTTATTGTCCAAATACGATATTGATAACTAAAATGCAATGATAATTTAAATAAATTCCTTCTCATTCTTCAAAAGTGTTACTAAGATATCAATGAAAAGCACAAAGGAAAATCTTGATGAAGAACTAACCCATTCACTAATCCTTTGACATGGAAAAAGTAAATTTTCAACACTTTAAATATTAACATGGGAATTTAGAGAAATCAATTGATATTCGTAATTTATCTTAAAATTCCTTCAAACTCTATATCATGTATAAGAAAAATTCCTTCAAACACTATATCATGTATCAAAACAATACACTAGTAGTTCCCATAGATAAAACTCTTTGCATAATTTCCTCAATCCAATGGAATACCATAGATAAAAATCCTTTCATAATTTCCTATATGAAATGAAATTCATAAATGAAGAGATATTGTATGGTGAGTGAAATTACAAGTTCAGACAAAAATGGGAAAGTACGGAAAATATGCTTAGAAACCTATGGCAGTTCTCCTAATCAATCGTGAGACATGATAAATTATTAAATTTGTAGCAACCCATCACTAAAAAATTATGAGTGAAGTGCAATATTCTTAAATATCCCTAGTATTGCTATGTTATACCCTAACCCCAACTATTATGCTACTGACGCCACACTTTTTCTAAAACATACCATACAACTAGTATAAAATGATGAAATTAGTGACTAGGTGACTAAAAAAGATAGTCACTGGAATTATTTCAAGACAATTTCTACTAAATTTTAGAAATTTTAAGTGATCGAACTAAAAGTGACTAACTTAAATGACTAATTTATTCTAGGAATAAAATATAATACTAGATAATAAGTGGCTAGACTAAAAACGACTAATTTAAATGACTAACTTAGTCTAGGAATAACATATACGAGTAGATAATTTGAGACAACTAAAACGAATAACTTAAATGATTAATTTAGTATATGATTAAAATATATGACTAGATAATACGTGAAAAAATTAATAATGATTAACGTAAATGACTGTTATAGTCCAAGAATAAAAATATGACCAAGTAACAAGTACAACAAGTATATGAATTAGTAATTTATGTTAGTAATTTTTAATTGTGGACAAATTATTTGTTATGGGTTTTTTGCGGCATTGTTACATATGATGGTTTATTATTGCACTAGATTCATAGAGATTAATTTGATTAATTTGAATTCAAAGTATGTTAATTTATACATGGTCAATTGATTTAAATCTAGAAGTTTACTCTAAATCCATATTATTCCATAGATACATGCATTACAAAAATGTTCGCGAATTCTAATAATGCATTCACATTCTTAGAATGTGAACACACTATTACTAGAAAGCCATACAAACTAACAAGTCTTATGGCTCTTTAATTGTGTAGAATAACATACCATGGCTCCCATATCCAAGTTTAAATCCAAATATCCCTTAGAGAGTATGTATGCGGTTGTTTGGGGGTTAATTCATGGTCCTTGAACTCAAGAAGCTTTATTTAGGGCCTAAGTCCCTCTTTTCTCATATCCTCAAGAAATTACATTCCCCAAGACCCATTCTTACCATGTAAACCATACCCACAGTGACAAAGATCCCCCATATAGTCCAAATATCCCCTAGATATGTTCCATTTAGTAATTATAATACTTTCTCAACACGATTGATCATGGGAAGATTCAAATGTGACCCAAGCACCTTATGACATTTCCTTGACCATGGTTAAGGCCCAAAGACCCGAATATGTCACATAAAACCTTAAAATAGCACCCATGTCACACCTAAAGGCTAGATATATCTTAGATAGGATATGTGTGCTCATCCGAGGTATTATTCACGTCACTTGAACTAAATAAGTTTTGTTTAGTGACAAAGGATCTTGTTTTCCTCCCATATACATCATAGATGCAATAAAACCCATCCTTATTATGTAAAAATTACTATTTATTCCCATATTTCCAATCTAATATTGTGGTCATGGACATTAAATATGAGAAAGACTTCTTTTAAGCATAAGGCCCTCTTTCATTCTGTGGCAAATATATAATAACTAACTCCAATATATGATGTGGAAAACCTCATAATGGAACCCTTATCCTATATGGAGGCCTACAAATCCTCAAAGATGATTTATATTGTTCTTTATGGTGTTTTTCATGCAATTTTAGCCAAATAGGTTTCATTTTGGGATTGAGGCCATTGTTTTCATCCCTTTACAATGGTACAAACCTAAGACCCATTATTTATATGTAAAACATACTAATGGCACTAAATATATCCCATATATTCCTAAGATCTCCTAGAGAGGTTATGCGTTGTTCTCTGAGAACTACTTCCAGAGCTTAGTCATCAAAGATTAAAATAAGGCATAAGCCCCTTATGACGTTTCTATTTTGACCAAGCCTATACTTGTAAGCATCATATGTGATTTAAAAGCCTCATGATTTCATTAAGGTCAAATGATGATGATCAGAGAGCCAATCATAGTGTGAAAAAACCTTTGAATGGTAGACACATCCCTTCTAGAGGCCAATGAATATCTTTTAGAGATTATAATTTATGCGGTGGTTTTAAAAAAATTAACGGCTACTAGTTATTTAGGAATTAATTCCATTTTATTTAATGTCCTTCTTTGGCATTAGTAAAGGCCATGAGACTCATTATTATTGTGAAAAACATTTAATAAGTACCCATATTCCCAGCAAGAGGTCTCGTTCACGAAAATTGAGCATGAGAAAGATTAATTTAGGGAATAAGGCCACTATTTTCCTCTCCTAACCATAAAATAGACACTAAGTCTGATATGTGGTGAGAAATAATCCTATGGTTCCCATGTCCGAACTTAAGACCAAATATTCATTAAAAAATATTTATGTGGTTTTTAATTCTAGCTAATTTTCACTGACACTAACAAGCTTCTTGTAAGGCCTATTTCCCTTGTTTACCTCCCCTACCCATGGTACATTCCTTAAATCCTGTAGATGGTGTCAAAAGAATACTAACGTAGTTGATATCCCATATATTCCTAAGATTATATATAGAGGATATATGTGGTTGTTCAATGCCAAATTCATTGCCCTTGAGCACGAGAATATTCATTTTAGAAATAAAGGCCCATTTTACCTTCCCCCTACTAATTCTTATCATGCAAAGAATAATAATGGTGCCCAAATTCCTAGTCTAAGGCCCTTTTCACATCCACTGCTAAAGGCCTTAAAGTTATTCCTAGTGTGCAAAATGTGGTAATGTTGTGCAAATATTAGCAAACATAAAGTCACCAATATAAATTCTCCCATTGGTCATAACCTCTCAAAGTTCTAAATCTAGGAAATTGGCCCGATTGTGATAGGTGGAAGCTTAGTCCAAAAAAACAATAATTGTCAAACTTTAGTAGGGGACATGTTACCATACCTTTTTATGTCTATACTAAAACAAGAAAAAACCACATAATTTTAATTTTGAGTATTTTAAGTTTTCTCAATACGTGGGAAAGGATGACCACATAAACAAATATAACCTCAAAAATATTATACTATTGAAATACAGAAATATCATTTCATAAAACTACTAATTATATTTGAAAGTTTTACATATTAAATAATTTATATACCACGTAATATCTTATTTATTGTATTTAATTTTTAATCTAATACTATATATAGCTTTTTGTTTTAAATATTATTATTAACATTTAATTTTATATTTTGATTTTTAATTTTCATTTTAGAATAATTTCAATTCCCGCTCCCAATTCCCGCCTGCAAAAATGTACCCTGCACTGTTGGAACACGATGGTTGCTAGATATGTGTAGAATGGGTTAGTTGATGTGCCTTTCAATTTGTTTTTTTTGAGAAAATTCCTAAACGAGATATGGTATAAGCCTTACCAGATGATGATCCAATTAGAAGTTAATTACCTCAATTACCAAGAAAAGGCACCAGTAGCTATATAAGAAGCATGATGAGTTAAGAAAGCAGCATGATGAATTAAGAAAGACCTTACTAGGTGAGATTACCAATATATTTCTTTACATAACTTAGAGGTGATAGGATCGAAGGTAAGCATAACAGATATCTAGAAAAGAACGAAAGGGAATAGCGAGATTCTATACCTGATCCTAACATGAAAATATGTACACTGTTAGAATTTAAGAAAGAATGTTAGGCCACCTGGACAACCACCATTATTACAAGTTATGTAGAAAATGGCTATTTTTATTAGGCTAAACTATTTCAACATATGCAATTAAGAAAAATAAAACACAGTGCTGAAACCTTCCCGAGCATTCTGCTAGCTTGTGCCAATTTGGTAGCTCTCAAGTCTATCAAGATCTCCACTGGGATATAGTTAAAAGTGTATTTGAGTCTGATGTGTTTTTTGGGAGTGCCCACATAGACATGTGTGAAAAAGGTAGTAGCATACGTGATGCTGGTAAAGTTTTTGAAATAATGTATATAAGAAATGTCAGCTCCTGGAATGCAATGATTGCAGCATATGTCGTGCATGGATGCGACAAGAAGGTCCTCAACCTCTTTGAACAAATGAAACACTCCAGTACAAAACCAAATGAGGTAACATTTGTTGGTGTTCTCTCTACATGTTAGCAGACAGGCCTAGTCAATGAAAGCTGGTGATACTTCAATTCCATGACCACATATTACCACATTACACCTAAAATGGAGCACTATTGTTGTATGGTTAACCTTCTTGGTCGAACTGAGTGCTTGGATGAAGCGGATGACTTTATCAATAAAATTCGGATTGAACCTGAAATTGTTTTGTGGAAGTCTTCGTTGGTTGCTTCTACAGCCCATGGCAATGTGGAGCTAGGATAAAATGTGGTAGAACACCTTTCTAAATTTGGCCCGCCTTTCTAACTTGAGCCCCATCATTATTGGATCTTTGGCTACATTAAAACCTTTATGGTGAAACTTATTGGTGGGATGATATTGAAATAGTATAAAAATTATTGAAACCAAAAAAAGTCATGGATACAACTGGATTTGGATGGATAAATAGATGTATACTTTTCTTGTGGGCAAAGGTTATATATCTGTCAAATAAAATTTTCACAAAGTTCGAAAGATTTTTCAATTTTCCACTTTTTTTTTTCAGTTAAAGAAAATAGAGTTGCACGTTTTTTATTTTCAGCTATTTGTCACCAGTGCATCACTTAATAGAACCACACCAGTGCATCCATTCATAACATGGCACCATTGTGTAGTAGCTAAAATGCACCGGTGTGGTTATCTGTACATTAGCACCAATTTGTGGTTAAGGCTACGAAATTACTTTTAGGTGTGTACACAAAAAATTATTGAACTCCAACCATAAAAATTACGATTTAGAACTTTTTTTATTCTTGAGAATTAGAATTAGAATTAGAATTGAGAATTAGAATTGGATAAATTCTTGATGGAAATAACTATTCTTCCAATGCATTTTGTTTATTGCAGGTGGTCCCCACTAATTATGTGGAGAGAATGCAATGTGGGGCATGTGAAGATGCAATACTACAGGACCGAAGTGGGCAATTGTGCCATGTGAACTCTTACACCATTTTCGGTCATCTAACCTATTACTATTAGATGGACCTAAGTACTCCATGAAGGACCAATTTTACCCTAAGTAAAATTGCTTTCACTATGAAAAATATCTTAGTAAACCACCTTTATTAAGTTGTTTATGGTCTAAATAGGAAACCCCATGAGGAAATATTAGATAAAT
This sequence comes from Pinus albicaulis, assembly GCA_034641835.2. Taxonomy (NCBI): domain Eukaryota; kingdom Viridiplantae; phylum Streptophyta; class Pinopsida; order Pinales; family Pinaceae; genus Pinus; species Pinus albicaulis. The sequence goes on from CM076582.1 coordinate 1,409,721,240, forward strand.
CTACATTTGTTCGATTTTCCTCAGGGAATAATTAGTTAAACAGTAGTTTAATTAATATTCCTGGTCATATTTAACCCAAAACAGAAAATTTAATTAGATAAATCATTATTTATCTTATTATTTTCTAGGAATAATTATTTCAACCTTATTTAAAAAATATTCCTTGTTAAATATAACTAAATCATTTATAAATAATTAAATAAATCATTATTTATTTGATTATTACTTAACCACATCTTTAAAATAATAAATAAGTCATGTATTTATTTATTATTTACAAATAAAATGATTTGACCCAAGTCAAATTCTTTTTCCCTCCAACAAATATAATAAAATATTCCATAAAATTTGGATCTTGACTTGATTAATAATATTTTAATTATGCATCAATATCTAGACTAACTCAATATTTTGTTATAAATAGAAGGGTTTTTCCATTCACTCACTACCTTTTGTAGATCACTCTGGATATATACTTTCAGCCTGACTTTGATCGACCATCATTGTCATATTTTTCTATCATTTTTCTTGGGAAATCCCTTTGAGTTCCATGTTTGTCTGTGTTTTCTACACCATCAAGATAGAGGGATTTTAGATCTGAAATGCTAAGGACTTAAAAGAACCCATCCCATTGAGGAGGACTGGTAACATCCTTCTATGTTTTCCTCCCAGGTGCCATAAATACAAAATTCTTTAAACATATTCTTGTCTTGTCTATTGGATGCATGGAGCAACTCGTTTTTTTATTTACTACTTAATGTCCTTTAATGTATAGATCTAGACTTTGCAGCATTTATATTGGTCACCTAATTGTAGATCTAAAGATATTGACAGCTATTTCTGCTATTAGGATTGTTTGTTATGTGCGGCTAAAGCAAGCCTTTTTCGTACACTTGTGATTAATATTCATACCGAAAACTGCCGACTCCACACGTGTTTACGATTACGATGTCTATCGTTTTTTAGATCCCTGCATATCCAGCTGCTTCAAACCTTAAGATTTCTCTTCAGCTTCATGTTTTATTTTTCTTGATTTTGTTTGCAACCTATAAAACCCTAAAAATTTGAAAATTCTAACTTCTGTGCTTTTCTAGACCTATTGTGCAGGTGATCGGCATCAGCCATAGCTGAGATAACACATTCTTCTGAAACCTGCTCCTGAAAGTGTTGGAAGTGTAGGTCGCACTTTTTGGGCCAAAACCCATGACATGAACCTCCAGGGCATAGAAAACAGGCCAAAACCTATGAGCTCTTCTGAAATCAGGTCAAAAAATGTGACCTCGACTTTTTGCGGGAGGTTTTCTGAAAGTTTTCTGGGTGTCTGGGCCTCTGTTCAGGGTTGTTTGACCTCCATCTCGGCCCATTTTGGACCTATAATTGTCCTGTTTTGCTCATCTAAGTGGGTACCTAGCCCTCTAGGGCCTCAGTACCCTCCACCTTTTGTCGAAGAGTTTTAGCTGCTGCAGGTTGTCTGAAATTTTAGTTTTTTTCAGCCATTTTTCAGATTTGATGTCTTCCCTTCAGATCCACTTCAGATTGGTTATTTATCCATTAAAAACACCTCCTTTCAGTTTTGTTTTGGTTTTCCTCTAGGGTCCCCTCTGCTTCCCTCCAGGAGATAGCTTTTCTCCACCTCATTTACAACAATTTTTCCTCTGATTTTTTGTTGTTTTTTTGCAGCTATTTTTTCCCACCTATAGACTATTTTTTTAGAGGCCCACTTCCTTGGGTTTATATTAATGAATGAGTAGTTGTTTATTTTCTGTTATTTCAATTTCATATACTGTTATCTGCAGGTTTATTTACAGTTATACAACACATTTTTTCCTTTTCTCTACAAACATCTCGGTTTAAAAATTAAAATTTACACACTTAAAACACACACCGTAAGTGAAGAAGAGCTTCGTTAACACTGCCAAGCAAAGACATTAAAACATTATAATCAATTGATCCTGCACCTCTCCTCCCTTGTTTAGACATTGTAATCAGTTGATACTTCATCTCCTCACCCTTGTTGGTCTCCCTTTCCTTTTTTCCTTATTTGTGCTTTCACCATTGCACCTCCAAGGCATTTATCCCGGAGGCTTCTTGGCCTTCATTCTCAATTTCTAGTAGGAATAATTACTCCTCCACGTAGGATTCGAGTTAGTCCTCCACTGATTCCACACTTTAACTCCTCTTTTGTTTCATTGGGTTCCCTTTCTGGTTCTGCCCCTGGTTCTCCCCCTATTACCTTCACCATGTCTGATTCAGGACCTAAAGCTGGTGGTAATCCCAACCCTAATGCTAGGAATACTACTAGTGGGACCGCAATAGGAAGTACCCCGCCCACTCTCTTGATCCCCTATATGGTAGGCCTCAATCTTCCCAATTTTAACCAGTTGATCAATGACCCTATACACCGTGATGCTAGTTGGCCTGATATGCTAGGCAAGCTCCCTTCTGAAATTCCCAAGTTTCAAGGTCTTACTGGAGAAGATTCTACAAATCATGTTCGATCTTTCCACATGTGGTGTTCGTCTAACTCCATTTCCGATGACTATGTGCGTCTTCAGTTGTTCCAACATATGGTTACTAGCGAAGCTTCTAAGTGGTATGTTGATGAGGCCTCATCCTCTCATACCACCTTTGTGACTCTTGCCCGGGCTTTTTTTTCTTATTTCTAGCTTCCCCTTCGTTATGACACTGGTACTAAAGAAAGAGCCTATGTCGAGCCCCTACCTTCAAAGACTGTGACTACATGGACTGGTTCCTTGGATCTCTTTTTCCTATTATAGGCAAAGATGTCGCATCACATTTCCCTCACACCGAAGAAGCCTCTCTCCAGATTGCCTTAAAATATGACCTCATCTACGCTGAGTCGAGTTATGTTTATACCATTCTACATGATCTTCCTAGACCCAGTGGTGCCAACGCACCGAGGGCATCTCATGTCGCCGATGGTATCATTGGAGCTCTTTCTCATCCATATGCTCAGCCTCCCATGGGCTATGGTTTTCCTCAGGGAGGGGCCAGCACCTCCAGTATTTTCCCCCCTTCCGGTAGCATGTATCGAAGATATGGCATGCCTCCTCCTTTTTCCCAACCTCATATTTACCACAATGCTATCCAACCTCCTTATTATTCGTATGCACAGCCTGGTGCTCTAGCTCCTCAAGAATTAGCACCTCCTCCTCCCTTGCCTTCCCAAACCCCGCAACAATAGCCACCACCCCCTCAACGGTAGGTGTATGCACAACAGGGCGCGACTAATCCTCCTCCCTCCAAAAAAGAAAAGGAAAGGCACTTAGAATCAATCAACCCCTCGTAATCCTGGACCTAATCGATAAAATAATGCTCCTAACACTGCTAACCAGCAAGAGGGCACTCAGCCCAAACAGGACAGGCCTATTCGCGCGAACAACAATTGTTCTTGTTGTGGTGTTTATTGCCATTACACGCATGATTGTCCTCTTTTACCACAGATGAAGTAGATGTGGGAGTATCAAGCAGCCTTGCGAGGACAACAATCCTCCCCTTCCATCCCACCCAATCATGCACCTAGTCAGCCGGCTATGTTTACTAATCCTTTCCCTCAAAAAGGATTTATGGCTACCCAACCACCTGAAGGTCAGGTGGCCACTCAACCTCCTCCATATGGTACCTTCGATTACTAGATTCGCATGATGAACTTTGACCAACCTATAACCATTGACCTCAACCTTCAGACTCGGTCCCATCAGTACAACAAACCTCCCGCTATGTATGTCCCCGAGCCACCTTCTTCAGGTTATATAGAGCATCTTCTGAAAACTAGTGGTCCTTTACAGATCCCTCAACCTAAGGCAAAGGTTCATACCAAGATCCCAAAGGGGCCACTACAAAAAAATGTTGCTTCTGGCAAAGCTGCCCATTCGTATAGTATTGTAGATGACTTGGCACAATCTCCTACTGCCATCTCAATGCTGGAACTCCTCCAATCATGTTCTTCACAAAGAAATGCTCTACGATCTACCATGGGCATTGTAGATCCTTCAGATGATTGCTTGATCGTCTTCGATGATGACCATTCAGAAAATCCTTCTCTTCCTACTTCCGTCACCTTCCAAATCCTAGTCAAGATCCATAACACCAACGTTTCTCAGTGCATCATTGATGAGGGGGCATCCACCTATGTGATGTCTACCTCGGTTTGGAAGCAACTCGAATCACCTAAGTTGGCTTCTTCTAGGATCACTCTTTGAGCATGGGATGGCCACGCCTCCCATTGTATTGGCTTATCCTGCAATTTTCCTATTACTCTTGTGGGCAAGAGTATTTTCATTGACGTAGAAGTCATTGATGCCCCCTTAGACCACAACATTCTATTGGGTTGTAGCTACACTTGTGCAATGCCTGTTGTCCCATCTGCAGTTCATCGCAAGATTTCCTTCCCTCATAACAGAAATATAGTCACCATTAACCATTTGACATATTATGAACTGAAGTATGAGACCTCCCTTGAGTCCATCATCTCTTCGGTGGCTAATAAGAAAACCATTGATCCATTGACCAGTGTCTCACCCGGAGTCTATAAAGACTCCTATTTTCTTGGTAAATTCCCTAGTCCTCCTCCTCCTGTCTCTAATCCCATCTCATCAAATGTTTTCATGATGAAATCATCTCTGGCTTTCCTCAAGCAGCCCGCTTCAGCTAGTCAGCAACCTTGCCATCTGCAACCTACTCCTAGCCCTTTGATTCAGCCTTCTAGACACCTCCTCTTGCCCCTTTACCTACCACTGGTATCCGTGAGCCTCTCTACCCTCCAGGAATGGTTCCTCCAGGCCTTAGCCATATTGGAGCCGTCCTACCTGGCCATTACCCCTTCGGTGAGATACCGTTCCTAGCTCCCCCTCCTGGAGTGTACTCGGTACCTGTCATGGCCACCCTATCTCTTCCTAACCTGACCCTGGGGATTCCCGTCTGGTAACTTGATCCCTTAGCCACTACCCCACCTTGTCAACCCAAACCTTACCTTGCTTTTACCCCAGTTCAACCGGTCCCTATGAATTCTCTCGTTGTTACAGTGCCTCAGCCACCTGAACAGGAGCCTTCTCCTATTGCAATAGCTTCGGGGAAAAAGGGAAAAGATTGCAAGAGGGCATCCAAATACAAGGCTTCCCTAACTGACCCTTCTCCTCCTCAGCCTCCAAAGCCTTGTTCTCTTTGTGATTTCGTCATTCATGCCACCCATACCTTTCCTAAATTGCCCCGTATCAAGACCATGGTTAATGTTTCATTCCCTGAGTCTACGGTCCCTGAAAAATCTGCTTCTTCCTCGACTGCAGCCAAGAAACCTATGACTATTCACACCAACCAACCTTGTGCTTTGTGTGATCTCCATGGCCATTATTCCCACCATTTTCCCTGCCTTACGCATTACCGCACCTCTTTAGAGGTAGTTCGAGAGTACGAGGTGGAAGAGAATCAATCCGCCTCTCCCATCCTTGCGCAGTATGTTGCGGGCCAGCTTGAGAATTTACCCGCTCCCATTGACATTCCCCCTCCTAATGTCGAGATGACAGAGCCTGCGGTCACCATCCTCTACCTGTAATCATCCATGAGACCCTCAGTGGAAGCTCCCTCTGAATCTTCCCCTTTTGTTTCGCTCGACCTCCCTTCAGCGATCACCTTGGGCTCAACATCGGTAGATCCTTTATCTGCTCATTCTTATGTCATCCCCCATGATGATGCACATGTGAACCTCTCTTCTCATGATGATGATTTAGGTAGCTTTTCTATGTCATGTGGTATCCCTTCCTATATTCACTCCATCTTCTATTGTGATGATGACATCATGGAAACCTTGTCCACCGCTGACCTCATATTTTTCGCCTATAAGCGGAATGGCACCCTTCGTGTCTATGGTGACTTTTGTGGCCCGATCACAAGCTACACCCAAGGTAGCTCCCATACACCACCTTCTCGTTGGTGTGAGGGTAGTAGACATCCTATCCAGATAACTCCCTCTCGCAATGTGTTTTCGATTTCTGCTGTGCACTTAGGTTGCTAGCAATGTTCACCATCCACCTATTTCTTGTCTTGTGGCACCTTTCAGATGGACCTCCCATCCACACCTTATCTCGGTTATGCTAATGGTGCAAGTCACTACTCCTGGAATCTAGCCTCGGTAGGTTGGGCCATCTTTACCCCCTTGCATTTGTTGGTTCTCTTCAATGGTGTATGCATTGGTACGACTACCAATAATCAGGCCAAATATGATGCAGTGCGAGGTTTATTAGCCGATGCCCTTTCCAATCACATCTTTGACCTTCATGTTCATTTAGATTCCCTACCTATTTTCATGCAATTGAATGGTGTCTATCGTGTGCATAATCTTATCCTTTTTAGAAGATATTTACGAGTGAAGCTTTTGATGCGTGAATTTGAAATCATGACATTCAGTCATGTACCTGGAGTAGAAAATCACTATGTAGATAACATTGCAAATAATTTTCTATATTGGTATTTAGAACATGAATTTAACACAAGAGAATAACATAAAACCATAAAAACGATGCATATCCATAATATCTGCCATATAAAATCTTTTAAAGTCCATTAACTCTAATACATATGACATGTCCATACCATGTTACAAAAACACAAAACTGGGGGCACCACTTGTCCCTACAAACCTAATCACTTTCTGGAGGATCTTGAGCCAATAGCTTTGCTCCTACAGCTTGTAGATCGCACATCCCCTGTCAATCCATCACCATGTGCCGCATGACCCCTCGCCACTCCGAGGGTAGACCAATACATAGCTCTATGTATTGGTCCTCTAAGTCTTGCCAACTACGCTTTGAAACAAGGGTCAGAAGCCTCTCACATCTATGACAGATTTCATCCAGGAGGGTTGATGCATCCTAATTTTATGGCACCCCCGATCCACTAGGTCCTACAGCTCCTGATACTACTGGCCGTCCCATATACCTGGCTGGTTTTACTAGTGCTATATGTACATACCAAAAATGAAATAATCACTACCATTTACAATATTCTCCAACTTTACAATGCACATAAAAGATTAGCAATTTGTCACTTACCATCAGGTCCCCATACTTCACCAAGTGGCAAAGGCAAGTCCGGTTCCCCAAAATAACTCATCCAATTATAGGGATAGTCATCTATGTACAATGGAATCTGATCCCAATGAGAAAATAACTCAGGTTGGAACACCCGTCCAACCACCCCACCTCCTCCTCTACACTGTAGTCGCCCCTACCGGTGCATCCTGGGCTCCTTTGGGCCCCCATCCTGGAGCTTTATACGAGGTTGAACAGTCAGGATCTTCTCAAAGAAGAGTGGGCATAACACTATACCATACACACAGTCATGGTTCACTTGCCACTTGCATAGCGACAACTATCGTTTCACAGATGAAAGCATCATTTGCCATAGTAGGTCTCACTCAACACACTCTCCACAAGCATCATCTCCCCTCCATTTATGTGGTGGAGTGCCTGGTTGCCCAGGATCCGCAGCAACGCTGTAGTGATAGCATGGGTCTCTAACCTCTCTAGATCACCAATGGGTATCTGTGTCCCCTTGACATGGATACCTGGTCAAAAATGGCAATCTACAAAATCCATGATGTTCCGCCCTCATGGTAACACTGGCTGAGTATTCCCGACCATCCCAAGTGGTGGGAGACCAATCAGAAAATATATATCCTAGACCATCAACTCAATCTGGTGCCCTTGCACTATAAAGACCTCATGGTCCAGATCCCAATATCTGACAATCCGGGCCAGCAAGGGCTCTCCAGCTCTCATTAGTGGGTTCTCTACAAACTTTAGAACCCCAAACCTGGCCAATGCACTGCGAACACCCTGATCCTCTTGGATATCTGAAAGTAATGTGCCAAGGTCTCTTTCTCTCCAGTTGATCTGTAATTCTGCCATATCTACACAAAACCATCATATTTGTTAGTGTACAGATAGTAAAGACTGTATCCAAACATAAAAACCTATTTCTGAGCCAAAAAATAACATATAAAAACCCCTCCCTGTCAGGTCTCACTTTTCAGGCACAATCTTGGGAGAGGTCACAATTTTTTGCCCAAAACCAGCTACCCAGGTCGTAGATTTTTCCCAAAAAAGTGCGACCCAGTCATGAAGAGGAGAAAGGGCCTATTCCTAAGCTCTCGGTACCTAAACTGAACTTTCAATCCACTAAAACGAAAGAGTATGGTTAGGCCTCTTACCCGCAACTGATGGATCGCGATTCCAATGGTCGATTTATCTGCTACAATCACCGCAAGATTTAGGGCCCTCTCTCCTCTATACATTCACCACAGCTCCACATGAAAATGAGTGAATTTGGAGGGAAAATTCCTTATTAAAAGAGAAACCCCTGATTTTTCTTTCACCTGCTGCGGCGAAACTGTAGCTCAATTTGACAAACTGTCTGCATCGTTGGAAAGTTCTCACCGAGCCCTCAAATGGGTATTTGTTAGTTTTTCATTATTTGATACTTAAGCATGACACATTTTTTCCAAGAATCGTCACTTCACCACTCCTCAAAATTGAATTTTTTCACTTGCAACACTTGTAGTTGCTGCACCACTTTTCCTCCATACTTGTCCATGCTCGTGTTGATTTTCTTCATGAGTTACCATCTCGTACTCATGTATTGATGGTCCCCATTAAACCTTTATTGTGTGGAGGCATCATCGAGTTGCCCTTGTTTAGAGCATCTGAGTTGAGTCATCATTGCATTCATGGAGTCTATCCCGAGTCCCTTTGTATCCTGCTATAGTCCTCCATCCTTCATTGCTTGATTCCTCTCTCATGTTGCAAATTTTGACCTTTAGTCCCACTGTCCCCTATCCCTCATGATATTATGTCAATTGCTGCTAGGTCATCCATGCCCTTTATGGTCTAACAAGGGAAGTCATTCATTCGCTACTCAATACACCCCATTTTATCATCATCCTTGGTGTTAGTATGTCAGTCACTCTACTACTTTCTCTTGTTTCTTAGTTGAGGACCCCTTATTTCCTCACCTATGGCGGACCTCCTTCTGTTGACATGAGATCATTCATTCTAGAAGACAGGTCTAGAGGGTGGTGTACCTTGGTTCCAACTTCCACTCTTGTTTGGTGCCTCGGATCAGGTAAAGGGATTCCTTACAGCCCTTTTACTTGATTGTTTCTTAGCTCCAACTTGTTACAACATGATCGAGATCCATACACTTGATGGTTTAGTGATGCAGCAGATTAGACCAATGATTCCCGGGTGTGTGTGAGATGTTTCAAACCTAATGAGGGGGTGGCCCTATAGGTAGCTCCCCACATGCTTGGATGACCTCTTCATTACAACCTTTGATGCAGCTCCATACATTAGATGATGTCGGCCTTAGCCACTTGCAACACCTTTTTGTTTGCATGTATCAGTCAGATTTCAAAGCCCTTTCCTGGCTCTTATCCCAGGCACATTATGTATGTGGGATTCATTATCATATTTTTATATGGCTCATTTTTATGCCAGCATGTACTATACAGTTCAGTCCATTTTTTACTGGATGCATTATTCTTTGTACTTTTTCTTGGCGGGCATAGGTATGCCTCCCCCACCACTTATAGCACAGGTACTCACTCATAAAAGATACTTGTCGCACCTGTAAGTCTCGCCTCCTCAGGGTTTGGTCTCTTAGTGCTTCGATCTACCTCATATTTCTCTCTCTCTAACTTCCCCTTAGGTGTCTAGTGATTGAGTTCTTACAATGTACTTTGGTCATATGATTAGCTCCTAATGCTCGCATGCTGGGGGGAAATATGTTACACCATTTTTTGGTCATCTAACCTGTTACTATTAGATGGACCTAAGTACACCATGTAAGACCAATTTTACCCTCAGTAAAATTGCTTTCACTATGAAAAGTAACTTAGTAAACCACCTTTATTATGTTGTTTATGGTCTAAACAAGAAACCCCATGAGGAAATATTAAATAAATTTACATTTGTTTGATTTTCCTCAAGGAATAATTACTTAAATGACAATTTAATTAATATTCCTGGTCATATTTAATGGAAAATAGGAAAATTAATTAGATAAATAATTATTTAAACCTTATTTAAATAATACTCCTTGCTAAATATGACTAAATCATTTATAAATAATTAAATAAATCATTATTTATTTGATTATTACTTAACCACATCCTTAAAATAACCCAAGGGATATGACCGAAGTCAAATTCTTTTTCCCTCCAACATATATAATAAAATATTCCATAAAAGTTGGATCTAGATTTGGTTAATAATATTTTAATTATGCACCAATATCTAGACTAACTCAGTATTTTGTTATAAATAGAAGGGTTTTTCCATTCACTCACTACCTTTTGTTGCTAAAAGATCACTTCGGATCTATACTTTTGGTCTGGCTTTGATCCACCACCATTGTCGTATATTTCTATTAATTTTCTTGGGAGCTACCTTTGAGTTCCATTTTTGTCTGGGTTTTGTACACCATCAAGAGAGAGGGATTTTAGATCTGAAGTGATGAGGACTTACAAGAACCCGTCCCATTGAGGAGGAATGGTAACATCCTTTTATGTTCTCCTCTCAGGTGCCATAAATAAAAAATTCTTTAAACATATTCTTGTCTTGTCTATTGGATGCATGGAGCAACTCTTGTTTTTATTTACTGCTCAATGTCTTTTAATGCATATATCTAGATTTTGTAGCATTTATCTTGGTCACCTAATTGCAGATCTAAATATATTGGCAACCACCGTTGCTATTAGGGCTATTTGTTATGTGTGGCTAAAGTGAGCCTTTTTCGTACACTTGCGATTAAGATTCATACTAACATGAACTTGTACTATGCTAAGACATGGGGATTTTTCACAAATGGTTGGGAAAGTTTTGTTTCTGAGAAGTCTATTGAAGTTGGAAATATTTTAGTTTTTAGACATGTTGGAAATATACATTTTTTTGTGAAAATATTTGGGCCATTTCTTTTCAAAACTACACCTCTTCCTCTTTCAGAGAAAGAAACTTGAACCTTTCCACCATCTGCAACAAGAAAAGGTGCCACCAGGAGCCTCTAACATGCATATCTATTTATGACATGCATATCTATTTCTTCTGTTGAGGTCTCGAAGGAATTGATTATGGCTAGTCTACTTCGCTGAGGAATCTGCCTGAATTTTCTTTGGTTCTGTCGAAGGGTGCAGTTACCAACAGATACAGGATTCTAAGCTCCCTCCAACCCTCACTAAATTGCAAAATATGGATAAAAATCCATATAAATGCCTATCATTTGCATAAAATGCCTCAAAACATAGAATGGAGTGTTCTATTTTCTGAAAGTTGTGTGTTATTATGGTGAAAGAAATTATTATTTTTATTTTGTGCTAATATGGTGAAGAAATGGAATAGTGCTCAAGTATATGACAACAATCTACAATCATATTCTCAAAATATATGGGTTCTTTGTTAAATGCATAGCTACAAGATTTGGTCATATCCCTGCTAGGAAATATTCAACTGAAATACCAATATGATAGGGTCGGTAGTATCTACTCTCCCATGAACCCATAAACCCCACAAAAATTCTCAATTTTTTTTTAATAAAATGCGAAATAGTCCAATTTTTTTTTTTTTTTTTTTGGGTCTATTGCATTCTTGACACTCGAATTCTTCTAAAATCTGTTCATGGAATTAACATCCATAAGAGGCAACACAATGGTAATATAGTGGAATTCTTCTAAAATCGGTTCAATGGAATTAGTACATGTGAAATGGTAGATGTTTTATTAATTCGTCAATATTTATACTTTTTCAAATGGGCTTTTATAAAGAAGACGACTTAATTAGCTTATACCTTATAAGTCTCTTTTTTCGAAACATTATGATATGTATTTCTAATTAATGTTAAAATCAATATTTCACTTGATAATTTGCAATTATGTTGATTTCAATAAAAATGGCGTACTGTATAAATTTCTTTTTTTCAGTATGTAAGATCATAATTAAATAATGATAATTCTAAAGTACATGAATTTATTTGCAATATTTCCTAAACTTTATTATGTTACAAAAATTCATATCATTCTAGATTTATTATTTTACAATTATTTACAATTTTACAAATTTACAACTTTAAAAGTTTTAATAAAATCATTTAACATTAATACAATTAAAATTTTCACATTAATACAATTAAAATTTTACAAATATTTTACATGCAATTACAATTAAAATTGGAATTGGAATTAGAATTAGAATTAGAACTAAAATTACAATTCTACAATTTGACATAGAATTAGAATTAGAATTACAATCACAATTTTACAATTTGTCATATATACAATTACAACGATTTCACAATAAATTAAATATTACAATTACAATTAAAATATAACAAATACTTTACATACAATTATAGTTAAAATTAAAATTTCAATTACAATCACGACATAATATTTAATAAATATCACAGTCATTTAATATTAAATTAATTAGTAAACATCATGATCATGATAACCATCATACAAACATCATATTCGACTAAAAAACACATTGAAATTCGCTAACATCATCGTGATAATGATCATCTAACAAAACAAAACTAGCATTGTATAACATCATCACAGAACGAACATCAAATATACATCTCATGTCAAATAACTCATGCTATCACATACAAATCTATCTACAAGCTGCACATTAAATGAACATATCTAACATGACCTAACAATATACACATCATGATGATCTCCAACATGTAAATTAAGTACAATTGCAACATGAACATAAAATATATGGACCATATATATATATATATATGTATGAATAACGTAAAAAATATACAACAATTATATAAATTTCATGGATTACCTACTGGTACAATATCAATAGCAGTACTAGTCGAGGCCTGCTCAGTCAATGGTGCAGCCTGGATAGTCCATGGTCCACCCTAATCTTTATTATTACCGCTACTAGATGCTAATGGAGGCTACTCATCTAGCGTGAAATCAGGTGAATGATCATGAGATGATGAGTCACTGCTCATGGATTTTCGATCACCTGCTACACCTCGACCACGCCTATAACATGCAATAATCCTCCTCAGCCGCGTAACTAAGGTCGTAGCTCCTACGACATGCCGCATCAGGTTGTACGTGTCACACGGCATGCCTCTACACATATGTAACAGCCTACCATCGACATGTATGTCTCTCATATTAGCAGGCCTGATGCCTGCCTCAACAATAAATGTAGTGACTTGCTCACCCAACTCCATCTTCTATCTGCTATCGAGCCGACCATGCCTGGAAAAAGGTGGTACCGGTGCACTAGGAGGAGCAGGTCTCTCTACATCGGCCTCCTAATGATCCTCAACATCTGGCATGCCCTGATTGTCATTAGGATCCACACCTGGATCATGTGGTGTTTCCGTCATGTCCTCGCCATAAAAATACCTAATGTATGCAAAATATATACAAGTACACAACAATAATTAGACAATTTCATTACACAATTTAATAAAAACAAGTTAAAGGACATGTTAGAATAAATTTAAATAAAACAATAATTTTACCTCTATCATCTAGCGGCTTATCATTTGTGAAGAGGATGTTGGAACACCCTTGCCAATCCAATCCAGCATAAGGAAAGTGGACCATAATGAAGGGATGCAAGTCATCAACATTGGCTAGGAACTCCAGTGCATCATGTGATATCCTCACTGGAACCACAGTCTCGCACCTCTTAGGCATCATCTGCCCACACATGTGCATCTATGCCCCGAACATCAGCCTATGAGGCTATCGAAAAAAAGTAGGTCTTGTCTTTGGAAACCTAAAAAAAAAACAAAAAATATTTTAAAAAAAAGGGAAGTTGACCCTCCCTTGTGCATGAGCATGACGTCTATCTAAGGTTGTATAGAACTGCCGCAAAAAAAAGGTAGACCTCCTGACAAGTCATGGCTCCTGTACTAAAGAATCAACAGAATATAGAAGGGAGAAAGTAATGCGTTGCGCATCACTAGTGTTGTGTGAAATGCCTAGAATCAGAAGTGGGAGGCACCTCACCTCCTCAGTACCAAATGCACCAATACGTAACTGACCTTTAGAGACTTGAAAATCTGAAGAAGACAATATATCTGCGGTAATGTATCTCTATGAGTACACCAACTGACTCCCCGTTGCATAGCCAACTAGAACCTTTGGAAATGAGGGAAAATACACCCTTCCCCTCGATAGACCTGTAATGAAATATATTTCCTCCTTAGTGGGCATGTACCAATGGTTAGGACCAACCTGGAAAGCCTGTCAGTGGGCATTCCACCTGTGAATAAGATGTCTCAAAAACACACCATGGCCCTTTAGGGAAGTAGACTCATCATAGAACTTGAGGAGGCCCCCCTGCCTTGAGAGCCCTTGGGTAGCTGCTGTAATAGGGAGAGGGTATGCATCTCTCTCCCTCTCTCGTGCCTCCCAGATGTGAACCATGTCATATTGCTCTGCCTGTGTTGTTGTTGTTCCCCTTATTCTCTCTTTTGACGTCTCTGGCTGATTGAGATCTTAAATAGAATTTTGTTATTAAATGAGACCTGTATTTAGTTATATACATATATATATTTTTTTGGAAAAAAATAAAACAGACAGTCATTGCGCCACAAAAAACAGTCATGCACCGATTCCAGTACGTCTTTTTTTCGTCGTGCACCGGCGGCAGTGCACCACATGATATTCAACTCACCGTGGTGGTCCACTTGAAAATTTATAGAGCATCGTTGACTATGTACAGTGTGAGGAGTGCAGTGCGATGACTAAACTCTATGTCCCGGGCCGTATAGTTAGGTTAGCGCACCAACCTCCTAACGTCATTACATAGTCCATGGTGTGGTATTTTACCAGGCCGCAATATTTACCCTATTGAAATGCAGAATGCGGTGCACTCACAAAAATACCTGCCCTGGGGAAGATATTTAAGTCAATGCATTGCGTTGCCACTATTCCACATGGTCAACGGTGCGGCTGGGTAAACGACTACACCGCACTTCTTAAATTTTTTTAAAATAACACGGTGCCCCTTTCGGTACCACCCCTGGACCTGTGTGGATACCATTCGCACTGGTTGTGATGTGGCCTATAAATTTACTTGAAGAACCGCTTGCCGATGCGAGTCGAACGACTCGAGCGCATCACCCGATTTTTTTTTTCTTTTAAATGGTTAATTTTAAGGTTATTTCAAATTCTAATCCACTAAAAAGCTTAATTATGGAAAGACAAGAAAAATAACACTACATTTGGCCGTCGACAAGGCATATTGGCTATAGAATTTTTAGAAGAAAATTTTCCCACCATTTTGCAAAATTCAAGCTCGATATTGGTGGACAATGCACAGCAGTAGTGCATGCAATGGGTGCAATGAGATCACCAAGTTCGGGGCGGCTCAGACAAGGATAAATTGTACTAGTGCTTGAGAGCTCTAGAGCCTTGAGAAAAGTGAAAAATGCATGTTTTTGGCCGTAATTGTTTTTTATTTAACCCTGTTCCACTGTGCGGGGTTTTATAGGCTCACTGGTGCGGTTGATTAAGACCACACCAGGCGGTTTCTATTTTGGTGCATTGTTTTATGACACACTGGTGCGAAAGAGTTGTAAAGCACTAGTGCACTATAGTAATAAGATGCATCAGGCTGGTGTGTATGGAGTGCAGGGTGTCCAGTGTGCCAATGTTTTGTGCGCACCGGTGCTTTCTCTTATTGATTGCATCAGTGCGGTTTAGGATGATAAGCGCACCGAATGAAAAACATCAAGAAAAACCTCTGCCTGCTAACCTCCTCTAGTAACCTCCACTAGAAACGGATGTCTGGGGTATTTTTATAAGGGGTTCCTCAAAAACATCCGCTAGAGGGTCTTTTCCTTGTAGTGGTTTTTCACTTCCATGGGCTTGGAACCTGTGTGGGAATGGGCTGTCTAATTCTCTCCACCTTTATAGAACCTTTTTCAATGGTATTTTTTCCCGAAATTATTCAAATAAGCTAGTTTGGATCTTGTTGAACTTGCTTCAACCTTCTGCTTTTCCTTATTCTTCATGCTTTCCGAACAACTGCATACATAGTCTTAGGATTTTCAAATTCAATTATTTGTTTGTAAATAGTGGGTAAAAAATTCAGAAATCATTGTACTTTAGCATTTTCTTCCCTTATGTATTTCACATAGCAAAGTAAATTGGTATACTTCGTCACAAATTCATCAATGGTGAGCGATCCCAGGCTTAGCTCATGAAATTCCTTTGCCTTGCCATCATAATACCTCTCGGTGAGGTATAAAATTTTTAATTTATCTTGAAATTATTCCCATGAAGCAATATTTTAATCTAATAGCTGTATGATTTTGGTCTCTTCCCACCAAAGTGTGGCTTTACCTTGAAATTTCTAAACTGCCAGTATTTCTTTAAAATTACTTCTATATTCATATAATTGAATGTAGTTGACCATATTCAAGAGTCAGGCTTCCACATTATATTCCTTCTCCCCATCAAGGTTGGAGGCTTGAACTTGCGGAATTCCCATTGCAACTCTAGACCCTTCCCCACTCTCAGACCTCTTTGAGTTGGGTTCTATTTATTTCCTTTTCCTTTCTGATTCTCCCTCTTGATGATTGGATCTAGAGGTTAATTATATTATCAACCTCTCTTGCTCATTGATGGGTTGCAGTAAAAATTCATTGCTAGTTCTTAGCTGAACCATTTCCTGCTGCAAATTATTGATAATCTCCAGCATCTGAGCATTTCAATGTAGTGGGGAATCCTCATCCCCTAGTTCCTCATACAACTCTTCTCTATCAGACATGACAACAACTTCAAATTTTTTGCATTTTAATCTAATGCAAAAAACCTAATTATCACTCAGAAAACATAATATGAATTTGATTCATAATTTAACTTTTTGACAGCTGAGTTCCTTTTTTCTGTGTTGGGACCCATAAGCCGAATGTTTTAACCTAGCTCTGATAACACTTGTAACAACTCCAATTTATTTATTTATTTTTTATATTTATACTATACTATTTCCTTGCTTTACCCTTATTGGTCTTCTCAACACATTGTCTTTATGACATCTCTACTATTAACTTTAATTAAGTGATCATAGTTAAATTAGTTTCCCTTATGCATGTAACCCCCTTATTCTTCATTCAATCATTAAAATTGTATTATAAGGCACCCCCTAACCCTTATGTGCCATTATACCCATCTTTTGAAATTAGGAAATCCAACCCTTACCTGTGTTTATATTAGGTATCCTAACCCCTTACTCTATCATTAAGTCTATGATTTCATTATTCGCTGGTGAACTCATGAAAAATATAGTTTCATTAACAATTAAAATAGGATTTAAAACTCATCCTACTAATTAACTTACCATATAATCCTACTTTACCTATACCCACATATAAAATTCTACTTTTCTCTCATACCCAGACTATCCATAGGTATTTCCACCTTACCTTTAGCATACCCCATATTTATGAACTTATATACTTATACCTTTGCACTATATAAATAATATGAAATAATGTTCATGTTTCAATACTTTGGAGGTCATGTACCAAATACCAAGGTAGATATGATGATGTATACAGTTTTATGTTCACGTTAAATCAACCTAACCCACTTACTGTCCTTTCCTATTTTTGATTTCCATGTGGAAATTTCATGTGGTATTCACGTGGCCCTCTTGCCTCTTTTAAGGTGCCACATGCACGCTTGGGATCACTTGGTGAAACTAATGGTCACGATCTGCTGGAGAAACCCTAAGTGTTTGGAACTACGAAATTGGAGTTTCATTTAATCATTTCAATGTTTCCCTCAGTCGTCCTGAGCTCTGAATTTCAGCTTCCATGACGAACTTGCAAATATTTCTCTAGTCGATTTGCGTCTGAATCCTCCACCATTACACTGGCTAGAGTGCCACTTTAAAGTTTAACCAACAAGGAAAACTCCTCTACGCTACTGTGTGTAATTTCTCCTCTAGTTCTATGAATATTGAGGCTTTATTGAACACAACAAAGGGTTTTGCTTCCAAGACCTACAAGGTAATAGATTTCATGAACTCAATTTATTTTATTCATTCTTTTCCATTTGGTGTTTGGTTTATAACAATTCACATCTAATTTTCTGTAGAGAGGATTTCATCCTTGTGGGAGAAATTCCATAGAGATTCAACATTTCCATCCTTTCCGCTTTAGCTTTACCCTTATCCCTTCATTCTTCATTTAGCTGTGTATTTTTATGTTATTTTTTTTAGCCCTTTACTCACGAGTCTATTGGTTTTGTCGGCAGACATTGTATTATGCCAGCTGCAAGAATATGTAGAGCACCCTCCACTTGTGACGATGGTGCTACAACATCTAACTTGGTTTTTCTCCACCACATAGACAGGTAAGCCCCCAACTAAACCCTCTTACATTTATTGTGCGTGGCTCTGTTTCTTCGTGAATTTGTTCTGGGTTTCTTGGTTTGTGGATTTCCCCTTATGAGGAAAGCCATTAAGTCTATGTTTATAATGGCATTTTCTATTTCACCTATGTATGTGTCTTAAACCATGTTTTCCATTTTTCTGAGTTGATTCATATATCTCTTTATGAAAAATTGTTTGGTATTGTGAGTACTTTCGTTCTCCAAAACCCTTGTTTGGGGTTTTCATGCTATATTTTATTTCTAAATAATATTTATATGGATCTATTGGTAAATTTCCCACTTCATTAAGAATTTTATGTGTTTGAATTTCTCCTTTTCATAATGCATCAATCTTTGTTTCGTTGATGGTTTTATAATTGGCTCTTACCTGAACTTAACCACTACATGGGTTTTAAAATATTTAGTCTATATGATTACTAAGTCATCATGGATGTGATAGGTTCTGTCTGCATGACTTCTCTTCGTATTTTTATAATGGTTATGGCAACTGTATGTATTTCAGTATGTTACTTTGTTTAATTACAGAGTTTGTTTAGAATTCTGGGTTGGAGGTTACTATTTATTTGTTACATACATATACCACCATTTGGCCAGAATCCCTCTTTTATTTCTCATTGCTATAGTTTTCATTTTTATTTAATTTCATTTTCATATTTATTTCAGCATCATAATCATGTTGTATGTATTGTTTCCAATGTACAATACACATTATAGACGCCTCATCTTTTCTATGTCTTTGTGGTTGATTTTGCTACAACATTTAAATTATGAGGGCTATTTCATTTAATTTCTGGTTTGTGTGAATGTTAAAATCCAAATTAACTGTAGTAAGGCTAGTCTTAGCGTGAGCTATATAAACATTTAGCTTTAGATTTTTTCCTCTGTTTATTGTGCTTTCCAAAATTTCTTATTGCAATTTCTGTAATGATATAGGTATGCAGATGGTTATAAACAATTTATCTGTTTTACTTCATTCAATCTTACATAGCTTACAGATTATCATTAAAAATTTCCTACCTATCTATATCAAATGCCAAGTTATCTAACTTATTTTAATATCCTCAGGTCTCAGTGTTACATTTGAGTTTTATAATTCTTTTAATTCCTGTATGTTCATAAGGTTGACTCAAATTCCTTTACCCTATATACTCTATTATTTTTTTTTCATCTATGAATGGTGTTCAGATTTATGCATTAGTGCTTCTACATTTTGTTCTTATTAAATTCATTTCTTAGAAGAATGCATACCTACAAAGGGGTTATGCAGGGTCCTAATGCATGCCTTATTCTAGACAGAGGTTTGGCATAATATGACTTTTATTTTATAAATCATTTATTTCTCATTAGTGTACTAATTTCCATGTTCTGTATTTATATTCCATTTAATTTTCTTAGTTTTAATATGGGTAACCACTACCTAGGTTACTCCGCTTGCTCGAATTTCGACCAGCATTCTGGCATGCATATCTTCTTCCTTATCCAGGTTAGTCCATGAAATTAAATTTACATCTTATTTAACATTTCTATTTATGTATCAAGTCATATTTACTTACAATGTTCCCTAACTATAGGTACAAGGGAAGAACAAAATCATCAAGGGTATGCTTAGGTAACATAACTCTCACTACCTGTACTCTTGACCATATAACTTTTATTTTTATTTTTATTTAATTAAATTATCAATTTGGTCTCTAATTCCAGGATTGATTTTGTGGGTTTTCCTTCAATTCATTTAATTGATTTACAAGTCACATATTTCATCGTTCAAGCTCAAACTGACATATGGATTCTTTTCTTGTTAGGTCAGTTCTTGTACCATTGAGGATTCTACCACGCTTAGTTCAGTATTCTAGTAATTAGGTGTGAAGGCCATATTGCGTATTTGACCTTACTTATCTGGACATAAGTATTTTATTTTTTCCATTTAGAATTCTAAAGTTATAGATCTATAAAACCTTTAAGAGGACTTGTGCTTTGAAATTTTATGTATATGAACATTTTGACTACCGCATTTTCTATTTTATATAGAATCTAAGATATATTGTCATAGCGATCTATAAATATATATGTATATACATTTTGAATATAATTCTTTCAAGCTGTGTTTCATATTAGCTTAGTATATATTTTCCGTAAAACATAATTTAGACAATTTTTGCATAGTTTTTCCGCTAGAGGTAATTTATATCATTTTTGTCGAGTTTTCTACATGATGTAGTTAATATCTTTTACCTTTATAGATAATCATACTAGTGTATATATAAATATGTCCTTAACTTCTCCGAGTCTTAGTACACCTTATTAATTATTAAATAGGACCCTTCCCTGGGTTTATAAATTTTTATTGTTTATCTACTATCAGTTCCTGAGTATGTGTAAAAGAAATAGAGACTTAACTCTATTTAATTTCAGAGAAGACTGTACAATACACATGGAGAACTTGACATTTTACAATACACATATAAGTATTTACTTAATATTGTAATACCATTTACAAGTTAACAATTCATAATAGAACTTAACCTACAACTCCATATCAAATTATATGTTACAACTAGACTTTTTTCTATCACTTAAGAATAATTCTAATAATTACGTAATTTATATAATCTTAGAACACGTTCCAATACTTACAACAATTTTTATAACACTTGAACTTATTTAGAAAATCATGAAAAGCACATACTAATGTGTAAAGGCTGATTTTCCTCACAACCAAAATCTTCTTCTCCGCTCTCCCCCGAGCAGAGAACAATATTCCGAAGTGTAGAAAACCCCTTCTCACACTAGTAGTGGCTCTTTTAAGCCTTAATTCCTTCATCTCGTTTGCATAAGAGTGCCCCGTTATTATGGGATGTTGTTTCCTATAGCCTAGTTTTTTCTTTTGTTTTTTCCACAAAAGCTATCTTTAAAACTTTCTTTTCCTCAGCATTGTTTTATTCTTACCTCTTCTCGGTAACTTTCTTCTTTATTCAAGATATTATTAGATCTTTTTCTCCCATATAATCTAATTATTTATTTAATTTCTCTCCAAGGATTTTCAAAATATTTTTGGGAAAGTTTGGAATACTAGTCCATCCTCATGGATAAGAATTCATTGTCTCCATTACTCAATATTTACCACACAAATATTTAATTCACAATTTATTCATACTTTAAAAACAAATATGTTCATACATAATTATCCTATAGGTCCACCTGAAAATTGGGTTTATTTACACAACATAAAAGTTGTAAATAGGGGTATTACATGACCCTACATCCAATTTTCACACAAAACATTTTGATTTGGTAAAGAAAATTAGTAAGGATAATTCCCTCGTACTAATTGCAACCTGGAAAAACAAGTTGTAGAAAATATTTCTCGATAATGTTTCCAAAACCTAAGGTACAAAGTAAAATATATCTTTTTCCAAATCTATATCCAACGCATGTAAGATCACACACTCATTTGTCAATTTTGGGATTGTCACCTACGAAGAAATCCCTATCAATGTGGGTCAAAACCAAATGGAAATCCAAGTAACATGTTGAGTTATAGATTGGTACTAAAGGCTTCTTCATGTTACTTTTTACCAACCCTTAGGATTGATGGAGAGTTTTTTAGGGAGGCCTGTAGATCCTAAATAATGAAAGACCTTTATCGAATCCTAGACTCCCAGATATAACCCTACTGATAAGAATTTCTTCCTTGCACCTATCTGGATCTAGTTGTATGCCTTGCTAGTGGAATACTAGCAAGCGGATATCTTGGAGTACATCAATAATGCACTCATTTCGTACATCAAAATATCATACATGACCAAAGGAATGAGCTACATAACATATGCTAGACTTCATCTACATAAATATTTCCTATCCTCTCCCAGAATCTATTGAAATATACATGCATGATGAGGTTACAATCTAGCCCACAGAATAAGAGAATGTCATTTTATTCTTCGATCGATGCCACAAATATGAAAACCTCTTACGGGGTTACCCTCTCCAACTTTAACAATGTACATATTTATACAAGGTATAAAATGGATGCATAAATTGATGAGAGAACCTTGTTGGTGATGCGAGATCAAATACAAAATTAGGATACTGAAGTAGTTCCAAAGCCAAAAATGGTCCAAGTAAGTGAGACAGTGCTGAAAGTTCAAAACCATTTGGTTATCACTAAAAAAGGGAAATTACCATCGTGAATTCCCCCTCAATCTCAGTCATTGGGATGCATCTTAGCTCTCAAAGCTGACCAAAAAAAGCCAATATGGGGCAGCAAGACCACTAAGGAACTAATTGAGTAAGCAAGAAGCTTCTTCTCTAACTCATGGAATGTTCATTTTCATTCAGAGACATTTTCTTCGCACACCCTCCCTTCTACATGAATACCATATCCAATAATATAAGGGGTCAGAAGGGTAAATCTAAGAAATGATTTCTTAATGATCACATCAAAAAATATATGCTTATATAATGCAGGGAAATAAAGGTTTCCTTCTAGGAAATGTCAATGCTCTTAATTTTTCAATTTCTTCATACACATTCTTCTCTAACTCTCTTATTCTACAAGGTTTTTCACAAAGAAACAATTAAATCCACACATAAGGAATTATTTTTTATCAGCAATTCTTCTACTTGTTTTATTGGATTTACTCAGACTAAAATCCGTAATACTTCACGAATAATTATACACCGTGGAGACTTCTGTAGAATTTGGAACCTATATAGGTTCCAACCCAAAATCATTCTTCATCTTGATTGGAAGTGGAAATGGAGATTCTATGATGATATGCTCTAAATGAGTCTTATCAATCTCATTTCTTCTCCTTACAAATGCTCACATATGTGGAATATCTTCTATAAAGGATTATGCATAGATTTTTTTAATCTTAATATAACTAACATTCACCAAATCTGAACCATATTGAAATAACACAGTCATTTACAGACTAAATTCGATATTAATTCACTCTTCACACACAAATCAAAATTCTTCATGTGATCATGCATGTATATAATTCATAAAAAAATAATATGAAACTTCATTCCATTAATCTAAGTATGTAAATGCATCTATCTTTAATTAGAAACTATTTCATTCAACAAATCATGTACATGTAAATAATCAAAAACATTATTTCTCTCTATTCACTCTCTTTAGCTTGATTCCACATTAGATTGGTGATAATATTTTCCCTTAGGTTTACAATGATTAAATACAAATTTTAGAAAAACACTACATGATTCATTCCCTAAATTGCTCAGGGTTTCCAAGAAAGATTTTCTTGTGCCTTATGGAAAAATTATTACTTATCCATAAATTTTATAAAAAATCATAAATAATTGTATTTCCTTTTCTATTGTAATACCCCTTTTTCAGTTTTCTCTTCAAAAAACTTGATTTCTTCGGGAAATTCTAATGCTAAGGGATTAGATTGTGAAGGCAGAAAAAGTTCATGACTTCCTAGTCTCCTGTCATGATGTTCTAAATATTGTAGGATCCTGAAACTTATGTTGTAATTATACATTTATCCCAGCTTTCTCTTGTCTTACGGAAAATGTTTCCTTCAATTATCTAGGCTTACAAATCCTATGTTTCTCTCGTCTAGTATCCTTGTTGATAAAAATATTCTCAGTCAATTGTACTTTGATACTAGTTGTCTTTTCCCTCTTTTTGTGACTTGTGTTTATCATCATCTTCATCATCGTAGAAAACTTGTCAATTTCCTTATCCAGCTTTTTCCTTGAATATTGGAACTCATTTTCATCTCTTACTTGTTATTTCATATATTCCTTGTGCATAAGATTTTCAAGGCTCTTGCCAAATTATTCTTTATAGATTTTCTCCAGAATATGCTCCTCATGTCTTGCAAGTTCCTCGTTATACTTCATAAAAAATTGATTTGAATTATTTTTCTTATATTTCATTTGATTAAATTCATTAGTTAGTATTTTCTTATTTTCTACACCAATATGTACTTGAAAATACACAAAAACAATTTAATTTTGAATTCTACATGATCTTTACTCAGAATACCTTTATTAGAGGATTTTTCTTCATCTACTCTAGTAATACATTTATTATTTTTCTCCTCAATTATGCTCTTTGAATGCATATTTATATCATATTCATCAATATTCATGTCAACTTCAGATGAATCTCCTTGTTTATTTATTATGCAACCTACATATATATACAAATCATTAGCTTTAAACACACAAATCTTTGCATCCTTATTTGATGCTTCATGGATCAAATCCCCATGTTGATTTCAAATTACAAAATAGTTGAAAAAATACGCTACATATCTCGTCTTATAATCCTAATCATTATCCCAAAGGATTGTTCCTTGTTTGGGTCCACAAGACTGAACTTATCCACCATGAGTTACCCTCTACTTTTTCTCAACTCTCTCGAGATTTCCATCCTTAAAGAAATAATTTTTCCAATTCCTCTATTTCTCTTACAAAAAAATTTCATTTCACTCTCCTCTATAGAGTCCATCCATATCGATGGTCTTCTTCCCCTTTTGATACTAATTCTCTCATCACCTCATGTTGTAATTTCATAGCAGTTATTTCTCTATCAAGTTTATCATGACTTGATTTCTAATATATTCCCTCGTATCCTTTCTTATGACGATCAATAGTCATACTGTTATTTCCTCTATGATATTCCTCTTGTTTGTTGTGAGCTTCAACCAAGATTATTTAGTAAAATAACATAATCAACCTATCACTAAATAAATTACTAAGATTTTGCATGGCCTAGTCTTCTCTAGTATTTCTCTAGATCACCTTCTATGGAAACTTCTCTATAGCATTCCTTTCTCCTCTAGATTTTTCATTAAACTTTCCCACATCCTTTTTTCTGACCTTCTTTTCGAATGGTTCTTTTCCATAAGTTTCCCACAACTCCAGTTGTTCCTAATTATGGTGATTCTAATGTAAACGTTTTTACCTCTTCTACTTATAATCAATAATTTACTTGAGAAATTTATTGAAAACATAAGACCACTTCACCCATGTGCTCAAATTCATCTCAATATATGTTATTGCTAAAATTTCTTCCACCCTTCATTGAGTCTTATGTTGTAGTCCTTCTGATGTCATTTCACACCCTCAGAACATTCTTGTTCTATATTTGATCATCTCACACAAATTTCTTGTACTTTCATCCAAGCAGATTTCATTCCAAAGGATTTCAACATTCTATCAAAACAAAACTTCAATTCATACAAACATGTGAAAAAGACAATTAAATTCAACTCAGTTTATCAAAATTGGTTCTACAAACTGTAAATCTCCTCCAAAGAGCACATCTTTCCCTAATGTTTTTCTTTCCCAAAGAGTTTACTACCTTTGGTACAACTTAATGTAGGGAAATCGAGTTTTTCATGTAAGTTCTAAATTTTCGAACGATGAGATGCTAATGCTCTATTTTACTCAAGGTGCTCATACACCTTATTCTGTAACTCACTCATTCTGGAGGGTTTTTCATACAGAAACCCTTCAATCCGCACATAGGGAATTTTTTATCATAAAAAAT
Source organism: Pinus albicaulis (assembly GCA_034641835.2). Lineage (NCBI taxonomy): Eukaryota > Viridiplantae > Streptophyta > Pinopsida > Pinales > Pinaceae > Pinus > Pinus albicaulis. The sequence continues at coordinate 1,409,747,243 of CM076582.1, forward strand.
TCTTTTACTGGTTTTACTAGATTTAATCACATTGAAATACATAATCCATCACCAGATTATACTAAGTGATAAATACTTCTACAGAATTTGAAACTTTCTACCAAACTTCATTATTGATCATAAATGGAAGTCCAACATAAATTCTACCCATCTCTCCTCTAATTGAGCCTTATAAATATTGTTTACTTTTCTTACATTCAATCAAAGAAATGGACTATATTTGATCAGGGATTATGAAAAAAAATTATTAATCTCAATATAACTTACATTTACCAAATCTCGGTTGTATTAAAAAAAATAGACTCATTTAGAGACTAAATTTCATATTAATTCTCAATTCATATACAAGTTAGAATTCTTCAAGTGATCATGAATGTAGATAATTAAAACAAAAAAAGTATGAAACACTATTACATTAATCAAATTTTATAAATACATATATATTTACTCATAACCTCTTTCATTCAAAAAATCGTACACATAAAAATACTCAGAAACAATGTTTCTCTCTCGTCACTCTCTATATCCCGTTTCTACATTCATTTTCGCATCAAATTTTCCCTTATGCTTACAATTACTAAACACAACTTTCAGAAACAATTATTTTTTCCTAGACACATAAAATACTCCATGATTTATTCCCTAAATTGCTCATGGTTCTCAAGGTAGATTTAATTTTCCTTATAGAAAAATTATTAGTTATTAATAGCTTGTGTAAAAATATGACTCATACATTCTATAATAATCCAATAAACTAATATTATTTACAAATAAGGAATTATAATTCATTTTCAGTGATGAAACACTTTTTGGAGGTTTTTGTTCAAAAACATTGAGATATTGTAGAAGCTCTAATGCTCATGCATCACTAGCATGTTTATTCTACAGGATACAAAATGTACAAGAGAAAAAATGGATACTGTACATGATTCCATATGGAAATGGAGTTTTCACACATTGAATAACAAGAGAGGAAACCAACATCAATTCAGTAATAAACTCGATCTATTTTTTATCTTGGAATATCTACTAGAAAATGATCTTTTCCTAGAGGATTCAATATTTCCTAGTGGTGGCTCTAACCATTAGACCATCAAATTGAATATTTATTTTAAAAATGTCATTGTATATAATCCCTTTCGAATTGAATTTGTTTGGCTTGTAGATCCTTCATTCATAGAAAAAGGCAACAATTTCTAGAAAAACATTGAAGATCCATGAACCTCACCAATGTACAACTTCCAACAAAAGCTAAATATCCTCAAAGAATATATCCAATAAAGGAATCAAGAATAGTTTGGAAACATTTTTGAAGAAAAGTCCCAAGTCAAGTCATAGATAGAGGCAGTTCAGTGAAAGTGCATCCTAGAAAGATGCACCCAAGAAGGTTGCACCTAGGAATCGAGTCATCCAGAGGGGGAGTTTATAGAACAATTAGAAAAATGAAAGAGTTCGGAAGGAACTATATGGACATGAAATTCAACAATTAAATATTTAAAAGAAGGTCAACACAATATCGTATTCCTCCAAAAATCCATGCTCAAGCGTAAACATCATAATAAAATTTTCTCCTCAAGAAACTCCATTGGAAAAATAATAATATCCCACATGGAGATAAGCGATATATTACCGCCTTCTACAACAACTTCCTAAAGGAACTAGGTATTGATCACCTTTCACACATTAGGAAGATTTTCGAACACATCCCCAAAAATTTTAGTGAACATAATGTGTCGCTAATGAGGGAAGTTGCAATGCAAGGACCCGAGTAAGTGGTCATGACCCTTCCAACAAATAGTTCACCAAGCTGGGATGGCTTCACCTCGAATTTATTTTATTCATATTGGTATTTTCTCGGGGAGGACATCCATACTCTCGTATAGGAATCACATGGTTCTCAACCAATCCTGAAAGAGTTAAATGACTCTTTACTCTAATAAATAAGGTGTAGACTACAAATCCAAGTGGATTTCAACCCATATATTTCTACAATGTGATATATAAAATCATTTCCAAGATCATAGATACCAAACTAAAGTCCCTGCTTTCCACTTTCATCTCTATACCGCAGTCCAAATATGTAGAGGCAAGATATGTATTATATGTAATTTTGGTGGTTAACGAACTCATTCACTCCAAGAAGAGACTTAAGAATAAAGGTATAGTAATCAAGCTCAAATTTTCCAAATATTTTAATAAAATAAATTCATTGTACCTCTTCCATATTCTCAAAGCTTATGGCTTCTTTAAAAAATAGGAATATTGGGTCTCAACCATGTTTTCCACCACTTTTTTCTCGATTTTGATTAATGTATCCCCTTGCTCTCCCTTTGGCGGCTCTCAGGCCATCTTTCAAGGTGATCCCTTTTTCCCTTCCTCTTCATCATATTGTTGAAGGCCTTGGCCAATATTTGAAGGTAGTGATTCTCAAACGTGAAATCTAGGGAATTAGGAAAAGTAGGAAGATGGAACCCATCACCCATTAGAAATTTGTAGATGATAAAATTATGACGAGCCAACGCACCAGCCTTGAAGCCATCATCCTTAAAATAATCCCTTTTGATTTCTTGGAAGCATTCAAAATGTCTATTAATCCTTCCAAATAGAAGATATTTTTCTTCAAAGCAACTGCTGTCATTTAGATTCACCTGGATAAAGTCATGGGCTTCGAGAGAGCTACCCTCCCTATGATTTAATTTTGTATCCATCTTGTGGATAAATATCTAAAATCCATCCATTTACAATATTTTTTTCACAAAATTGCGACCAATCTGCACAATTATACTTTCAAGACTGTAAACCTTATTCGAAGACACATTCTACTAAAATGTACTTTGCGAGCCCTGCCTATTTATCGAATATATGTCCTAACAATTCTTAAAGGATTTTTCATTTCAATTTTTAATATATACACATATTTTCATTGGGTTGGCGCTATTAGAGAGTGAAAGTGGGTACTAGATTCATCGGATAAAATTTTCATTTCAAAAAACTGAGGTGGCCTCGGGGTAAGAGAGCATTAAAAAATAAGAAAAGTAATGGGTCCAAAATTTTGGTGGGGATGGCTGTATAAAGGTGATGATATGTATAAATCAATGTAGAACAATAAATGTTTTTCATGACATATGCTTCTCCCCAAGTTATTCTCCCTTCAACATACCTCTGGTTCACCAATATGGAACTTGGATGATCTAACTAAATTCATGTTTTAGAATCACTAATTTGGGAAGTACATAATGGCGGTTACGCTAATTTTTTGGAGGATTCTTGGTATTGGCTCCCCCCACTCCGCTGCCACCCTCCCCACAAAAAAAAAAAAACAAATCTTTTCTACCTTGTCCAATGTTAGCAACTCTCATGAAAGTAAAAGGATTCATGCATGTGGTGCATTAATGGAGGACCCGCAAAAAAATTCTCCTTGGTGACTCTTGAAATGCATCTAAGAATGGCGATTTGATATTTTCCAAGACAAATGGAATGATCTTGAGCAGAACTTTCTGCAAAGAAATGTCCCCATTATAAATGGCCCTAAAAAACTAAGGTGGGGGTACATGCGCTCTTAGTAAAATAAACTTACACTTTAATTGTTGCTGAAAACATACCTTCTATGGAAAAAATCTAGTGATATATTTGCAATGAAAATTGATGGCTAAAGATAGCCTACTTCCTTTGGATTTTAGCTTTCATATGTACACTAACATGTGATCAACCCAAAAAAAAGGCTTTGAAGGTACCTTTTACTACCACCTTTACAAATATTGATAAGAAACAACCAATTATGTCTTTAATGACTGCCCCTACACAAAGTGCCATTCAATACAACTTGCACTACTATTCAAGATATCTAAAAACCATTGTCACTTTGACTTATCCAAAATTATCTCTTCTTGGAGAATTTTTTCATTCAAGAGTTCTATAATGAACGAACCTTGGTCGTTGGTTCTTGGATTGTTCTTTGGTCCCTTTGGAATGAATTGAATAAACGACTTTTTAAAAGTATCTCAAGGGTCTGTTTAGAAATTTGGACAGAAATAATTTACAATATTAGAGAAAGTGCCAATGTCTCAAGTTGGTACACATACCATTAGCTCTCCTCATCTGAGGAATCCTTCATTCTCTCCACTCTTAGAATATATGAACCAATTTATATATTCGATTCAACCTCGAGAAATTTTAATATCTCTTCTCCTACATTATGGACACCTCAATCATAAACCTTCATTGAATACAAATTAGATGGCACCTCAAAGGGAAATTCGGGGTCTACTTGTTTCATAACGATATTCAAAAACCATAATTGAGATATTCTCTTCCACGTGGTTGGTTTTATGGGTATCATCAGTAAGAATTTTATGGAATGATTAACCTTGGAACAGGGTGTTCGTGAAGCTCAAGTGCAAGGCATCCATAAATTCATCATGGCAGAGTACTCTCAGCTAATGATCAAAACTCTTAAAAAATGTATAATGGATCGCATCCTGATGAAATTTCTTCTTGCTGATGCTTGGGTAATTACATAGTCGTAATCACTCATCTCCTTAGACGTTTATGTGTCATCATTCTAACATACACATCACGTACATAAAACATGGTCATCGATATCTAACAAACATTGGCAATACTTACTCCAAAATCATCGTGACGAGATCGTGAGATTCACTTAGTCACCCATCTCTTAAGGGTGATGGTGTGAACCTTATAGTCAAATATCAGGAGCATCCCTCCTCAATCTCTGATACTTGATTAATACAAATGTTATCTAGGAATTCTAATAAACCCAAGAAACTTAAGGGGGATCCCTTGATGACAGGGGCCTATAGCTTTTCTCCATAATTCATGATCAACTATTTCTTTGATGATATTTCATTAGATGTTTCATCATTATACATAGCTTATAGCTATCCCAAATTGATTCACTTTGTAGAGGAGTTTCAACGTTCTATAATCAATCCCTATGGACACACCAAGCTCCATCTTGAAGAGATAGGTCAAGATATTTCTAAGGTTGATCCAGAATAGAAAACAATTTTTCTAAAGAACTTCACCCTAGTAAGAGCACATCCTCAGGGCTACATTTGTGAGAATCAAAATGGAAATAGAAATAATCTCATGACCTTCATCCCTCTAATGGTTAATACTCAGTAACTAATTCTAAAAATTTATGCTAAAAACTACACAACAATGGTCCAAGAATACGTTAGGTCGTAGACTTGGTTGGTGCTCTTTTTCACATGCTCGAGTAGCCATTCAAAGGTCGTCACATTTGTAATACAACTTATCATTTAGACACTAGACAAGATACTCCATATTCCAGGAAAGGGTGCTACATCTAATGAAACCTTCAACTTTAACATTTATATCAAGTTTTGGTCAAGGAAAATAGGGGTTGTTACAACGATATATGCCTCTATAGAGAAGGTTGATAATTAATTGGCTTGTAGGTCTATTTATGGGACATAGAAACTGTGTAAAGATAAATGGAATTAGTCTTGACGAAACAGTTGCGATACAAAATATTGTAGTGATCAAACCACATGTACATTATTTATGATTAAACAGAATAAGATATATTCACCAAAAAAAAATATTTTATTTTCGTCAAAAATATATATTTACAAAAACAAACTATTTGTTCATATATATGAAATTGATATTAACAGAAACTAATTGGCATTGATCTCCAAATCATTTATTTAAATTCTTGATTGAAATATTTTTAAAACTTATAAAAATTATACAATTTGAACATTCAAATGAGAAAATATATATTTTTTAATTTTAATATTTAGTTAATATCTTTTATAAAATTATATTTTTTTATTTTAATATTTAATTAATATTTTTTATAAAATTATGTTACACCATATTGATATTGAAATATATTATTTACGAAAAGAGTAAAAGTTTATCAATTTTATTTCTATCTACTAATTAACACAAACCAAACATATATATTCGTAATTATTTTTTTCCACAACGAACTTTATATTTTTATTTTTAAAAAGATACTTGTTAAGTAAAGATTAGGAGATATCGCATAACAGTCGCATTGGATTGTAGAACATGATCTCCATGGAATAATTACAAAAAATAAATACAATTTACATACTCTTTCCATTCAATTTCGAACTACCCAAAACACACATATTCAAACACTACCGTCAGGTATCCAATATGCTGCATAGTCCCTATTTCCACTGAACACACATTTTCATTGATCATTGTTTTATATATATATATATATATATATATATATATATATATATATATATATATTTCTTTTTTATTATTTTTTTTTGGCAAAATCAATGAACACAATATAGTGGGATATTGGTTCTGATATATTATAGAATGAATATAATTTTGGATCATGTTCGTTTAATTATTAAAGTGTTTGTTTATTTTTGGATTTATTTTTATATTAAATTTGTTTGAAATTTGCGGAAATTTATTTCGAATGGTAAACTTGGTTTTTGTAATTTATATAATTAATGTTTAATTTTGTTAAAAATAAATTAAAATTCAAGTACATAATATTTTGGAAATTTTTATTGATTTATTTTGAAAAAAAAAACATGAAAACATTTCCAAAAAAATAAAAACATTTATATGACATGAAAAATGACAACAATAAATGAAATAAAATTATAGTTTTGGGGCAGGATTGTATTGGCTAGTGAGATAGGTTTAAGAAAATACATACAAATATTAAAAATCATTTGAGTCTGACCTTATTAGTTCATTGTATACAAATATTAAAATTGCTTATTAAATTTCAACATCAACTATTCACATGAAAATATGTATATTATTGTAGTAGGCATGAAATTAGAGACATACAAAGACATACCGACACTGGTAGGAAGCAACTACCTTATTATGCATTTTGTTTTATTATTATTAACTAATATATTATTATTCGATACAAATATTATGTAAATATATATATATATATATATATATATATATATATATATATATATTGTTATTTTTATATTTAAAGGTAAATTTAAAATAATATAAGACAAAAATGGATTCAACCAATTTGCAACATGCCTAATGAAATAACTTGATTGAATCTAAAATTTTCTTGGATTTATTATTACAAAATACTTCACCTTCATAACGTTAACTAATTCTTCAGTCTTTATTTTCAACAACAATAAAAATATCAAACTCAATCTGTAGTTTCATCATTGTCACTCACATATCCCTTATTTCCAAGATTAATGGAAGAACATACTCTCCTTGCAATTTTCATCATAGGATCCTGCAACACCACACCCATGAATGCATTCATGAGTAAATTATACAGAATTTAACTTCAGAAAAAGAAGCCAACATTTAAATGGTGGCTAATTATCATTGAGTGAAAGTAAAAGATCACAGTGGCTGACACAACATGAAACCCTACTAATGCAGTAAAACAAATAAGTTACTTCATAAAAGTATAATCGGCTAGAAAGGCCACCAAGATCTAGTTTCGAGGTTTCTCCGATTTGATGGAAAAAACGAGGGCATCCTATGCGCAAGATAACCCACAAGAACAACCCCATCCTTTATTTCAAAACATCCATTAAAGCCCTTGTCCGCATGACTGATATGAAAGAAATAACATTTTAGCTACATTACGAGTGTGATTTAGTTCAAAACTCTGGAAGATAATAATTGTCAACATAATAATACACAATCATATATGTATTAAATGCTATCAAATAATTTAATTAGATTACAATATCCGTGAATCTCTAAAAACTACGGCGTTATAAGGGTGAGCGAATTTCATGGGCAACATGATACAAAACTATGAAATAAGACATAAAAAGGTTTAAGAGAATGAAATTCTATCCATTTTTTTGTTAAAATAAAATATATTTTTATTATTATAACGTTAAAATTCATAACCGGCCATGATCAATGCAAAACTAATGGTGAAGAGGGAAATCAAATTTTAATATTCTATATAGGCAAGGACTAATAGGTTCCATTTGGAAATAATTTAATCTTCTTAGGGTTTTAATGTGAGTCACCTAGAGTTGTAGCTTCATTGTAAAAGATTTGTGCTTAATTTTTTTATTAGTTGTTGATTTTTATTCTATGAATTTCTATCACTTGCAAACTTTTAAGATAAGTTAGTCGAATTTTGAGTATAAAATAATCATTAAATAATTACATTGTTTTATAAGGTTTGTTTTTTTTATAATAATGTTGTAGGTCATTATAATAAATAAAAAATATTTTTATTTTAGATTTATTTATAATTTAAGTAGGTTTAACGATTAATATTATATATCCTCGATTGGGGTGCTAAGTAGTTAATCTGAAGGGCAAGGTGGCATACCACATGGACACTTGATGTGGACATGAGAAGAGAATGGTGGGTACTACCACCCACGCTAAATAATGATGGAATTAACTCCGGGTGGTAGCCAACTCACGATGTTAGAAGGGAATTGGGAACAATGGTGGTGCATGAGGAATGTCATGGAGGCTAAAGGTGGTAATGAGCAAGGTGGTAATGTGGTCTTGCGGTTATCTTCAGAGCTAATATCAGACAAGGAAGCTCATGAGCGGGTGAAGGGTTGGACGACGTTTGTGCAGCACTTCTCTGGGTATGTTCTAAGCCTCTCTATCATGTTTGTTGCTACGATAGGAGACAAAATTTAGGACTTCACTTTGTTTCCGGTTTTTACGTATGAAATATACGAGAAATTCTATGGGTTCTATTTGATGTCTGGGTTTTGGGATAGTTTATTGAAATTAACTTGTAATTTTATAGTCGTTAAGCCTTCATAGTTTTTTTTTCTTGAGCATTGGCGAGTATATGAAAATTTCCTTGTCCTATTGTGTCTTTTTTATTCTTAACCTGCTTACCTCACCTGTATGAGAGTTCTCATTTTTCTATGTTCTAGTATATTGTAGATGTTGGTGAGGAGCTTGGTATTAACATCCCAGTTTCTATGAGGGTTGCATTACCTATCTTGTTTTCTCATTTCCTTGACCTTGATTTTACCCAATTTGATTCTGCACGTCCTTCAATTAGCTCTACATAGCCTCCTATCGACTCTGGTTGCTTTTCTCCCATCTCAAATTTCCTCATCTCTTATCCTATTACTCATTCCCCCCTTTTCATTACTATACCAACCTTGTGCCCTTTCTGCAACCTCCACAACTTAGCTTGCCAATCCTATGAATTTTAGTGTATGGTCTCCAATGACATTTTCACGTGTTGCTCTGTGTCAGATACCCTATCTAGGTTTTTTCCACCACTTTTTTTTTACAATGTTACAAAGAGGGGGTTTTTGGGCTTAATGGTAATGGTGGAACTGCAAAATTCAGGTGCCGAAAGGGTAGGATCGTTGTCAATTTGTCTATTTTGTGGGGTTTCATTCCAATTTCGAGGGCTTTCTGTCAACCTTTGTGGGATTTCAGACTGGTTAGTGGGGTTCTTGTCCTGTTGTGTGTGGCTTCAATCTAGTTTTGTGGGTTTTAAGTCCTGTTTAGTGGAGTTACAACTGTAAGTTAGTCCACATGTTGCTGTAGAATGGAGACATTCTCGCTCTACATGATTTGTCACGAAAGTTAAGGAAATTTATGTTTCTTGGGAAAAAGGTGGTTTGTCGTGGCCATCCTATTACCACCATCATAGCTTGATGGAAAATTAGAATAAGGAATTATGACATGTATTACACTGCTAAAAATGAGGTCGTTACTCTCAACATTCGAGATATTTTCCTTTCTTTTTTAATTAAATCAATTATTGAAATATTGTTGCACTTCAAAGGTATTTTTAAATCATATACATGTGTTCCTCTAGCCTTGGTCTCATACTCACCATGACAGTGTTAGTTAATCCAACGGTTTGTACTCCACCTGCAAGACAGAATGGTGAAAGGTCAAGCAGTGAAAAATGATGCAAAGGATAAAGGAAAGTAGAACAAGAGTAAGTCCAAAGCAGGCCCCAGCAGGAGGGGAATAAATTCTGGCAAATAAATTCTAGGGAAAATGGTCTTGATGCCTACGAGTCGGGTACTCTTTCTCAACTAAAATCACTCATTTTAGGGTCAGATCGTGACTGCCAAACCAAAGAGGAGGGTGAAATACAAGAGGAAGTGATGGAGTTTCTTAGGGATCTAGGTAATACTAGAAGTAGGCTATCATTTTTTCAAAATTCTATCCGTAATTATTGGATAATGAAAGTATACTAGCAAAAACCATAGTGAGTGTTCAGGAAATTAGAAGGGACCCAAATTTTTCCTCTATTTTAGCTGAAATGAGAACAGTTATCAAAGAAATCCACCTTCTGCAATACCACCAGAATATCCGCCTGGGCCGCATGGAATGCCAACTGCAAAGTATGACTCAAGTGGATATGTCTAGTTCCAGTGTTAAGGACCCAACACCTATCGAATCATGTGATGATTGAGTTGTATGAAATCCTTTTCTTTTTTTTCATTTTCAAATTTATATTATGGGTAGCATTTACCCTCTGAAGTTCTTGTATGTAATTGACAATAAATTTGATATAGAAAGTGGTTTTAGGTTCAAACTTTATCAATTTTTGTTAGCCTATAACTCTTTAAGGTGGTCAACAGACTTGATTTCTGGTGGGGAGGTTGAGACCATCCAACATTATTCAGTGTAACCTGCTTTCCTCCTTTTTTTATTAATGGAAAATAGGAATGATGTGCTAAACTTTAAAAAAAATTAAAAATTATTAAGAGTATATCTATTATGTACATATTTAACTTTAGTAGTCAATTTGCTTCGAAATAAGTGGGTTTCATGTATCCATTTGATCTCTAACTCGTTCATGACATTAAGATTTTATTTATTATTATAATAATTAGATAACTAAGATGACTATGAATTAAAATTATTATTATTATTAAGTTATTATAAATTTTGTTTAGTTGAAAGAAAAAAAATTATGACCATTTCGACTAATTTTAATTTGGAAATAATTATAAAGTTTTTATTTTGAAGTTTGGTTTCTTTAGGTTCGTGGTTTTGGTATTCCATGGTATGTTCTCCATAGTATTACATGTAATGAAGCCTAAAAATAGTATTTGGATCCATGGTCCTATATTGAAAGGTGTCTTTCTCACATTGTGATTAACTTGGAAAAAATTGGTCAAATGTTAGTAAAAAATCTTTATGGTTATTTTTTCCTTCAAAGGTTATCGATAGTAAAATTCTTCTTTGTTGTTATGGATGTGTTTGGTTGAATTTTATTTATATTTCCTTGTTCTATTCTTAACAATTGATATTAGAGCTTTGTATCATGAAAGTATTAGTGTTGTTGATAAATCTCTCTCGTGAGAGAAGCCTAGGTTGTTGGCTATGGGTTGGAAAGAGAAGCAACATGGAAGGAGACACATTTTATGGTGAAGGAAATCCATGCTTCGATGAAAATATAATGAACGGGTAGCATGAAATTTTTTTTGTAGGTGTTGTGATAATATATATTCCCGTACTCTTCAATATCTTGTTACTAAGTTGTTGGGGTTGGAAATAATTATCACTAGTGAGAATAAACAGACAAAAATCATCCCTTTCAACATTTAATTAACCTTGATAGATGATGGAAACCATGGTTTTTCATATAGACCAACACCTTTTAGTGGGTTTATTATTCTATCATAGATATCAACCATGAAGAAATGAATCAAAATAAATTTCATATCAATTATCTTTTTCAAGGGCTTATATTCAAAGCTTTTTTGCAAGGATAGCCTTGAAATTGAGAACCCCAATCATTCAAAAAATTGAGAAGTCCATTAATAACAACACCATGAGATTTAAAGTCTCTATCAAGGTATGATGCAAGAATAGGGCTTGCTTGTTGTGTGTGGCTGCATTGATTTTATGTATAATGAGAGTCGTGATACCCCAAGTTATTTTTTCAATAAGTTTCATGTAGTGGTATCCCTCTAAAACATTAAGAAAGTGAGAGAAATTATCTACCCAAGGTCAAAAACATCACGAATACCAAAACATGTCTTACAAGATACTATTTGCAAAGACTTTTGGCCGAAAAAAGGAGGAAAACATGAATTTACCATTTTAGTTTGGATGTAGGTTTTTATGGGTGTGGAGTTTACAGAGCCATTTTTCAATAACACTAGGAACTTGTAAGCCATTGATTTTTTCATTTCTTCATGGATTTTATTACTTATTTATCGTTGAATTATTAGTAAAATTAGAGTTAGTGAGAAACCAAACACAATAGGAAACGAAAAGCATGATGACTAGCTCTACCACCATGATGGCTATAATATGCTCATGAACAAATTATGTAATAAACCATTTGGATAGGAATGAAGGTAGAAATTATAGAGATATGCTATCTAGATTGTTGCACAAGTTTAATATTCAATTAATAAGGAATGTGAGATGGATGGGACCGGAGTATAATTAAGGATGCTACTTAGGTACATGGATGTGAATCGAGAAGAGTAAAAAGAAAGTACCTACATCTTTAAAGCTTTCAAAGTAAAAGATGCAATAGGAGGTTTTGCAACACATGATGGAAGAATAGCATGGTAAGTTAAGAGAACAATCACATTTATTGGTGCTAGTCCAAGAATTAATGGTCATTCCTTGAGATCTAAAGGTAATAATAATACTAGTTAAAAAAAATTAGTTTCAAGATGTAATTTTTTAAACTACCTTTAAACATGCAAGTGATGTAATACCGTGTTAGGCCTGCACACCTTTTGTAAAATCTAGTTTGATAGGGAGGATGTGGGATTCCAAGATACCATGGTCATAAAATTCGGAGGAAAGCTGGATCTTAGGAATTTCACCAAGTCATGCTTAAATGGGGATTGTTAGGTTAAATGTTAACTTGTGATTGAGTCAAATTGATTTAAGTTTATAATGATGATTTTGTCAGCCTACTATATTTGTGGCCCATGACATATTTCCCATAATATTCCATCTAATGGTGAATGTAAATAATCTTGGGGTCCTCCATTATAAAGTGCTAGAATGACCATGTGTCCCACTCACTAGAGAGTTAAGCATATACAATTGTTGTCAAAGGTTAATAATTATTTTTCAAGGAAAAACAACTAAATCTAAAAATCCACCAACATAGATTCTTATAATAAATTACAAAGTTATACCATAATTACTAATTCATAAAATGAAAATGACCTGGTTTGTAAGGGATTTAGTCCTATGAAATCTTAGGTTCAAATTTTAAGAAATAAATTGAAAATGAGAGCAACATTCCTAAATAAAATTGGTCATCCAAAGCAGGTAGAAACATAAATATATATTTTACATCCAATTAGCGTACCGTAAGCTCATCCTAGGTCTGGCAAAAAGTTAACTCGTCCAAAGCAAGTAGCGGCATAAATATATTTGTCCACCCAATTGGCCCGCCCTAGACTTCGCAAAATGTTCTCACAGAAGTATAATAATGCCTAGATGCATACAAGGCGGTGTATCAAAGTATAATAATACCCGCCACAACAACATCGGAGTTTGAATGATTTATAAGATATTCAACGAACGGACATCTACTAGGTTTAGAACATTGAAAAAAATACAAGAATGAAACTTCAAAAAGAATAGTGACATTATTGACGTGATTAAAGTTATTCTCCCGTTTCCAATGGATTTATTCTGGTTAACAGTTTTGCACAAGAATTTCGTCAATTCACGCTGAACGTAAATATAGAGTGGTCCAATTGTTGGTCAAATATGAAGTTTGTGTATAGAAAAATTATGTATTTTCTACCCTTTTTTTAAGGTTTACAAAGATATTTATATTACGAAATAACTGATGTTATGGAATCTCCATTCATTAAAAACAGTTCCTCGAGCCAATAGTTCATAATTATGATCCATTGATAAAATTTGAACAAGACGAATCAAAATTTATGTTTCGTTGATGTTTGATTGGTCACGTATGCCAAGTGTTGTGGCGATGAGTTCCCAAGCCCAACCATAATATATACGTAATGTGTACATCGTACCCTTGGCATAATAAAACTTATGCACTAACATTACAAATTGTTATCCATAACGTCGCATGGTCTGGATGTCCTTATATATATATATATATATATATACCATGTCTGAAACAACACAACCAACGTGCATAAAGACATCAATATATAAAACCCTCCATGCCAGTCCTTTTGTATCTGATTTATATGATACATTTAATTCCTAAAGGCTTAAATGAATATAGCATCAAAAATAGACCTTTAACTATTGGATATCATGTAAATCATTTTTGCAATATGTGGAACACATTTTGACAACTAATGTCATTCAGGTGACCGAAAACTGTGAAACGTTTTCAAAACAGTCGAGGAGAGGATTCTGCATTAAAGAAGGGTCTAACCTACTAAGTCAATTGCGTAGAATTTTGAGTTACTATGGCAGAATTAGTTGAGCATAATTTCAATGGTTTTTGGAAGTTAATAATATTGACTAACGTCAACATAGATATTTGTTATTTTATCAACGCTTTTCATCATAGCGACCAGATCAAAAAATTACAAATATACGTAAGTGAATGAAGTCACGATGGAGGGATACATTAAAAAGAAAAAAAATAATGAAGAGAACCTTGGAAAACTCTAAAAGAATATTTGATAATTTAATAATATATATGCAAAAATATCAAGTTATTAATATTTAGATCAAGTATTTTAATATTTAAATTTAAGTTTATTATATTAAAATAGTTATTTTAATTAATTAATATTAATATTGAAATAAAGTGATAGTATTAAGAGTAAATAAATTGTATAAAGTGATAATTATAATAATAACATTAATTATAGAACGATATTTTATATAATGGAATTAAATCAGTTATTAATATCAAGTATCAAATATAAAGTATTATGTTTATATGAGTAGATAATTAATAGAATGGAAATTAATTAACAAGATAAGAAATTGGAACCTAAGGGAAAGGTTAATAAAAAACACACGAAGTTTACTACGGATAGCCTTTGATGTCAAGGTGGGAATCTAATTATCTCTTGTTTTTTAGCTTTCATATCTATTAAGGTTGTTAGGGTTTTTTCTTATTTCTATAGCTTCCTTAAATTTTCTCTAGTGATAGTGATCTATTTTAGCAAGGATGCATGTGTTCTGTGTAATAGCCTCACGTTAAGTTTTCATGTAAATAAATAATGGATGCAAAATATGAAAGAAAAAAAAAATTAAGGTCACCAAATATGTATTCCAAATTGAATAAGGGGAGAAATATTACATTGGGATCCACTTGTGCTTAACTATTTATTAGCTATGGAAATTGACATTGGAAAGAGGAAAAAATAAATAAATGACAAATTAATTATTACACACCAACTAGGACATGAGGTAAAACTAAAAAACAAATAAAAGAAAATGAAATAAATTCCACTTCAACAAGTGGTGAAATGGAAGAACAAGAAAATTAGAACAATGGTAAAGGAATATGCATGCAAGGGAAATGAAGAAAAAATAAATAAAAAACAAAATGAAAAAAAATGGGGGAGAGAACATTATAATGGTCCCTTTTGGGGAAAAAAGATTCAGGAAAAAAAAGGAAGACTAGAAGCACACAAGCAAGATAAAATCAATGAGCACAAGAGGAAATGGAGTGGCAAAATGGAAGGATTAAACAACAACTATGAAAGGGAAGAAAAGAATGCAGAAAAGAAAAACCATAAGGAGGATTTTGCAAGTAACAACATCCATGTTTGATTGATCATGTTGGTCTTTGAATGCATGGTTCATGCATTTCTTTGTGGCTCATTTTTATTGTCACTTGCATGGGATTTTCTTGGATTGATAGTCATGTAAAACCATTCCTTATGCTATTTCTTGGATAGCCATTATGTAGTGGGTACCCTATTTTCGTTCGGCTTTAGATGTCGATAGGTTTTGGATACTCGTTGAGGTGGTCTCACGAAAATTTCCCAGGTTTAATGGTCAAAATGGTTTTCTCCTGGAACTCTTGACATATAGGTGGAGAAAAGAAAATTCCTCTGGATATGGTGAAGAAATTCTGAGGCATCATATCTTATATTGATTTTGGTGATTTATGGACGTCGTATTAGGTGAAATCACTATGACTTGAGGGTCGAGGTCGTTTCCTCTGGATTCCCTATTTGGTTTTGTTTTGGTTTATCCCATGTGATCCCATATTCAAGCTTGGAATATGGAATGGGGGTGATTGGGACTCAAGAAAGATTTTATTCATCCCAATCTATATTAAGGTGTTACGTGGAAGTCCCTGAATTGGTTTGAACTATGCATATGTTATTATGTGTTATTATTTAATGAGATCAGTGAGCATAATTTTGTCTTAGTGTGTGGATTATGTGACTAGTTTTTTATGGTTCTATTACCTGTTAAGTTCATCTTACATGAAGTTCTCTTGAACTTGACCTTGTTCATGATTTTGATAAACTCAAAGATATTTTATATGCATGCATGAGCCATGTTATGAAACCAGCTGCCAAAATAGAAGAAAATAGAGATCAATGCCTTAGAAATCAGCGACTTTGAGGGGGAAACCTCCCTTACATTAAATAAATGAACAATTCTTGTATGATACAAATGAAAACATCTTCTCTCTATGTATACGAGAACATGGGGTCATAATATAATCCTAGCTGACCTAACAATAATAATGTAAGAGCACAAAAATAACAATAGTGGGGTATTTATGGGGTACAATAATAACAATATGAGGACTTAATGGGTACAAAAATAACAATAAGGGGGCTAGAGTAACAACAATAAGGGACTACACTAGTAATATATGGACCTAACACGCCCCTACCCTTCAAAAAAGTGTTTCCCTCAACGCTTTAGTAGTTATCGATGCATCTGTATAAAATTCTCATCCTCTAATGTGGAATCTTCAGTCAGTAAGTTCTTCCACTTGATAAGATAATATGAAATTGATCAATTTCATAGCTGTTGAGTTCTTCATTCCATGACTGCTTCAGGTTCCAATATGATTTGTCCTTCCTCATCAAGTTGTAGAAATATTGTTTGAACCGGAGGTTTGTCACCTATAGCCTTCTTTAAGCATGAAACATGGAAAATTGGGTGCACTCGGGAAGATGTAGGAAGCTCCAATTTGTATGCCATAGTACCAATCTTTTGCAACACCTTGTAAGCACCATAGTACTTTGGCCATAATTTATTATCCTTCTTAGCCTACTTTAGCGACATTTGTTTGTATGGTTGTAGTCATAAAAATACAGAGTATCCTACAAAAAAAATTATCTCGCTCCAATGTTGATTTTCCGGTTGTTTCATTTGATTTTGTACCAAATTTAGGTTATCCTTTAACAGTTGGAGAACTTGTTTTTGATGCTCAATGTGATCTTCGACTGCTTGAACCTTTGAATTTTCTCTTAAATATGTTGTGATGGATGGTGGATGATATCCATAAAGTACCATAAATAGGGTCAGTTTTGCTGCAATGTGGAAGGATGTGTTATAGCACCATTTAGCGAGAGGTAACCAATTGATACATTGTGTTTTTTTATCTAAAAAAAAGAAACAAAAATATCCTTCCAAACATCTCTTCAGTGTCTTAGTTTTCCCATCAAATTGAGGATGATAAGATGACCTATGAGCTAGTTGAGTACCCCAAACAAGAAAATAATTCTATCAAAACATTTCCAGTGAAAATGAGATCTCTATCGCTTACAATAATCTTTGGGTTTCCATGTAGGTTTTGAACTATTTCCATAAATGTAGTAGAAATTGTACTCGCTCTAAATGGATGAGATAATGCATAAAAGTGTGGATACTTTGTAAGTCTATCAACTACCACCATGATCACACTATTTCTTTCAGACCTAGGTAAACCTTTGATAAAATTCATTGAAAGCTCCTCCCAACGTTGATTTGGAATGGATAAAGGCTGTAGCAGTCCCGCGGTCTTAATTGTCTCAACTTTATTCTGCTGGAAAACCGAACATTCTACCACAAAATTTTGAATATAAGATTTAAGGCCATCTCAAAAAAGAATTTCTTCACCCTGTGGTAATTTTTTAAAAATCATGAGTTTCTTCCTAAGGGAGATGTGTGCAGTTCCAAAATAATATTTTGATTTAGTTTGGAATTCTTGCAAATATATAAGTGATATTTGTACCATAAGGAATACATTTTCCAACTAAATGTATCATATTTACTAGGATATTACTACAATTTTTGAATGTGTGTCCATACTTTTTCATCATTTTTTCATTCCTACCTTGCTTTAGTTATCCAATCGGGTTGGATAATAGAAATGACACAAAGAAATTCTTCCACATCCTCATACTTTCTTGAGAGTGCATCTACAACAACATTTAGCCTCCCTTTTTTGTATATGATTTCAAATTCATAACCCAACATCTTTGTGACCCATTTTTGGTGCTCTTCTGAAGATAATATTTGTTCCAAAAAGTATTTAAGAGTATCATGATCAGGTTTTACCTTGAATTTCCTTCTGATTAGGTAAGGTCACCATTTATTTAGTGCATGTAGTATTTCCAACATTTCCTTTTCATAAATAGATTTCTGTAAATACTTTTTTTTGATTGGACAACTTTCAAAAGAAATGAGTCTTCCTTCTTGCATTAAAACAACACCAATTCCATTTCCTGAGGCATCACATTCCACAATAAAGGGTTTGTGAACTCTGGCATAACTAAGACTGGTGTTTGGCACATTGCCTCTTTAAGATGTTGAAAAGCCTTAGTTGCTTCAGGAGTCCATGAAAATGCATGTTTCTTTATTAATTTTTTTAGAGGTGCTTCTATTCTCCCATAATTCTTAACAAACTTGCGATAATACTCTATTAAATAGAGAAATCCCTGCAACAACATTATGGTTGTGGGGACTTTCCATTCCTTAATGGCTTTAATTTTGTTAGGTTGTACCGTAACATCGTCCTGAGATACAATATGACCCAAATATTCCACCTTTTGTACTCGAAAGAAACATTTGGATATTTTTGCATACAACGGTTTCTCCTCCAATAGTTTGATCACCTTGTAAACATGCTGAACATGATCCTTCCAAGACCTGTTGTAGATTTGTATATCATGAAAAAATACTAACAAAAATTTTCTAAGGAAGGGTTTTAAAATGGAATTCATCAATCCTTGAAATGTAGAAGGTGCATTTGTAAGGCCAAAAGGCATGACCAAAATTCATAATGAACCTCATGAGTTTGAAATGTTGTTTTCAGAATCTCTTCATCCTTCAACCTATTCTGATGATATCTTAAACGAAGATCCAACTTGGTCAGATAAATTGTGGCATGCAATTCATCAATCACAAGAATGGGAAATTTATCTTTAATATTGAGCTTATTGAGCTCCCTATAATCTAGACATATGCTCCATGATCCATCCTTCTTGTGCACCGATACTACTAGAGAAGAAAATGAAATTTGGCTAGGTTGAATTATACCAAACTCCAGCATTTCTGTAATCATACGTTCAATTTCGCTCTTTTAGACATGAGGATATCTATAAGGCATGATATTTGGAGGAACACTTCCTGTAATCAAATGAATAGCATGATCATGATCACGAATAGGTGGGATTCATTTAGGAGTTTCAAACACCTTGGAATGATTTTGAAATACCTTTTGGAGATACGGAGAAATAGATGATTTTGATGTTACAACTTCTAGTGAGAATAATTGTGCAATGACGCCTCATTGTTTTTTCTTGTGGATCTTTTTCATGAAGTTAGATCTTATTATATTTCTTGGATTTCCTGCGATAACCCATAATTCAACTTACTTTCCTTCTAAGAGAAATTTCAAGAAGAGTTCTTTAAAACTAAAAGCTACTATCCCGAAATATTGTAACCATTGTACTCCTAGTACAACGTCAAGACCGCCCATTACAATGGAAAGTATTCGACTATTCATTAGATATTCCACCATGGTTAACTTGATATTATTGCACTTTCTAGATCAATTTATAGTTCCTCCATTTTCCACCATCACTTGACACTTTGGGTCTGGGTATAGGAAGAAATTTAATTCATTGGCTACCATACAATGAATAAAATTATGGGTACTACCTGAATAAATATGCACTATTACTTTTTTCTTCTTCATATTTCCTTCTATCCTGAGAGTTTGAGGAGTGGTAATTCCTACCAATGCATTACATGATAGCGTCAGATTCATTTATTCTTATTGTAAGGTTCATTCCTTGAGTATATCCTCTTCTTTTGAAGTTTCTTGTCACTTTTCTTCCTTATCTTCACAATATATGTAAAATAATTTCTTCTCAACACACTTATGACCTTAAGTGTATTTTCTATAAAAACTATAACAAATCCCCTTTTCTATTTTTCTTCCAATTATTGTTGTGTCAACCTTGTAGGTTGTGGAAGTTTAGGAGTAACAACACTTCCATCTTTAAAGTTTTAAGTGGTAGGCTTCCTTGTCGCCATAATTTTTCTTTCAATTTCTCTATCCAACCTGAATGCCTTATCCAATGTATTAACTTCCCAAAGGAGAACCTCATGTTGGATGTTATCCCTTAGATTCCATATCAAGACATCAATCCTATGTTCCTCTACAATATTATTTACCCTTATATTCAATTTTTGGAAGTCCTCAATGTCCTCCATAATTGAACCCTTCTTTTTTAGATTTATCAATTGGATAAAGAAGGTGATGCTCTTTGTATGTTCATAATTTTCTATCATTTCCTCCATAAAAATTAACGAGGTGACGAGTGGTTTACGAGAACAAAGCCATCAATACCATACAAACTAATTTATTTCTAAATATAAATTTGAAATGCAAACCTTTTCTGTATTTTTCATATTATGTAGCTCAAATTATTTCTCCAATTGTCTTATCCAAGTTATCGGATCGTTGCCATAAAATTTACTTGTATCTTTCTTTGGAATATAGTGGGCCTTAAATCCAACATTATATTCTATGAAATCATGATTAACATTTACTTTGTTCTCATCATGAGTTTCCTCTACTAATTTTTTGCTATTAGGAAGATTTTCTTGTAGCAACTCTACCAAACCTTCCTTTAAACCTTACATGTATTTCTTAAATATTCCATGTTGCCTTATATACCATTCATCAAATGATCCATATTAGCTTCCACGCCCTTCTTCAAACCATCCATCTTAGCTTCCATGTTGCCTTCTATACCATCCATCCTAACTTCCACGCCATCCATCTTAGCTTGCACACCATCCATCTTAGCTTCCATGGCATTATTCAAACCATCCATCTAGCTAAGACCACTTTCATCAAACAATCCATCTTAGCTTCCATGCTCTTTTTCAAACCATTAATTTCATTTTTTGTTACTTTTTGTGAGAGCAGAATTTGTTGCACTTATTCCTATAATTTTGATATAGCATGTTGCACTTCTTCCTCTTCATGAGTCATACTAGTGTGTTTTGTGGGTTGAATGGTTCTTGAATTATTTTTAGGGGTCATTTTAGAACCCAATACTAATATATGTTCTTAAATATTCTCTTGGAATCTCTTCAAACTGATTTTTCATACAAGACTTATGAAATTTAAAAAAAAAACACACTTTTTTCTTTCTTTTAAGGAGCTCGATATTGAATTTGATGTATCTCTATGACTTCTTATCCCTAATATATTTTATTTAGAGATTTATTATCCCTCTGAATCTTCTTTCCAATGCCACTAGTCTGGCCTGATTTGGATTGTTCAAGGAAACGTTTTTCCCAATCTCCCACAATGACCTAATTGTGGGCTCGTTCAGTAGAGCGAACTCGTATACCATGCCATGTGTCACTATTTCCTCCTTCGTCTCTGAAATTGATATAAATGAAACTAAATTCAATGTAATTTCGTCCAATTTTTACACAATTCCAATCTGAAGATCACAGAAAGAGTTATGATGATTTTCCCAAGGTCACATCTTTTAAATGAAATTCGGGAGCCTGCAAAAAGCCTAACTTCCATATATCATATATCAAAAAATATTGCGAACCAAGATCTGAAATTTTTACACGGCATTCCTCGAGATTTATTCACAAATGATTTTTTGTTTTAGCATCTATACCTTCGTAGAGAAAAATGTTATAGAAAAAATTCCACGATTACCTGTTTGAAGCAATGAAACCCTAGAATCCAAAGCTCTAATACCAAATGTTATGAAACTAGCTCCAAAAATAGAATAAAAGATAGATCAACGCCTTAGAAATCAGGCACTTCAAGGTGGAAACATCCTTTACATTACATAAATAAACAGTTCTTGCATGATACAAATGAAGAAACCTCCTTCCTATATATAGGAGTCCATGGGGTCACAATATAATCCTAGCGGACCTAAAAATGATAATGTAAGGGAAAATGAATAAAAATAGTGGGTTATTTATGGGGGAAAATAATAGTAATATGGGGACTACATGGGTAAAAAAAAAAAAAAACGGGGATAAACTAACAAAAATAAGGGACTACACTAGTAATATAGGGACCTAACAAGCTAATATGTATTTTATTACAGCTAGTATGAAAGCAAAGCAATTATTCTTGATTAGTTTATGATAAAAATAATGAAAAAATCTAACAAATAATGCATTCATGACTTACGTCTACTGTGTTCACAACACTAGTTAACAATATTTTATGAATTATGATCTGAGGATGATGACTTTACCGGAATGAATCTTTAAACGTGTCATGCTGGAATTTCTAGCATAACATATCTTATAATATGTTTCAGAAGCTAAAAAGGTGTCCACATTGAGGGGTAGTCTCATTGATAATGTGGTAAAAATTTTAGATATTGGGTCCCAATATTTTAGGAGATACGAACAGAGGAGTTTGAATGTTTTAAATGCTCCTAAAATCATGCCTTAAAAATAAATTGTTGGAATCATTGTTTTAAGTTTATTTTGGGAAGTATGAGGAGTTGAAAATTCATTCATAGTGATTAGAAATCCCACTAATATTGTGGTAAAAATTCTAGATCTCGTGTCACTATATTTTAGGAGATATGACTAGTGGAAGTTGAGCTTCCTTAATTGTCCTAAAATTGTGCACCAAATAGGTTTGTATTTGTATTTTGGTTATAAATGCCCATATATGAAGTTCCAAAAGTTGAAACTTGAAATGTAGTTAGGAAACTCCCAATCATCTTCTAGTTCAACTCTCATAAACTATACTTCTACAATTGAGGACATTTACACTAAATTATTTTCTATAATAGTTTTCATGCAAAGTATTTGAGGAAATTATTAATTGGTTAAATGATTCTTTGCATACTAATTGTTTTATGGAATGATCCAATGATTATGTGGTTTTGTGGAAGGGTAGTATTGTTAATGTTTTGTAGTTAATATATGCTTAGTTCCATGTCAGGCATTTGAAAAGTTGCATGCAAGAAAATGGAAATGTGGTATGATTATGTGGTGTGTTTTCAATTAGAATGTTACAACCAAGATAAGTGCAATATTTTTTTTTTAATCTCATACAAAATGTTTTACAGAAGGTATACAAGAGAAATTCTACCCAAATATTTGTATCCAAAAATATTTGAACAATAGTTTACTTGCAAGGAGTTTTACAAAATATATGACAAATAAAATCAAGTTTAGGAAAGTTAGACCCCATTTATGTAATTGTATCATGGAAGTTGGGTCATGTATAGTAATTTTTAGCTCATGCTTATCCTAATAGTAAGATTGTATTTTGGATTAATCACATCATTAAGATATGGCCGATGTTTCAAATCATATAATGTGGTTCATCATGAGGGAAAATGTGAAAAAACCAATCAATTCAAATGTTTAAATAGAAAATATACATCCGGTTCCAGAGTTAGCCCTTAGGAACTAGTTGTTAAGAATTAGGCATTAAGAATTAGTTCTTGAATTAATAAATTTATATGTTTATTATTTTTATTATTTTGTTTAGTTTTATTTTATTCTTACTTTTAATTATAATAATATTGAATTAAATTGTATTTCTAATATTAGACAAATAAATATATATTTTTAAATGCATATTAGTTATTAAAAATAAGTTTAATATAATTTCAACAAAAAGTTGTTAAAATAGGTTCAATATAATTCAATCATTAGTTATGAATGTTATTATATTAAAATATTAGAGAATATTTTAATAGGAAAGTAAAAAATGATTATCTATATATATAATAATAAATTAATAAAAAATATATATTTAAAAACAAAGGGGAGGCATGCATATCCTACTTGACTTTCATCCATTGTCCCTGTTAATTAGATTAATTACGTGCTTCTCGATTTCAATGGACTCTGTAAGATTCCTATGATGGAAGTGGTTAACCCGTATGATATGTCATTGGTTAAACGTGGGGTGGGGTGTTACAGTGTGGTATCAGAGTGGGTTCACAACACTAGACCTCAGGGAAAATAATATTGTTATGCATATATAATTTCAAATGTCTATGTGTTTATAATTCATGCATGTGAGTTATTTGATCTATTATTTTTTATTATGATACTATAGTTTTCTAGCATTATCTGAATTCATGTATGAAATGATACACATTCAATATTGTTATGATCATGTTAATCTGGATTGACCTGTGGATATGTAATAGCCTCACCAAAAGTAAATTGAGGTAGCACTTTTGGTTACTCCTTTTATTTGGTTTATCTAACAGTGGTATGTTGTAGGAAAATATAGGGCTAGTAAATGAAGAGCAACGTGTTTGAGTACACTATTATAAAGTGATGAAATTAGTGA
The DNA here is from genome assembly GCA_034641835.2 of Pinus albicaulis. Lineage (NCBI taxonomy): Eukaryota > Viridiplantae > Streptophyta > Pinopsida > Pinales > Pinaceae > Pinus > Pinus albicaulis. Next base: position 1,409,771,973 of record CM076582.1, read on the forward strand.
CTAGGCGACTAAAAAAGTTAGTCACCAAAATTATTTCAAGTGAATTACTACTAGATTTGAACAATTTTAAGTGAGAAAACTAAAAATGACTAACTTAAATGACTAATTTAGTCTAGGGATAAAATATATGACTAGATAATAGTTGACTAAACTAAAAGTGACTAACTTAAATGACTAATTTAGTCTAGGACTAAAATATATGACTAGATAATAAATGAGGAAATTAATAATGATTAATATAAATGACTATTATAGTCCAAGCATAAAAATATGACCGAATAACAAGTACAAGAAGTGTATTAATTCGTGATTTATGTTACCAATTTTTAATTGTGTTGGGACATAAATGGAAAATTCCAATTTTTATACTAAAGTGTTACATTTCACTCCAGGGGTCTCTGAATCCATCTACAATGTTAAATTTTTGAGAAAAAGGGGTCTATTAATCCATCTGCATTGTTAAAATTTTGAATACCCTTTTGTCTCTGAAATTTAACACTAGACGGTTGTTTCTACTATCACCTTAGCAATGAATCCTCTCACATTAGATTACTTATTGATTTTTGAGGATATCTCAAAGTGAAAACATATGGGGTATTTTGTGTGACTAGATCAGTGGCACCGAAAACCATTTCTCGCCTCATATACATTATGATGCGTACATCATATCAATATCAATATGATCATTGTTCAACCAAAACATTGCCCAATGTTTCACTATTAAAAACATCTAACTCCTTTTCTCAAGCCATACAATGGTATTTATACATTTCTCCATGCAAGAACCTTGACATGGTAGAAAAATTTAGATAAGTAGTTTCAACAATTACATAAATAAAATTATCATAAACAAAAATAACTTCACTATTCAAACCTTTAATTTTTTTTTTAATCTTAAAAATCCACTAAAATCATTGATCTTGATTTCCTAAGCAATTAATGATAGATTAATTATTCCTAAATTACAGTAATACTTACCATATCTTCCTCTAATAAAAACACCAACATAAATAAACTTTTAAAAACACTGAAGCCACATTCTAAATAAACTCTCCATTTCCCTCCCCCTCTTTGTTTTAATTTTGTTCCTCAAGGAAGCATGAGAACATATACACGTTGCATGGATACAGGATGGTCTCCAATTTCCCCTTAGGTTATAGAAAAAAATATTTTATGAATTCTACAGATAAGTATTTTCCCCTTCGATTTGGTGGTTTTCCCCTCAAGTTACCGAAAAGAAACATCCGATGAATTCTACAAATCACTATTTTCCAATTTTTTTCAATGGTTTAAAGAAAATTATACATTAGGTTTTATGTGATTATAAACTTGAATTTGTAGTTAGAAGCCATAACTAGACATAGTTTTGCATTTTTCATGGAATAATTAGTGTAATTTTGTGATATTTTTTATCAAGTTAGGGCACAATACCCTTTAGATTCTAATTTAAAAACATTGAACTATAATAATATATTTCAATATTGTTAGGGATGGATTTTAGATTCAAATATTTTAGCCATCAAACCCTAAATCAAGGCCTTGCAAATAAATAATGCCCAAATTAAGGTTGTGTAATTTAAATTTAAATGTAAACATCTAGTACTAGTCTAGAAGCACTTAGGAAGAATGGTTCTAAAATATATGCAATGTGTTTCTATGTGGCTAATATAATTGAGGCACCTTTATCTACTTTATTGGAGTATACAGGGTTTTTGAGAAGTTAATCACATGATCATGAATACCAAATGATATAAGGGAACACTCATCATGAATAATCTGACATAATGTTGTGAATGATGTTGGGAAATATACTGAGAAGCGGGGGCGGGGAGGGGGGATGGGGGGTGGGTGAATCAGTATTTGAAATAATCACAATCTCTTTCTTTTCTCTTTACTGATTTCTATACACGACTTTGATTAGCACAATGAGGGTATGTACGCAACTTTCCAAACAGAAACTTTCCTATACACAAAGATCTTTACTGTTTAGGTAAAAATGCAGAACCAATATTTAACCTATACCATCAGTTATGTATCAAATAGTTAAGCACTAAATAAGTGCAATAATAACATAATTAATCATCACACACGAAGACAAATATTTAAGGTGGAAGCCCGATTCCGGAGTGTTACACCATTGTTTCGTCATCTAACCTACTATCATTAGATGTACCCAAGTACACCATGTAAGACCAATTTAACCCTAAGTAAAATTGCTTTCACTATGTGAAATAACTTAGTAAAACACCTTTATTAAGTTGTTTATGGTCTAAACAGGAAACCCCAAAAGGAAATAATAAGAAAATCTATATTTGTTTATATTTCCTGGTCATATTTAACCCAAAATAAGGAAATCAATTAAATAAATCCTTATTTATTCGATTATTTCCTAGGAATAAGTTATTTAAATCCTATTTAAATAATATTCCTAGTTAAATTTGACTAAATCATTTATAAATAATTAAATAAATCATTATTTATTTAATTATATTCCCGCCATTTCCTTAAAATAGTAAATAAATCATTTATTTATTTATTATTTATAAATAAAGGAATTGACCCAAGTCAAAAATCCTTTTCCCTCCAACAAATATAATAAAATATTCCTAAAATGTGGTTCTAGAATTCGATTAATAATATTTTATTCATGCACCAAGTTCTAGACCGCCCTAATATTTTGTTATAAATAGAAGGGTTTTCCCCATTCATTACTCACCTTTCATTGCATTAGATCACTCTGGATCTATACTCTTGGTCACATTCTCCATTTTTGCCTTGTGAGTTCCCATTGAGTTCTATGTTTGTCTGGGTTTTCTACACCAACAAGAGAGAGAAATTTTAGATCTGAAACGCTGAGGACTTTCAAGAACCCATCCCATTGAGGAGAACCGGAAAACACCTTTCTTGTTTTCCTCTCAGGTGCAACCTTTTAATATAAAAAATTCTTTCGAAAACATTGTTCTTGTCTTGTCTATTGGATGCATGGAGCCATATTTTATTTTTACTACTTAATGTCTTTTACGCTTAGATCTGGATTTGTGCAGCACTATTTGGATCAACTAACTGCAGACTTAAAGATATTGGCAGCCACACTTGATGTTAGGGCTATTTGTTATGCGTAGCAAAAGTGATATTTTCCGATGAAAGATTCATACTAACAATTGGCGACTCCACACGGGTTTTATTTTGCGACCGTTGTTGTTTTATATATTCCTGCATATCCGGCTATTTCAGACCCGAGGGTTTCTCTTCAGTTTTCTGTTTTTTCCTATTTTTATGGTGCCTTTCACCTCTAAAACCCTCAAACATTAAAATTTTTAACTTCTGTGTGTTTCTGGCCCTATTGTGTAGGTGACAGACATGAGCCACAGCTAAGATGGCACTTTTTTCTGAAATCTACCGCCGAGAGACCCAGATCTGCAGGTCGCACTTATCTGCCCAAAAATTGCGACCTGGACTAGAGGGCACACTTTTCTACTCCAAAACTGCGACCTGGACTGAAAACATGTCAGAACTTGTGACCTACCCTTTTTTCTACAATTTTCCAGCAATATTTCTGGGTTTGTCTTAAGCTTCTGTCAAGGTTTTTCAGCCTCCGTCTCTGCCCGTTTGGAACTGTTTCTGATCTATTTCACTCAAATAAGTGGGAATATTTCCCCTTAGGGATTTAGTACCCTTCACGTTTTGTGGGCGAGTTTTAGATGTTTCAGACATCTGAATTTTTAGAGTTTCAGCCTTCTTCTTTTTAGATTTGATATCTCCTTTTCAAATCCCTTTAGATCAGCTCTTATCCCTTTCAAATCACCTCATATAGTTTTGTTTTGGTTTACCTCTAGGGCCACCTCTTTTTCCCTCCTACCTTTAGCTGATTTCCCCTTTTTTTACAACAACCTTGCCTTTGCCTCTTTGTTGTTCCCTGCACCTCTTTCTAGAAGGTTTATCCTTTAGATCCCTGTCCCTCCCGATCCTCAATCTATGGGCCTCTTTTTAGTGTGTTTTGACTAGATTTTTTCCCTCTTTTTAGACTAGTTTTGAGAGACCCGCCTTCTTGGGTTAGACCGATGCATTGTTAGCTGTTAATTTTCTGTTATTTCAGCATTATATACTATTATTTGCAGATTTATTTTCTGTTATGAAGCACACTTTTTCTTTTACTCTCAAAATGTCTAGGTTTAAAAAATTAAAATCAACACATGCCACACACTGACCCTAAGTGAAGAAAATCCTAGTTATCACCGCCTGGCAAAGACTTTAAAATCAATTGATACTGCACGTATCTGCCCTTGTTTCGACATTCACCTCACTTGATTTTGCACCTCCCTTCCCTTGTCAGTTTTTCTTCTTCCCGCCATCATTGCGCCTCCAAGGCATTTATCCCGGAGACTTCTTGGCCTTCACCCTCAGTTTCCAGTTGGTCGACTTCCTCCTGCCCATGTTCATCGAGTTAGTCCTCCCCCGAGTCTACACTCTGACTCTTCTTCTGATTGTTCGGGTTCTCCCCCCACTCCTGGTTCTCCCCCTGTTACCTTCACCATGTCTAGTTCAGGGCCTAGCGCTAGTAGCAACCCCAGTTCTACTGCTGGGTTCGTTTCCAGTGGAACCACAACAAGACCTACCTCGACTGCCCCTTTGCTCCCTTATATGGCCGGTCTCAGTCTCCCCGACTTCAATCAGTTGATCAATAATCCTATCCACCATGATGTTAGCTGGCCTTCTATGCCAACCAAGCTCCCCTCTGACATTCCCAAGTTCGAATGCCTTGCTAGTGAAGATCCCTCCAACCATATTCGATCTTTCCATATGTGGTGTTCATCCAATTCCATTATGGATGATTCCATCCGTCTTAGATTTTTCCAACGAACGCTTACCGGGGAAGCTTCTAAATGGTATGTTGATCAGGCCACCTCATCCCATACGACTTTTACGGCCATTGCCCAAGCATTTTTATCTTATTTCCATCTACCTCTCTGATATGACACTGGTACCAAGCTTTTAACCTCTTTCCGTCAATCCTCTTCAACCTGCCTTTCTGCTCATGTCCAAGAATGGCGGGGAAGAAGAAGCTTATGTCGCGCTCCTACCTTTGAAGATCGGGTCTATATGGACCGGTTCCTTCACTCTCTCTTACCTCCCATTGGCAATGATTTCGCCTCCCATTTCCCTCAAACCGAGGAAGCCACCCTCCAAATAGCCTTGAAATATGACCTTATCTATGCTCAATCTGGTTATGTTTATACCATCCTTCCTAACCTCCCCAAACTCGGTGGTGCTAATGCCCCGGGGGCATCTCACTCTGCCGAAAGTATTGTTGGAACTCTTTCACATACCACCACTCAACCTCTTATGGGTTATGGTTTCCCTCTAGGAGGGGCCAGCACCTCCAGCACTTTTCCCCCTCCAGGTAGCATGTATCCAGGATACGGCATGCCTCCTCCTTTTTCCCACCCTCCTGCTTACCTCAATGTTGCCCATCCTAACCCTTATCCTTACCCACAGCCTGGTGTCCCAACTCCTCCAACATTTGGACCTCTCCCTCCCTTGCCTTCTCAACCCCCGTAGCCGCACTTCCTAACCCCCAGTGGGCAAGTCATTGCGCAGCACGGCGCGACTAATTATTCTCCTTCTCAAAGAAAGAGGAAATTCAATCAATCTACCTCTAGTAATCATGGACCCAATTCTCCAAGTATTGATTCTAACACCGCTAACCAGCCACAGGGCTCTCAGCCCAAGCCGGATAGGCCTCTTCACACCAATAAGCCCTGTTCGTGTTGCGGTGTTTATGGTCACTACACTCACGATTGTCCCCTATTACCACAGATGCAGCAGATGTGGGAGTCTCAGGCCACAGTGCAAGGACAACATTCCTCCCCTATTGTCCCTCCCAATATGGCTACTTCTCAACCCGCTGTTTTTATCGATCCTTTCCCTCAACAAGGATTTGTGGCCACTCAACCACCTCATGCCCCAGTAATGACTCAACTTTCCCCTTCTGGTTCCTTTGAATACTAGATTCTCATGATGGCCTCTAACCAACCTCTCACCGTCGACCTTAACCTTCAAACTCGGTCTCGTCAGTACTCCACGCCTCCCGCTCCGCCTGTCCCCGAGTCCTCATCTTCACATCCTACAAAGCCTCTGTCTACACCCAATGGTCCCTTGAAAATCTCTCCGCCCAAAGCTGAGGTTCACACCAAGATTGCTAAGGGCCCATTACGCCGAAATGCTGGGTCTGGTTGGGCTCCCCATTCATATAGCATAGTAGATGATATGGCACAATCTCCTGCTGCCATTTCAACACTAGAACTCCACCAGTTGTGTCCTTCTCAAAAGAAGGCTCTACTATCTGCCGTGGGTTCTATAGATCCTGCTAATGACCAGTTGATTGTTTTTGATGCCCGTCAGTCAGACCATCCCCCCCTTCCTGCGTCTGTTTCTTTCCAAATCCCAGTCAAAATTGGAAATGCCAACATCGTTTGGTGTATTATTGATGAGGGGGCATCTACCTATGTGATGTTTACTTCAGTTTGGAAACAAATTGGATCTCCGGAGTTGGCCCCTTCCACAATCACCCTTCATGTGTGGGATGGCCATGCCTCCCAGCCCATCGGCCTTTTTCGTAACTATCCCATCACCCTTGCGGGCAAGACTATTTGTGTCAACATTGAATTTATCGATGCCCCTCTTGACTATAACATTCTTTTGGGGCGTAGTTACACCTATGCCATGTCTGTCGTCCCATCCGCAGTCCACCACAAGATTTTATTCCCTCATAATGGAAATATCATCGCAACTAACCAGTTGACATATCATGAGCCACAATCTCAGACTTCCCCTAAGTCGATCATCTCTTCTGTAGAAAATAAGCGAACCGTCGATTCTTTGACTAGTGTCTCCCTTGGAATCTACAAAGACTTCTCCTTGCTTGGAACCTTCCTTGGTCTTCCTCCTCCTCTTGTCTCAGATTCCAGCTCGGTAAATGTTTGCATGATGCAATCATCTCAGGCCAACCTCATGCAGCCCGCTTTGGCCAGTCAGTAACCTCAAACTCGCCCGCCGTTACCTGCTCCTAGCCCTTCGCCACTACCAACTGGACCGCTTCCTGTTGGCCCGTCCCCTACAGCTGGTACCCATGAGCCTCTCTACCCTCTTGGGTCGGTTCCCCCAAGTCTTAACCATCTTGGCGCCATCCCTCTTGGCCATTACCCTATTGGTCAGATACCCTTCCTCGCTCCCCCTCCTGAAGTCTATTCGGTCCCCATCATGGCCACCCTTTCCCTCCCTAATTTGACCCTGGGCATTCCCGTCTGGTGCCTTGACCCTCTAGCCGCTACCCCACCAGGTCACCCCAAACCATACCTTGCCTTGACACCAGTTCAGCCAGTTCCCGTAGCTACTTTTTTCGCTACAGTACCACCCGCTCCTCAACAAGACCATTCTCCTGCTGTGACAACTATGGGCAAGAAACTAAAAGCTCGCAAGGGGGCATCCAAAGACAAGGCCACCACACCCGACCCTACCCCTCCTCCACCCGCCAACCCTTGTGCCTTATGTGATGGTGTCGGTCATGCCACCCATACTTGTCATGAGTTTCCCCGTATCCAACCCATGGTTAAGGTTGTGTTCCCTAAATCTACGGTCCCTGAAACCTCCGTTTCTTCCTCGTCCGCAGCCAAGAACCCAAAGACTCTTCTCACAAACAAACCTTGTGCTTTTTGTGGTGTCCATGGCCATTATTCTCACCATTGTCCTCACCTCATGCATTACTGAGCCTCTTTAGAGTTCATTCACGAGTACGAGGTCGAACAAACTCAATCCGCCTCTCCCATCCTTGCTCAGTATGCGTCAGGCTTACTCAACGATCCCCCCGCTTCCATTGACATTCCTCCCCCAGATGTTGAGATGTCGAAAACTGCTGCCCCCCTCCTATACCTATCATCATCCGCACGACCCTCAGAGGACATTCCCTCTGAATCCACTCCATCTGTTTTGCTTGATTCCCCTTCAGCAACATTCTTGGGCTCTACATGCTTTGACCATCTTTTGACTTGTTCTTCCTTCATCCCCCGTGAAAATCCGTATGTTCAATGTTCTTACCATGTTGATGATTTAGGTAGCTTTGCAGCATCATGTGGTTTCCTCGACCTCTCCATTTCCTCTCATCACTAGGAGGATACCATCCGTATCTATGATGTCCTTCACAGCATGCGCTCCCGTTTTTCCTCCCATAGTTCTCATTCATCACCCTCTAGTTGATCTATGAGTCCTTGCCATCCTACCCAGACTACTCCCTCCCATAGTATTCATTTGATCTCTACCCTATACTCACATTGCCCTCATTCTTCTCCTTCCTCCCATTTCTTGTCTTGTGACACTATTCCGCCAAACCTCTCGTCAACACATTATATCGGCTATGCCGATGGGGCAAATCGCTACTCCCGGAATCTCGCTTCAGCCGCATGGGCCATATTTACCCCTTTGCATACCCTCATTCTTTCGAATGGGATCTGCATTGGTAATGCCACCAATAATCAGGCTAAATATGATGCAGTACGTGGTCTCTTAGCCGATGCCCTATCTCATCGCATCCTCCATCTGCACGTTCATTTAGATTCCTTGCTTCTTGTTTTACAACTCAATGGTGTCTATCATGTGCATAACCCTATCCTATTTAGACAATATTTACGAGTGAAAATTTTGATACGTGACTTTAGATTCATTACATTCAACCATGTCCCTAGAAATCAAAATCACTACGTAGATATAATTGCAAATCATGTTCTAGACTGGCATTTATCACACACAAGAAAATAACATTTGAAACCATCAACACAATGCATATACATAATATATATCATATAACATGTTTTTAGAGTCCATCTACTCTGAAATATATGACATGCCCATAGCATGTTACAAAAAAAAAAACTCAAAAAACTGGGGGGCATCGCTTGCCCCTACATACACATTGGGGGGCACCACCTGCCCTACATCTAATCACTCTCTGGAGGATCCTGAGCCAATGGCTCCGCTCCCGCAGCTCATAGATCACGCACATTCTTACCAACCATGGCCATGCGTCACATGATACCTCGCCATTCCGAGGGTAGCCCAATACATAGCTCTATGTACTGGTCGTCTAAAACCTGCCAACCCCGCTAGGACACACCGATCAGCAGCCCCTCACATCTATGATGAATTTCCTCCACAACAGTAGTCATATCCTCATTCTGGGCCATCCTCGATCCACTAGCACCTGTAGTTCCGGCTGCTGCAGTTCATCCCATTTATCCGGCCGGTTTCACCGTTGCTATATCTGCATTCAAAAAAAGTATAAGGATTAGTACCATCAATACTATTCACAAAATTTAACGTCCACATAACAGATTAGTTACTTTTCACTTACCATCAGGCCTCCATACCCGACCAGGTGGAAGCGGCAAGTCTAGATCTCCCCAATAAGTCATCCCACTATAGGGATAGTCGTCTATGTACAATGGCATCTGATGCTAATGGGTGAAGAACTCTGGTCGGAACACCCGTCCGACCGCCCCTCCCCCTCCTCTACACAGTAGTCATCCCTACCAATGCATCATGGGTTCTCTTGAACCCCCATAAGGTAGCTGTACACGAGGTCGCAAGGTCGGGATATTCTCAAAAAATAAGGAGCATAATACAGTCCCATACGCACAATCATGGTTCAATTTCCGCTTACACAATGACAGTTTTCGTTTCAATGACACCAACATCATCTAGGCTGACCCATAGTAGGTCCCACTAAACACATTTTCTACAATCATCATCTGCCCTCCAGTGATGTGATGGAGCACCTAGCTGCCCAAAATTTGCAACACCGTTGCCACCACTGCCCGAGTCTCCAACCTTTCTAGATCCCCAATCGATATCTAAGTCCCTTTGAATCAGACACCTGGTCGACAATGTCTCTCTACGAACTCCATGATGTTACACCCACCCGGTAACACTGGTTGTGTATTTCCCACCATCCCTAATGGTGGGAGACCAGTCAGGAAATACAGATCCTGGAATGTCAGCTCAATCCTGTGCCCCTGCACTATAAAAACCTCATGATCTGGATCCCAATAACTGATAATCCAGGCCAACAAGGGCTCCCTGGCTCTCATCAAGGGGTTTTCCACAAATTTCAGAACCCCAAACCTGGCCAATGCATAACGGACACCCTGATCCACTTGGATTTCTGTCTGTAATGTACCCAGGTCTCTCTCTCTCCACTTGATCCATATATATGCCATATCTGCACAAAACCATCATCTTTTTCAGTCTACAGATAGGTACAACTACATTCAATTACAGAAAAACTAGATCTCAGCCCACAACAGCACTAAAACCACCTCCGTCTGACAGGTCACACTTTTTGGCCAAATCCTGGGCCAGGTCACACTTTTCAGGCCCAAACTTGCATCCCAGGTCGCAGTTTTTTCCCCAAAAAGTGTGACCCGACCATAAGGATGAGGTAGGGGCTGTTACTGAGATTTCAGATCCTAATCTGAACTTTTAATCCATCAAAAACAAAGAGTAGGATTAGGCCTCTCACCTGCAACTAAAGGATCTCGATTCCAACGGTCGGTTTTTCCACGACGATCATCGCAAGATTTAGGGCCTTCTCTCCTCTCCACATTCACCACAGCTACACAAGCAAATGAATTAATTTGGAGGGAAAATGCCTTATTAAAAGAAAAACCCCTGCTTTTTCTTCAACCCACTACGACCAAACCGTAGCCCCGTTTGACACACCGTCTACACCGTTGGAAAGATCTCAGCGATCACTCAAATGGGTATCTATTATTTTTTCATGTTTTCATACTTCACTAGGACCCATTTTGTCCATGACAGTTCTTTTCACCTCTCCTCCAAATCAAATTTTCTCACCTATAACACTTGTACTTGGGGCACCACTTTGCCTCCTTACTTTTCTTTATTCGTGTTGATTTTCGTCATGAGATACCCTATTGTACTCATTTTTTTATGGTCCCCCATTGGACCTTTACTGTGTGGTGGCACCATCAAGTCGCCCTTGGTTAGAGCATCCGAGTTGAGTCATCATCAGTCATGGAGTATATCTTGAGTCCCTTTGTATCCCGCTATAGTCCTCCATCCTTTATTGCTTGGTCTCTCTCTTGTGTTGCACATTATGGCCTTCAGTACCATTGTCTCCTATCCCTCATGATATTGTGTCAGTCGCTACCAGGCCATTCATTCCCTTTATGCTCTAACAAGGTAAGTCATCCATCTGCTACTCAGTATCCCTCATTCCATCATCATCATTAGTATATGTCTCTTTGTCGCTCTACTATTTCCTCTCGTGCCTTAGTTTGGGATCCCTCATCACCTCACCTATGGCAGACCTCCTTCTGTCGACATCAACTCATTTAATCCAGAAGATAGGTCTAGAGAGCGGTGTACCTTGGTTCGAGCTCCTTTCAGCATGATCGTGATCCATATACTCGATGGTCTAGTGATGTAGCAACAGCTATTGGTGATTCTTGGGTGTGTGTGAGATGTCTCAACCCTCATGAGGGGGTGGCCCTGTAGGTAGCCCCCCACATGCCCAGATGACTTCTTCATTTTTAGCCTTTGATGCAGCTCCTTACATTTGATGATATCGGCCTCTGCTGCTTGCAACACCTTTTCGATTTGCATGTATCAGTCAGATTTTGCGAGCCCTTCCCCGAGTATAGGGGGAATTTGGGTTGTATTTGTATCTCATGTACTACAATATTATTGTATAAGTCCTGGCTATTATTCCAGGCATAGCATGTATGTGGGAGTCATCATTCTATTTTCTGGCTCGTATTTATGCCAGCATGTACTTTATAGTTTGGTTCCTTGTTTACTGGACATATTATTCTTTTGTACTTTGTCTCGGCGGGCATAGGTATGCATCCCCCACTGCCTTTCGCACAGGTACCACTTCATAAACTAGAGACTTGTTGCACCTGTAAGTCTCATCTCCTTAGGGTTTGGTCCTTTAGCACATTAGACTACCTTACATTTCTCTCTCTAACTTCCCTTTTGATGTCTAGTGATTGAGTTCTTACAACATACTTCAGTCATACGATTTTCTCCTAACACTTGTACGTTAGGGGGAAATCTGTTACACCATTTTTTGGTCATCTAACCTACTATCATTAGATGAACCCAAGTACACCACGTAAGACCAATTTTTCCCTAAGTAAAATTGCTTTCACTATATCAAATAACTTAGTAAAACACCTTTATTAAGTTGTTTATGGTTTAAAAAGGAAACCCCAAAAGGAAATAATAAGAAAATCTATATTTGTTTATATTTCCTGGTCATATTTGACCCAAAATAAGGAAATAAATTAGATAAATCCTTATTTATTTGATTATTTAATAGGAATAAGTTATTTAAATCCTATTTAAATAATATTCCTAGTTAAATTTGACTAAATCATTTATAAATAATTAAATAAATCATTATATATTTAATTATATTCCTGCCATTTCCTTAAAATAGTAAATAAATCATTTATTTATTTATTATTTATAAATCAAGGAATTGACCCAAGTCAAAAATCCTTTTCCCTCCAACAAATATAATAAAATATTCCTAAAGGGTGGTTCTAGAATTCGATTAATAATATTTTATTCATGCACCAAGTTTTAGACCGCCCTAATATTATGTTATAAATAGAAGGGCTTTCCCCATTCATTAGTCACCTTTCATTGCATTAGATCACTCTAGATTTGTACTCTTGGTCACATTCTCCATTTTTTCCTTGTGAGCTCCCATTGAGTTCTATGTTTGTCTGGGTTTTCTACACCAACAAGAGAGAGAAATTTTAGATCTGAAACGCTGAGGACTTTCAAGAACCCATCCCATTGAGGAGAAATGGAAAACACCTTTCTTTTTTTCCTCTCAGGCGCCCCTTTTTAATATAAAAAATTCTTTCAAAAACATTGTTCTTGTCTTGTCTATTGGATGCATGGAGCCATATTTTATTTTTACTGCTTAATGTCTTTTATGCTTAGATCTAGATTTGTGGAGCATTATTTGGATCAAATACTGTAGACTTAAAGATATTGGCAGCCATACTTGATGTTAGGGCTATTTTTTATGTGTAGCTAAAGTGATATTTTCCGACGAAAGATTCATACTAACACGGAGAAAACCACGGCTACTCTCATCTCTATCTTCAATATTTATTATATGGAAAACTACTTACAATATTGTATTGATGCAGACTCATATCAGTACGTAGGCATCTACCTGTAGAAGGCTGCAACCTTCTCTCATTCTCCAAATACTATTGGAATGGAGCTCCAGCCCAGTGATCTCCTTTACTAGCCTCTACTAGAAGGGAGATACAAACCCCTAATCAGAACACCAGCTTCTACTGGTAGGAAGCTTCTACTTCCATACTGAAGGCTTCAACCTTCAGACACACGACAGACCATGTTTCATAAATTTTCACACTAGATCCAATAGCTTAAATACAACTCAAAATAAACATCAACACTAATAAGCTTAACCAAAAATTCAAATAGAATAGTGAGATCACTGTAACCAGAACACTGTAATAAACCCATATTTAAGAATTAGCATGAAGAATCAATTTCAACCGTGATCATTCATTAACTTAAATGCATATGATACTTCAATTTACTGAACCTACGTGTATACGCACTTTCCTACATATCAACCTGCCTATAGATTTGTGAATACTGAATTTCCAAACTTTGATCAGTCTCAAAAATAGATCTGAGGCTTTCAGTCATATATCTTTTTAGATTTGCAGAACCCTTATTCAGTCAGCATCATTAATCATATTTAATCATTCATTGATCAAATTTGTACATATTCAACTTAGCAACACATACAATATTCAAAAAACCCATATCTACATGAAGAATTCAGGGAGATACATTAGAAATATAACAACAAAAAATAGATAAATCTCCATCAAGCTTTAGAAAACCCTGACTTCAATACGCACTTTATCTGAAACAAATCTGCATGTATACCTGGTTTCATCCTGACGAACTCGCGTATATATCAAGAAATATTAATTCTGTAGAGGATTTTATATCTATAGACTTACCCAAATTTCTTCACTTCTCTCCACCAAATGTGCACCAGGTCACAGATCTAAACATCTCATCAATAGATCATGCAAGTACACAGTCATTTCAGGTCTAGAGATCTTGATCCATAATTCTATCAATGGGTGAATCATAATTTGAGATCTACAAACAAACTTAACCGATTTCATGTAGATATACATCAGAGAGAAGTATTCAGTTCAAACCCTTACTCCTGCACTCACGTGCACTATGGTCTTCTTCTCCTTATATAGGTTTAACCTTTATCAATACCATGAGCCAAAACAACACAAGTGTCGATGGTATTCTTGGACACAATCAAAAATATGACACAATGCTTAATACTATGGGTTAAAACGATGGTAATGCCCCTTGGTATCATAATTTTAGAGTGAAAAATCCGTACGCGACTTGGATTCTTTGTACTTGCATGTATACGTGACTTATCTTCATAAAAACTATGTATATACATTGTAAATGTATACATAGGTTTCCTATATACAAACATGCATATGTACGCAGGATGCCTTCATCAAATCTGCATATACATTATGAAATATTACCTTTTTCATTTCTCTAGCACTTACTGGAATTCCTTTCTCTGTCACATCTGAGCCGGCCTCTAGAAAATAATTTTTACATCTTTAACAAATAGGTTGCTACCAAATGGTAACTCATCAAGTATGCTACCATCAAGGACAACATATTAAGACATAAGAATCATATTTCCAACAAATGCATAGTGACCAATGACTTGAAGGTTGTGAGTATAATTAATATCACACAAAGATAACCATTCCCTTGTACATTAGTCCCACACATCAATCCTTGATGGAAAGGGTTTTTTGGCATGCCATATACCAATGAATGTAGAAGCAAAACCCCACCTGTCTTCTTTCTATTGCAGAATGTCCAAATTGAATATGCATCCATGCCAATCTTGATGATAGTCCAAATAATCCTAATGTAACTGGAAATAAGTTTCCATGCGTGCGAGGTCCCCACTTAAGAACCACACAAAACACAAATATTAAAAGAAATAGTTGTTCCTAGTATACAATGTATATGTGTAGGCTTAGTCGATATTGACTCATATGTTTCTATTTAGATTGATCCTTTTTTGTCCAGATAATTATGCTGGACCACTGTTCATTGTTGACATAAGTTTAGGACGATGATTATTGATGGCTGAAAATGAACTATAAGTTTCTAGTGGTTTGACTAAATGATCCTTAGGGTGGATAAATGATCCCTTTACATGTGCTGCATTGTCAAGTTATTTAGAAGATTTAACCTTGGTGTGGTCCTTAACAATGCCTACTTTCACTGAGCTAGCTTTCCTTTCATGATTAATATTGAAATTTTTGGTCCTGAACTATTTGATGATAGATTTAATTAGTTTTGTCAATGGTGATGAATCTCTTTAGTTGTACCTTGTTAGGTTATGTGTGTGTCAAGGATCTCATGCTTGTTTAATGGTCTTTTTGTATGAGGAACTATACCATCAGAGGAATTTTCAGCCAAAAACTACCCATGAAAACTTTCCATGTCATAATATGTAAATTAATCAAAATCATTTAAATTTAAAAATAGGTACATGTAAATATTGTGGAGGGAAAATTTAAAAAACTACTTTTTTTAATTGTATTTTTGGCTTATCTCCTTATAGGTCCAACCAAATTTCAAGTGTAGATACTCATTGGATTCAGAATAAAATTACACATCACTTTTTAGAATTCTCACATTGATAAAAAAAAAATCAGATACATTAAAAAAACATGTTGAACAAGTTTTTTTAATGTATTTGCATATTTTATCAATGTGGTATTCTCAAAAGTATGCATATTGTGTACTTGTTGGATGTGTAATTTAATTCCGCATCCAATGAGTTTATACACTTGAAGTCTCAGTGAACCTAAAATGAAAAAAGCCAAAAATACAATTAAAAAAAGTAGTTTTATTCTTTCCCCTCCAAAATTCATAACACTTATTTTATTATTTTAACTATTATTTTATAATTTTTCCTTAGGAGGCCACTTTTAGGCCGAAATTTCCTCTAAATACTATTATTTCCTAAATTAATTGAAGGATTTTCAATTTGAATTGTGGGATGTTGGCTTCTATTTTTTAAAGTAGATTCAATCTCATCCTGAAATATTTTTTTCCTTTTTGGCAGGTAAACCTTGGGTATTCAAAAGATCACATAGTGAAGACACTCCAGTAAAGGCTAATGGTAATTAATTATTGTTTGATTGGAGTTTCCATTTAAGAGTTGACTAAAAATTATATTTTATAGCCTTCCCTTTTATCAATAATTATAAGAACCATCAAATGAGGCACTAGCATAGACCCTTCCCTTTCTTCCTTCCTGTTTCCTCTAAAAAGATTTAACATTTATTTTAAATTATATTAGCCTATTTTAAATATATCAAGAATTCAAGATAAAAATTATTTTTGTTATTCTTAACCTTTATTTGGCCCTGTTAATTTTATCAAGGGGAGAAGATTAAGAGCTCATGGTTGCATAAATATTAGTCCATTAACTCTATCATGTGCTTTCATTTCCATATTTCCTCGAATTTTTTCCATCATTCCAAAAAGGAAATGTCAAATGAAATTTCATCATATATTTTTTCTCTCAATATTTATATAAAAAGGAAGAATAAGAGTAGGGATTGAATAATGCACACTAGCAGAAAAGACTGAAGCTAGATTATTATATTTTAATGCTTCTCAGAAGTGTCATTGTTTTAACAATATTTCTTAGATGCATAGCTTTGCAATGGTTGGGTGAATGAATTTCCTAGTGTCTTAAAAAGAGTATAATTACAATGCCTAGAAATACCCAGAAATGTATACTATGTGCAGATCTTATTACTCATTACAATAGTCTTGTTTATCATCATTCGGCTTTTTATTGTTGCCCATTACTTAAATCTCTATCCTGTAACTCTTCAACAAATTTTGAATTTATGGATCACAAAACATTAGATCCAATGAGCTCATAAATTTTTTATTTTATATTGAATTATGGGCATACTGTTGTTAAAAGCCCAACTTAAGGAAATTTTCTATTTCACAAAATAAGGTTTCTTTTTCATTACATCGCAAAATATGGTTGAAGCCTATTTCTAAATATTTAAGTAATTCCTACATGTCGTTTTTATACCAGTTATACAGGAATCAATTATTCTATTAAAATCACTCGATTCCTTTCAAAGTCCACTTCTAGTAGCATTTTTGTTGAGCTACGTTTTGACAGTCTCGAATCACATGAAGTGCATTTCAGAGAAATTTATGTCTCTTATTATAACAATGGATCATTTTTTTCCTTTCCCATTTTTTTAATTTAGTTTAGAAAGAAATAGCACAGTTGACTAGTCATGAAAAAATCAATTTGACAAGTATTTCTTGGGGATGTGTTTTGAACATCAATGTCACAACAATTCTATTGTGAGTCACAAGGATTGGCCTTGCTTTGTTTTGTGGGGGATATAGCTAGCAGGGGAGAAAGGATTTTTCTATGGAATAGATATGTATCCAACCAAGCGGGGCATTAAAACAGGAGTGCTTATGGGGAAAGAGAAAAATTTCAACTCCCAAAGTTACAAGGGTTTTAATTTAACTTCTGGTTGACTATTTATTTGTTTAGGGCTATTTTAATGGGGCTTGAGTCTTGACAAGGGACCTTGTATCATTTTTGTTGCGGACAAGTTTTATTTCTATCACTTTCCCATTAAAATAGCCCCGAGACTTTTATGAAATAATTTAGTTTAGTTTTTTTCTAGTTCAAGTGTTGGTGTATTTCCCATTGCTCTTATCTATCAAGTTTAGAGCTTATTACAAGTGAGTCTTGAGAGCACAATGCCCCTTGCAGTCATGATGTACCTTCCTAGTAACATGGTTAATTATTCATCATAATTTTTTTTTTTTTTCCGTAATGAATTTTTCCTTTGATAAAGTAAATGAACATTGAGTCTATTTATGGGTGTGCATTGTCAAACAACATTCCTGTTTTGTAGCTTTCAAGGGTGTAGGAGGTATTCCACTGTGAAAAATGTTTGATTTAAAAATAAATTTTATCCAGCTAGATATGGTAGATATATTGTAATGTCATGTTTAATAGTTTGACTCGGTCAAAATAATAAAAATAAAATAAAAGTGATTTTATCCCTCTCGGCACTTGGTATATCTCCAATTAAAATCGATCTAGGATGGTGATAGAAATTTTAGCACCATCATGATGTCATTTAAGCCTCACGGGAAGAATATTCTATGCAAGATTCTCATGAGGTTACAAAGTTACTATACAAGTATTTAATCTTTTAGATTAAATTTATTTGGGAGGACCTATAATTTTTAGGCCAAAGAATCTATGTTGTGTTAATGAAGGCTTACATAAGGTTCATTTTGTTTATTTCATGTCCAAAAAAAATGATAGGATGATCCCTTTACCTCCAAAATGCTTACACCTACAGGATTATATTGGGATTTGGATAAAGTGAGGCATGTTGGTTGTTACAATATTAAATGTTCATATAAACATTCATGTGCAACTATGCATCATTTCCACTAGGTATTAGGTGTTAAAAAGTTCAATCCATTTTGGATGAAATACCTATTTTAAATGCCATAGTCTCCAATTTTGGTGAAGGGCCCATATCCACTTCTAGTTAGTCTTGAATTTGATCTTTGTAGCACATTCGCATTTATACAGCTTTATATACAAAAAATACCCAACAACTATAGAAAATACCCAAGGGTGTATTTATAAAACCAAAAAATATTTAAAATATTTATTCTTAGAAAAATTAATTATGAAAGAAAATTATTAAATTCCCCCCCAAAGTTTGAAATCAACTTCAATTTTTCATTTTAGCTTCCACCAAGGTTTTTGACCCTCTTGACCAATGACATCAACTATAAATAGGCCACTAAGATGGGCTTTTAAATTTTCGGTCTTCACTTGGATGAATGGCACATGGTCTCTGCATAGCTTTTGGAACATGTTGCTTATCTTCAATTGGTATCTATACTCCTTCCCTCCTTCTACAAGACTCTCTCTTGGATACAACTTCATACAAAGTCTCGCTCTCAATTCACTACTTTGGGATTTAAACTCCTTCGGTTGCATCGGTAAAATGTAATTTAGGCGTGTTTTATATTGAAGACATGATGTTATCAAAGTAATATATACCATAAACTACCATGCTCTACCTCTTTATTGAATGAAAAAGTAAGCCTCATTGTTCCTGTTGTGGATCATTATCTACATATCCTTTTTATATTTCATTTTGAAATTATGAAAAGAAAATTCAAAAAAAAAAACAGATAAGAATTCAAAAATATGCTTTAAGTATGAAGTTTTGTACTTTAGCGTAAAAAAACAAAGGGAATGCATGTTTTTCCGTTTTTATTTTATATATGTGAAGCGGGTGTCAACTTTGGGTTGTCATATAAATATATAAAGGTTAAAGCTCGAGTAGCTTTTCGAGCGGAAGGCGCTATCATACAAAGAAGCTCGCGGATATGCAACTGCGGGGGGTTGACTTGCCCGTCAGTTATAAAATCCCGACCCCCCGCAGTTGACTGGTCAGATCTCCGAACTTTGGTGATCGTCGGTTCTGGTTAATTACGGGGGGTATGGATAGAATTTCTCCGCCGTACTGATAGACCCCCCGCATGACGTCATCCACCGCCAGCTGTTTCTCCACGTCGATCTTGCATTTATTATGATTCCCACAATCTATAAAAAGGGTTTTTCCGTCCTATTGTGATTTATTTGTGTCTATTTGCCCTGTTTAAACCGCGTCCCGCCACCTTTGCGCTATTCAGTAGTTTGAATTGTTTTCAAATTCCTGTCAATCATGGCCAAGCGAACATCATTGTCTGGTTTGTCAAGTCTGAGTCCCCTCCTAGATAGCAAGAAAGATGTTCATGATACCGCGTCATCCGTAAATCATCCTCTCTTGCATTATCAAGTAACCCTGAACACTGACAAGTCACCTATGTTTTCTGCTATGTAAAGTTCGGGAGTGTTGTCTGCCTGTCTTCCAAAAACTCATGTCTTCCCCGAATCTATTTCTTGGTTAGTTTCGTCTATGTACCCCGGCAAGTGTTTTGTTATGAATTCCCAAGGGGAAAATATTCTGCAGGTTTCAACTCAATTAATGCGTCAGGCATTATGTTTTCCAGAAAATGATTCTCCGTTGCAGTTCTCTGAAGATTCGTTGATTCAGTATTTCGAGGAGCTTTCAAATGAAGAGTTTAATCGTTGCATGTCGTTTTTGGTATCAAGTCCAGAGAAGACTCAATTTGAAATGGGAAAATTCAGTTTAGAGGCGTTCAATGTTCAATACAGGCCAATCCTTAGCTGTATTATGGAGATTTTGGGGAGAGATGATGATCGCGAAATTGACAAGGCAGCCCTGGGGATGTTCGCTCTTATGATGAAACCAGGGGTGGTGCTAGATATCCCATCCTTTTGGCAGGAAGTGGTGAATTCTCAATTGATCACCTTCCCTTTAACAGGTTATTTTAGGTTTCCCTCATTGGTAGTCTACTTGTTTTTATATCAGAATGTTGAAGAGTTCATGAGTGTTGGTTTGAATATAATGGATAGTAATAAAAATAAACAGTCAGTTTTGCTTTGGACCGATATGGTTAGAAGAGAAGAGAACGAAGCCGGTTTATTTGAATTTGTGGACCATTTCATGACCACTGCTTATAAAATTCTTAATGGAACTCTGCCTCCATGCTTCCTGCCAAAGGCCCAGGAGTTCTTGCAATTAGGGCCTAATTGTAAATTTGGAGACTGGTTTGTTTTTGAAGATTATTCTGAGATAAGGCTATATGGAGTCAGTATTGAGCCTTATAGGCTTCCAACATTTGTTCCCATGAGACTGTTTTCCTTGGAATTTATAAGGCAAAGTCTTAATGTGGATCAAGTTCATTTTATGCCTATGAAGAAAGGATTAATGTACAAGTTTCCTATGAGTGTAGGCCCTTTTGTTGTTAACACAAGGCAGGCTTTTGAGGAGGTATCAAAGATATTGGAAGAAACACAGTTGCTGTTGGGAGAGAAATGGGCCTATGACCCACATGGGATTATTTCACAAAAAAGGGTCGAAAATGGGTATGCTGCTTTTACTCATGTGAGTAAACCGGATTTAGAGAAATTGGCTAATCCAGGAGGGCCAAGTTTATCATAGATCAGTATTCAAACACCTGCAATATTGGAAAAGATGGGCAAAAGAGGGAGAGATGATGTTATTGAGATCGATGAGGAGGAACCCCGAGAGGAGAAAAGAACTAAATTAGCAGAAGAACACTCTTCCAATTCACCTAGTTTTACTCTCCAGGTCAGTGAAGAACAGGGTGGCCCTTCATCTCCTAGCAGACCAGAACTTCATTTGGAAAAGGCTCCTTCCATGAAGCAAGTGTTCTCACAGATTGAAGAAAAGAACCAAAGAATAAAGGCCAATATAGAAACACAAGCAGAGCATCATATACCTGCTGACCAAACAAGACTATTGACTGTAATGGATCTGGAGAAAGATCAGTTTAAAATGGCGCTGTCGCATCCGACAGGAATGTCTCTTGGACCTTCAGGCAGCTTTAAGGAGTTGAATATAGTCATGGACGTGAAAAAGATCCCCTTGTGGGACAAAATGAATCTCCACATGCAAACAGGTCAGTTGATTGTCAATTATTTGAGCAAGACCACTGCTACAGCAGTCAAGACAGAAAATATGCTTGCTAAGGTGGTCAAACAATGCAAGATGGAAAAAGCCAATGCAAGAGCATTGACTACTCAGAATGAAGAGCTGAAGAAAATCATAATGAAAATCGGGGTTGATCCAAATGATAAAAGCGCAATTCAAAAACTTATGAAGAGTGCAGAAGCAGAAATATCTTCATTAAGGAAAAAGCTGAAATTGCCAACTGTAGAGCACTCGTTGGCAGCCGAAGTAGCAGAGGTTGAAAAGGAAAAAGAGGAACTACGACAACAGTTGATGAAGAAGGACGAGGAACTTGATAAGGTAAAGCAGACTGCTATAACCTTACAGAATCAAATCCATAACCATACTTGTACTTTTGATTTTTCTGCAGGTGGAGCCGACCCACAAGCCCAGGTTGTTCAGCTGAACACAGAATTAAAAATGGCGGAGAGAGATTGTAAACAGGCCCAGTCTGAATTGGCCACAGTTCTTAGGTTGATGCAGGGATGGGAAGGAAAGGCAAATGAGAACGAACAGAAGCTACAAAAAGCTGAGGAAGAAATCAAAGAACTCAAGGAGAAATTGAAGGGAAATATTTCCCTATTAAAGCTAAGGATCTCATCTGGAACGAGATCATTTCTGAAATGCAGGAAAAATTGGATTCCATAAATGTAATTGCCAGAGAGAAAAACATTGTTTCAGAGCACGAAAAGGAGTTGTTATCAGAGAAGCAGGCCGCTATCAAAAGATCAAATTGGGCCAAGAAATTCATGAATTTTATTAATGCCAAGACAGATGAAGAGTTGAAAGATATGGGGATACTGGATAGGTATTTCTATGCTAAAGAGGTAAACAAAATGATCATTAAAAATGACCTTCTAAAGGCATCCGAGAAGCGGCTATAGGTAATTAAAGAGATGGTTAAGAAATTTGATATTTCATTTGATAAGTTGACAAGAACAGGTTTGCCCTCATGCTGGAGGGAGGGAGGTGAGATTATGTCCTGGAAATTTTATGAGGATCAGTTGATATTTGCAAAAAGAAGAGCAGATGGCCGACATGAGAAGACACAGATATTGAAGGGAGAAGCAGTATTCAATTTCTTACAAAGGCATTTCCTTCTACTGTGGATGGTGAAGACATTGTTCACAAGTAACCTCACTCACAGTCAAGTTGTTGCCTTCACACTAGAATATCATCGTTATAAGAATGCTCCAATAACTCAAGATAAGCTCTGGAAGGAATGCAAGAAATTTTCTATTGACACAGAAAAAGGATTTCCAGCCAAGCAGCCACAAGTAGCCGTTCAGCCGCAAGTAGTCATTGAGTCAGCCGCTATTCCAGGAACATCAGTTCCTTTAGATTAGGAATTATCATCTTTTATTTTGTTTTAAGTGAAGTTATGCAAATGTAATGAAATGTTTCCGAGGCATGTACCTCCGCTACAGAGAGTAGTTAAGCAGTTACAGTTAGTTAGAATCAGTTTTATAACTGAAAACCATTTTGGTTCAGATTGTATTTAAAGACATCTTAAGGAAGAAAGAAGGTTCCGAGTTTTGAACCTTTGAAGGCTAATTTTGTACTCAACAATATTGAATGAATGAAAAAGTTTTGCAAGTTTCCAATATTCTATCTGTGTTGAAGAGTTTTCTTGGTTTTCATTTCATTTCCATATCTGTGAATAAAGTAGAGTGATTAGAGCTGCAGGTCTCTTGATATTTATGTATCTAAGAGTTAAATATCCTTAATGGGCGCTCCTTTACTTTAGCTTTTTTGTTATTCACTTCTTCAGGATTTTATTATGGCAGTTTCTGTTTTAAGCAGCATGACAAACTGAAATCCTTTTCTTTCTTCATCTTCCATTTCGCTCACTTCAATATAAAGGGAACATGGCATTGCAAAGTTTATAAAGATTTGATATTTGTGAGATATATTATTAAAATTTGAAGGTTTTAATAAACAGAGACAGACATACATTTTGTGACATAATCTTTAATGTCTTGAGCACGGATTCCTGTTCACAGCAAGGAATTGTTTCTCCAAGGAACAACATTAATTGGCGTCGTTGCCGGGGAACGAAGAGTCGAAGTTCTTCCCTGGGTTTTGTTCTACATTTCCTCTGGTTGTTCAGAGAGGAGGAAATAGTACGCTGTGATTTTTTGAAAATAGCTCTGGCTCCCAAGAAACCTCACACGAGGTCAGACACCTCTCAGCAAACAGTTCCCGTTTTGTCAAATCCTGAGAAGCTTGTTTCAAAGAAGGGCCAAAAACCAAAAATATTAGTTACACCTGAAACCACATTGCTCGTACTTGGCAACAGTTCACACATTTTCTCATCCAAGAAAGCTTCCAAGAAACTCATTTTCTCGGAAGAAGAATCATCACCATCACCCATTCATTTTCAAGAACCCACATTAGAAGAGCAATATTTGGAGTTTGTGTCTTTCCCTTTTACAGAAACTCAGCCACATACAGCTGCCATGTCTTCTGCGATTGTTCAAAGTCCAATTCCCATATCAGTTGTTTCACCTCATTCATCTTTTCCCACAACTGGTATTCATTTTACCCCCGCTCAAGGAGCAGTTAACCCGGGCGTAAACATGGCAGTTCCTGCAGCCCCTGCTTTCTTGATGAACAGATATGCACCTCTAAATCTACCACAACCATTGCATGATTTTCCTCAGGAGTATCTCAAGTTACTCCCCAGATTTACTGGTGAAGATGAAATAACTGCAGAACAACACTTGCCCCTGTTTTGCACTTTTGCAGAGAATTTAAATGTTGAACATTTGGATGTTGTCATGAGACTTTTCGTTCAGTCTCTGAGTGGAGAGGCAAGGAAATGGTTCAAAGGATTACAGAATGGTTCCATTAATGATTGGGATGCCCTGGAAAGACGTTTCGTTGAGAGATGGGGCGAAAAAAGGGACCACGGTTATTCTTTGACAGAATTTAACACAATCAAGAAAAAATTTGATGAAAATATGAACGATTTTGTTAAAAGATTTAAAAAATTGTATAATAGTTTTCCTGTTGAAATGAAACCCCCTCCGATTGGAGCAAGGGTTGTTTTTGCTGGTGCTTTTGAACCAGATTTCAGTTTCATGCTGAGGGAAAGAAGGTCTCCTACGTTGGAACAGATTCAAACTGATGCTTTGGAGATTGAAGCAAATATGTCTGTTGCTGGTAAAGTTTCAGATAAAGGAAAATCTAAAGAGGAAGCCTCAGCTCAGGATCAGAGAATTGAAGACATGACTAAGGTCATAAAAAATCTTTCAAATAAGTTGGTAAAGTTGGAAATAGAGAGCAAGCCTGCCAGACAGAATAGAGGGGTTTTTAATCCCCAATTCAAAAAACAGCCCTTGCAAATTCTACAAAGAGAAAGAAAGGATCAAGATCAGGTGCAAGCACCTTTGTAAATAGAAGCAGCCCCGTCCCATTCAGCAGATGAAGATGATGACAGAGAAGATGATGCTCGAATTCCTGCTGTGTATATGGAAGACGACGAAATAGAGGAAGAAATTTCAGAAGTGATGAAAGAATATCATGAATGCTTGTGTGGAGGGCATTACAGCTGGAAGGTAACTGCTCAAAAAATATTCAAATCGGGTTTCTATTGGCCGACTGTGTTTTATGATGTTTACAAAACAGTCAAAAGTTGTCAAAAATGCCAATTGTTTGCAGAGAAGAAAAAGCTGGCTCCGCTACCTCTTCTCCCTGTTTTCGTTGAAGAGCCCTTTAGACAATGGGGATTGGATTTCATTGGAGAAATCAATCCACCATCCAGTGGGCAGTTTAAATGGATTCTTACTGCTACAGATTATTTTACAAAGTGGGTGGAGGCAATTCCCACCAGGAAAGCAAATGATTTGGTAGTAATGAAGTTTTTGGAAGATAATATTTTTAGCAGGTTTGGATGCCCAGTGAAGATTGTGACAGATAATGCTCAGGTTTTCAGTTCACTCAAGTTTATTAATTTTTGCCAAACATACAATGTGACATTGTCTCACTCTACAGCTTACCATCCGCAGGGAAATGGATTAGCAGAATCCACCAACAAAACATTGGTTAGAATTTTGAAGAAAACAATTAGTGAGAATCAAAAGAACTGGGACACGAAGCTAGTTTTTGCCTTGTGGGCAACAAGGATGACTACAAGGAGGTCTACCGGCAAGTCTCCTTATGAGCTGGTGTATGGCACTCAAGCTTTATTCCCCACACAATTGGTAAAACCTGTGATTTCTTTTCTCCAAGATGCCCAAGCAGAACCAAATGCCATGATACGAAGAATGAACAATGTGATGGAACTAAGTGAAAACAGAAATCAGGTTCGTGACAGCTTGCTCACTTATCAGCAAAAGATGAAGGCAGTATTTGATAGAAAAGCAAAGGAAGTTTTGTTTCAGAAAGGAGATTTAGTATTGAGATGGGATACACGAAGGGAAGATAAAGGCAAACACGGTAAATTTGACCCCTTGTGGTATGGCCCATTCAAAATTTATGAAGTCCGGGGAAATAATACTTTCATGTTGGAAAATTTGGAAGGAGAAGTGCTGGATATGCCTGTGAACGGGCAATATCTCAAGCATTATTTCCGACATTAAGCAGTTGTTGGTTCATCATTGTATATATCCGGTGTGGTCATTGTACATTTTCATCAAGCAATATGTGACTCCATGCCCGAGGTGAAGGCACTAATCTGCAGGTTCTTAGTGTTTCGTGGTAAAAACACTATCCCCGGGTGGAGCCAGATGTTGTGGATCATTATCTACATATCCTTTTTATATTTCATTTTTAAATTATGAAAAGAAAATTAAAAAAAAAACAGATAAGAATTCAAAAGTATGCTTTAAGTATGAAGTTTTAATACTTTAGCATTAAAAAAAAAAAAGGAATGCATGTTTATCCGTTTTTATTTTATATATGTGAAGCGGGTGTCAACTTTAGGTTGTCATATATATACATAAAGGTTAAAGCTCGAGCAGCTTTTCGAGCGGAATGTGCCATCATACAAAGAAGCTCGCGGATATGCAACTGCGGGGGGTTAACTTGCCCGTCAGTTATAAAATCCCGACCCCCCGCAGTTGACCGGTCAGATCTCCGAACTTTGGTGATCGACGGTTCTGGTTAATTACGGGGGGTATGGATAGAACTTCCCCGCCGTACTCATAGACCCCCCGCATGACATCATCCATTTCCAGCTGTATCTCCACGTCAATCTTGCATTTATTATGATTCCCATAATCTATAAAAAGGGTTTTTCCATCCTATTGTGATTTATTTTTGTCTATTTGCCCTGTTTAAACCGCGTCCCGCCACCTTTGCGCTATTCAGTACTTTGAATTGTTTTCAAATTCCTGTCAATCATGGCCAAGCGAACATCATTGTCTGGTTTGTCCAGTCTCAATCCCCTCCTAGATAGCGAGAAAGATGTTCATGATACCGCGTCATCCGTAAACCATCCTCTCTTGCATTATCAAGTAACCCTGAACACTGACAAGTCGCCTGTGTTTTCTGCTATGCAAAGCTCAGGAGTGTTATCCGCTTGTATCCAAAAAACTCATTTCTTCCCCGAATTTATTTCTTGGTTGGTTTCGTCTATGTACCCTCGCAAATGTTTTGTTATGAATTCCCAAGGGGAAAATATTCTGCAGGTTTCAACTCAATTAATGTGTCAGGCATTATGTTTTCCAGAAAATGATTCTCCTTTGCAGTTCTCTGAAGATTCGTTGATTCAATATTTCGAGGAGCTTTCAAATGAGGAGTTTAATCGTTGCATGTCGTTTTTGGTATCAAGTCCAGAGAAGACTCAATTTGAATCGGGAAAGTTTAGTTTGGAGGCATTTAATGTTCAATACAGGCCAGTTCTTAGCTGTATTATGGAGATTTTGGGGAGAGATGATGATCGCGAAATTGACAAGGCAGCCCTGGGGATGTTCGCTCTCATGATGAAACCATGGGTGGTGCTGGATATCCCATCCTTTTGGCAAGAAGTGGTGAATTCTCTATTGATTGCCTTCCCTTTAACAGGTTATTTCAGATTTCCCTCATTGGTAGTCTACTTGTTTTTATATCAGAATGTTGAAGAATTCATGAGTGTTGGTTTGAATATAATGGATAGTAATAAAAATAAACAATCATTTTTTCTTTGGACCGATATGGTTAGAAGAGAAGAGAACGAAGCCGGTTTATTTGAATTTGTGGACCATTTCATGATCACTGCTTATAAAATTATTAACGGAACTCTGCCTCCATGCTTCCTTCCAAAGGCCCAGGAGTTCTTGCAATTAGGACCTAATTGTAAATTTGGAGACTGGTTTGTTTTTTAAGGTTATTCTGAGATAAGGCTATATGGAGTCAGTATTGAGCCTTATAGGCTTCCAACATTTGTTCCCATGAGATTGTTTGCCTTGGAATTTATAAGGAAAAGTCTTAATGTGGATCAAGTTCATTTTCTGCCTATGAAGAAAGGATTAATGTACAAGTTGCCTATGAGTGTAGGCCCTTTTGTTGTTAACACAAGGCAAGCTTTTGAGGAGGTATCAAAAATATTGGAAGAAACACAGTTGCTGTTGGGAGAGAAATGGGCCTATGACCCACATGGGATTATTTCACAAAGAAGGGTCGAGAATGGGTATGCTGCTTTTACTCATGTGAGTAAACCGGATTTAGAGAAGTTGGCTAATCCAAGAGGGCCAAGTTCATCACGGATCAGTATTCAAACACCTGCAATATTGGAAAAGATGGGAAAGAGAGGAAGAGATGATGTTATTGAGATCGATGAGGAGGAACCCCGAGAGGAAAAAAGGACTAAATTAGTAGAAGACCACTCCTCCAATTCACCTGGTTTTACTCTCCAGGTCAGTGAAGAACAGGGTGGCCCTTCATCTCCTAGCAGACCAGAAATTCATTTGGAAAAGGCTCCTTCCATGAAGCAAGTGTTCTTACAGATTGAAGAAAAGAACCAAAGAATAAAGGCCAATATAGAAACACAAGCAGAGCACCATATATCTGCTGACGAAACAAGACTATTGACTGTAATGGATCTGGAGAAATATCAGTTTAAGATGGCGCTGTCGCATCCGACAGGAATGTACCTTGGACCTTTAGGTAGCTTTAAGGAGTTGAATATAGTCATGGACGTGAAAAAGATCCCCTTGTGGGACAAAATGAATCTCCACATGCAAACAGGTCAGTTGATTGTCAATGATTTGAGCAAGACCACTGCTACAGCAGTCAAGACAGAAAATATGCTTGCTAAGGTTGTCAAACAATGCAAGATGGAAAAAGCCAATGCAAGAGCATTAACTACTCAGAATGAAGAGCTGAAGAAAATCATAATGAAAATCAGGGTTGATCCAAATGATAAAAGCGCAATTCAAAAACTTATGAAGAGTGCAGAATCAGAAATATCTTCATTAAGGAAAAAGCTGAAATTGCCAGCTACAGAGCATTCGTTGGCAGCCAAAGTAGCAGAGGTTGAAAAGGAAAAAGAGGAACTACGACAACAGTTGATAAAGAAGGACGAGGAACTTGATAAGGTAAAGCAAACTACTATAACCTTACAAAATCAAATTCAGAACCATACTTGTACTTTTGATTTTTCTACAGGTGGAGCCGACCCACATGCCCAGGTTGTTCAGCTGAACACAGAATTAAAAATGGCGGAAAGAGATTGCAAACAGGCCCAGTCTGAATTGGCCACAGTTCTTAGGTTGATGCAAGGATGGGAAGGAAAGGCAAATGAGAACGAACAGAAGCTACAAAAAGCTGAAGAAGAAATCAAAGAACTCAAGGAGAAATTGAAGGGAAATATTTCCCTTATTAAAGCTAAGGATCTCATCTGGAACGAGATCATTTCTGAAATGCAGGAAAAATGGGATTCCATAAATATAATTTCCAGAGAGAAAAACATTGTTTCAGAGCACGAAAAGGAGTTGTTATCGGAGAAGCAGGCCGCTATCAAAAGATCAAATTGGGCCAAGAAATTCATAAATTTTATTAATGCCAAGATAGATGAAGAGTTGAAAGATATGGGGATACTGGATAGGTATTTCTATGCTGAAGAGGTAAACAAAATGATCATTAAAAATGACCTTCTAAAGGCATCAGAGAAGCGGTTACAGGTAATTAAAGAGATGGTTAAGAAATTTGATATTTCGTTTGATAAGTTGACAAGAACAGGTTTGCCCTCATGCTGGAGGGAGGGAGGTGAGATTATGTCCTGGAAATTTTATGAGGATCAATTGATATTTGCAAAAAGCAGAACAGATGGCCGACATGAGAAGACACAGATATTGAAGGGAGAAACAGTATTCAATTGCTTACAAAGGCATTTCCTTCTGCTGTGGATGGTGAATACATTGTTCACAAGTAACCTCACTCACAGTCAAGTTGTTGCCTTCACACTAGAATATCATCGTTATAAGAACGCTCCGATAACTCAAGTTAAGCTCTGGAAGGAATGCAAGAAATTTTCTATTGACACATAAAAAGGATTTCCAGCCAAGCAGCCGCAAGTAGTCATTGAGTCAGCCGCTATTCCAGGAACATCAGTTCCTTTAGATTAGGAGTTATTATATTTTATTTTGTTTTAAGTGAAGTTGTGTAAATGTAATAAATTATTTCCGAGGCATGTACCTCCGCTTCAGAGAGTAGTTAAGTAGTTACAGTTAGTTAGAATCAATTTTATAACTGAAAACCATTTTGGTTCAGATTGTATTTAAAGACATCTTAAGGAAGAAAGAAGGTTCCGAGTTGGGGACCTTGAAGGCTAATTTTGTACTGAACAATATTGAATGAATGAAAAAGCTTTGCAAGTTTCTATTATCCATTTTTGTTGAAGAGTTTTCTTAGTTTTCATTTCATTTTCATGTCTGAGAATAAAGTAAAGTGATTAGAGCTGCAGGTCTCTTGATATTTATATATCTAAGAGTTAATCATCCTTAATGGGCGTTCCTTTACTTTAGCTTATTTGTTATTCACTTCTTCAGGATTTTATTATGGCAGTTTCTGTTTTAAGCAGCATGACAAACTGAAATCCTTTTCTTTCTTCATCTTCCATTTCGCTCACTTCAATATAAAGGGAACATGGCACTGCAAAGTTTATAAAGATTCGATATTTGTGAGATATATTATTAATATTTTAAGGTTTTAATAAACAGAGACAGACATACAATTTGTGACATAATCTTTAATGTCTTGAGCACGGATTCCTGTTCACAGCAAGGAATTGTTCAAGGAACAACAGTTCCGAGGATAGACACTTCATGCAATCATATATTAAGGGTTATCTCTCAGTATAATCTTTTATCTTACCAAATACTTTCCAAGGGTAATAATTTATCAATAAACACTTTTCAAGAAACAAACCAAATTTCCAAGGACAGTCTCGATAAGAACTTTCACAACATTTTGAAGCCCTTTCTAAAGTTATGGAATGGAAGATAACATCTCAGTACTATTGCATTCTGAATTTGTGACGTGACTTTATTGTGCTATATAAATTAACTACAAAAATCTCAGAAATACGATGGATCAGTGGGTTCTTTGGTAGTAACCAAATTCACGGGCTGTAGCAGAACAATAATAAATATTTGAGACTCGAATTTAAATGTTTTCTATGCTAAATATTGGCAAAAAAAGAAACAATTGATCCAAACGAAAGACCAGAGGATAAAGTGTAGGGATGAATATGTAGAGATAGAATCCTTCCATTGCAGAGTGGTTCAGATTATAGTGGGTGATTTTCCCCTTTCCCGTGTTGATAGACCAAGGCTAGATGGAAATACATACTACTCTCACCTCGATATTGACCCCATCGAATTTTGTTTGTGAGTCTTCATCTGGATCGGTTGTAACTATTTTCAAACAAACCATTAGGGGATCCTTGTGCCTGAACAATTATTCTCTCATGGTCTTCAGGATTGATTGCCTTAGGGGACACACATTCCCCAGTCTGCGTGATTACTCTCTCCCATTACATTTTTAGTTGTTCCTAGAGTTGGAAGAATAAATTTTCGTCCTAATCACACTACGTGATTGATCAGTTGTCCTAGACAATGTACTTCTTCTATTATGGTATGGAAAAACATTTTTCTTGTTTCTCATTTGAAACATCATTTCTTTCAACTTACTAGGAAGCTTATAAAATAAGGATTTAAAAGCAAAATTTCCCCGAATTTCTTCTTGTTATCTTTAAAGGAGGAGAGGAGGTGGATCGAAATAGTGACTGATAGTTTAATATTTCAAGAAAGAAATCCCATCAGGCCATAAATACAGGTTGTTCTTCAATAGGTCGATTAATTAGAGGTAGAATTTCTATATACTCGGAAAATTCCTCGACAACAGCTAAATGAGTTTCTCCTAAGATTGAATTTTGGCCACCTTTATTAATAACACAAAACTATTGGATTTTTTGATATATAGATTGAGCATACAGAGAAAAAGAGAGTGGAGTCAAAACTCTAACTTTCATTCAATAAATTTTTCTAGTACAGTCATGAGAACTGTTGTTCTGGATTTCTAGGGATGTTGCTCCACTTCCTATTCTTTTCTATCTATTCACTACTCTCACACTGCACTTCTCTACTCATACACTATATTGCTACTTTCGTGCACACACACACACACACACACACACACACACACACACACACATATATATATACAATAAGCCATAGCCACAATATTAAATAAAAACTATAACCTAAGTCTAAAAACTATACCAAATGAAAATTATGTCGCTGCGGCAGAACAAACCATATAAAAAAACATTACAGATATGAATGTGATAGGTTTATCGCATGGGCAGTCATGTCCCCTGACGTCAGTGTCAAACGATGCAATAAGTGAACGACAAAAGACTTTGTGATGGTTTATCACATCAAAGACTGTGCGAGCTGACTGGGCTTCAAATTGATGCGACGAAGTGCTATTGGCTACTGGAGGTTGAGTTGTTAGTGGTGGGGTAATTCTATCACGTGATTTCAAAGAGTGGTGGCATGAGTGCGAGGCTTGCGATATCATTTGATTGGACCATGGACGGATGACGTGAATTGGTGGGGTCCACAACAGGATGACGTGGGAGGTTTGGAATTCGAACGGTATGGTGCGGCAAATCAATGCGGTTAGGTGAATAAGTTATGGTGGGGGTTTGTATGGTCCAGAGCACGATTTTACACATCTAAGGGGCAGTAGAAATGTGGTTATTTGCAGGAGAATTATACCAAAACTTTAATGCACAAGTTGAGTGAAAGAAACTTAAAAATTTTCTTCTGCTCAGAATTTAATTTCTGTTGCTCTCATCCTTCTACTTCAAATCAAAGTTTATATCTCTATCATGTTTCCTCAATTTGCAGTTGGGGTTATTTCCAACACTCCCCCTTAATCACAACTGTTGCCATCTTGCATACCTAGACATTTTCTGATATAATTAAAACTTTTCTGCCCCAATGGTTTTTTACAAATATCTGCAAATTTTTCCTCTATTCTACAATGCTGTAAAACAACTTCTCCATTGTTCTCCAATTCTCTGATATAATGACACTTTGAATCAATAAGTTTTGTTCTTTTATGAAACATTGAATTCTTGGATAAGGCTATTTCCGAGCTATTATCACAATAAATTGTTGTTCCTTTTATGTGTACATGGCACTAATCTCTCAACATTATTCTCATCCATACTTCTTTACATGTTGTTGCTGTAGCTGCCACATACTCTACCTCTGCTACTAATAAAGCCATAATTGGTTGTTTCTTGGAAGACCATGGAATGGCTCCTGATCCTAAGTGAAAAACATATCTAGAGGTAGTTTTCATGTCATCTATACTTCCAGCCCAATCACTGTCAGTATATCAAATTAACTGAAAATTTTCAGAAGAGGTGTATAGAATACCATACCCCTGCGTTCCTTTGACATACCTTAGAATTCTTTTTGCTTCTTTCCCATTTGTTTCCTTTGGCTTCTCTATGAATCTGGAAATTAAAATTACAACATGAATAATATCAGGCCTAGTTGCAGTGAAATACATAAGGCTGCCAACTATTCTCTTGTAAAAACTTGGATCTACATCCTTGTTGTTGTCTTCCATGCTCAACTTCAATCCCATCAATGTAGGAGTTATTGCTACCTTGCAGTCCTTGCATGTTAAATATTTCCAAACTTCTTTCACATATTTTTATTAAGAAATAAAAATTTTATTTTCATTTTTCTCCACTTCTATTCCTAAGAAGTATATTAGCAATCCCATATCAGTCATCTCAAATTCTTCTTTCATGACTGTCTTAAAATTTTAAATGAGGTAAGCATCATTAACTGTGAATATCACATCATCAAAATATAAAACAACAATGAGCATCTTACCATATTTTTATTTGATGTAGAGTGTGGGTTCTCCTTCACACTTTTCAAACCCATTGTCCAGTAGATAAGCATTTTTTCTACTGTACCATGCTCTTGGTGCTTGTTTCAGCCCATAAAGAGCTTTCTTCAATTTGCATACCTTGTGCTCTTCGCCTTCTTTCTCATATCCTAGAGGTTGTTCAACATAAACCTCTTCCATTATTATTCCATTTAGGAATGATGATTTCACATCCATTTGATAAACTGCCCACTTATGTTGTGCTACAATAGACAACACTGCTCTTACTGTTTCCATCCTTTCTACTGGTGCAAAGGTTTCTTCATAATCTCTTCCTTGTTGCTGCTTGTAGCCTTTGACAACAAGTTTGGCCCTGTGCCTTTCAATCTTACCTTCATCATTTCTTTCGGTCTTATAGACCCATTTTACTCCAATCACTTCCTTATCTTTTCGGAGATCAACTAATTCCCATGTATTGTTCTTCTCTATTGCATTGATCTCTTCATCCATAACATCTATCCATATCATATATTTTGCTGCTTCTTAAAAATTAATAGGATCCTCTATATGAAAATACAATGAAAATAAAGAGTTTATACCTTGATTGGTTTCCTCTTGCTCATAAATGTCATTCAAGTTTCTAAATCTAGTTCTTCCTTCATTTTCTAAACTTGTGCTTGTGGAAGCACACAAATATGATCTTTGTGTTCTGCTTGGAGAAGCACTTTCATCACTTCTTAGTGGTGTTCTCATACCTTCCTGAGGTGTTCCTTGTTGTGCTTGTGTTGGTGGAGGTGGTGCTACTAATGAGGGATTTCTTCCTTCCATTTCTTCCTCATCATCTTCTTGAGACAAACAAGTTTTTACATTCACTGAATTCTCAATGCTTCCATCCCAAGCTTCTTCGTCAATCAACTCTACATCTCTGCTTACTATGAAACTATTGGTAGATGGGTTATACAATATGTGTGCCTTTGATTCTTCACTGTATTCAACAAATATTCACTTCTCCCCCTTACTATCCAACTTCTTTCTCAGTTGATCCAAAATATGTACATAAGCCACACATCCTAATACTCTCATGTGGGTGACAATTTGTTTTATGCCACTCCATGCTTCTTCTAGAAATTTGTTCATCACACTCTTTTTTGGGAATCTCTTCAAAACATATGTTGCACAGTGTACAGCTTCAGCCCAATATTCATTTGGAAAATGTTTTTCCTTCAACATGCTTCTTACCATATCCATGGTGGTTCTGTTTTCCTTTCAGCAAATCCCTTTTGTTGTGGTGTATACCTCACTATAATTTTCTCATGAATTCCATTTTCTCTGCAAAAACGTAGAAAATATTTGGAGATATATTTGTTTCCTCTTTCAGCCCTCAAAACATTTATGTGGTGCCCATTTCGATTATCAACAAGAGCTTTAAAGTGGTAGAACTTCTAATATACTTCACTCTTCATCTTCAAGAAATACACCCATCTTTTTCCTATGTAATCATCAATAAAAGTTAACATATAGTGGCTGCCTCCTAAAGATGGTGTATGCATTGGTCCACACAAATGTGAATGGACTATATCTAAGGGTGATTTTACCCTTCTTCTCTTTCCTAATGGAAAACTTTCTCTATGTTGTTTGCCCAAAATGCAGCCTTCACACAGGCTGTCTAGTTTTTC
Source organism: Pinus albicaulis (assembly GCA_034641835.2). Taxonomy (NCBI): domain Eukaryota; kingdom Viridiplantae; phylum Streptophyta; class Pinopsida; order Pinales; family Pinaceae; genus Pinus; species Pinus albicaulis. The sequence goes on from CM076582.1 coordinate 1,409,807,833, forward strand.
AATCAATGGTAATCCCTTTACTATTCCCTTTCTATGTAATAAATTTAGGCATCCAAAGTTGAGATGTCCAAATCTCAAGTGCCATAGCTAGTCTTCATCCTTGGCTTCCTTTTGGAATATCTCTTGTGTCACAGCTTCCATTGCAACTCCTTTCTTCAAATCTGCTCTCATTTTGAGAGGAAACATTAGGTTACATGTCATCTTCACTTATGCAATCCATTGATTGCTTGGTGGTTTATCGATCATGGTACACACATCATCTTCAAAGAATACATTGTAGTCTTTTTGAATGATTTGTCCAATGCTCAAAAGGTTACACTTCATACCAGGTACACAATATACATCAGATATGGATTTCCTTTCTCCTTTTCTTGTTAAAACACTCACTCCACCTTTACCTATGACAGAGACTCTGATGTTTTTTCCTAATGTTACTTGAGACTTCACATTTTCATCTAATGTGGAAAACATTGACATGTTTCGTGTCATATGCTTGCTACATCCTAAATCTAGAAACCATGTATCTTCATTCTTCTCTTTAGCCATATTACATGCTAGAAACAAATTTTCTTGACTCTAAGTTTCATTAGTAAAGTTAGCATTGGGTCTATTACCCATTTCACTCTGTTTCTTTCTACATTCATTGGCATAGTGCCCATACTTCTTACAGTAATGACATTGGACTTGGGATTTATCATACCTTTCTCCATGTGCTTGATTTTTTGTTCCTTATTGGTTGTTGTCTTCATACTAATTCTGATTTTGGTTGCTACCCCTTCCACTTGTACTTACAAGACTATTTCTTCTTCCTCTATTTTGGGTCTTGTTAGGTCCCTATATTACTAGTATAGTCCCTTATTGTTGTTAGTGTAACCCCCTTATTGTTATTATTGTACCCTTGTAACCCCCATTTTGTTATTATTGTGCCCTTAAATTATTATTTTTAGGTCGTCAAGGCTTACATTGTGGCCCACTAGGATTACATTATGGCCCCATGGACTCCTATATATAAAAGGAGGTTTTGTAAATTGTATCATGCAAGAATTGTTCATTTATGTAATGTATTGGAGGTTTCCCCCTCGAAGTGGCTCAATTCTAAGGTGTTGATATCTCTTTTCTTCTCTTTTTGGAGCTGGTTACACAACATTTGGTATCAGAGCTTTGGATTCTAGGGTTTCGCTGCTCCAAACAGGTCATCATGGAATTTTAGCTATAAATTTTTTTCTACGAAGTTTTAGAAGTTGAAATTTTTAGGGTGCGAAGCCGAGATCCTGAGGAATCGTTTCTAAAAATTTCAGAGCTTGGTTCGGAATATTTTCGGAGATATGATCTATGGAAGTTAGGTCTTTTTTTAGGCTCCTAAAAAGGTCATCGTGGCGTTTGCGCTATAAATTTTTTTATACGAAGGTTCAAAATCTGAAATTCGTATGGTGTGAAGCTGAAATCCTGAGGAAATTTTTCAAAAAATTTCAGAGCTTGGTTCGGAATATTTTTGGAGATATGATTTGTGGAAGGTAGTGCTTTTTCAGGCTCTTGAATTTCATCTCAAAGAGTTGATTGTGGGAAAACCTCAATAACTCTCTCTCTATGTATCGAATTAGAATTCCGTAAAAATTGGTCGCAAGTACATGGACTGTAGTTTCTTGGATATCAATTTCAGATACAAAGGACAAAACAGTGACACGTGGCAAGTCGTACAAGTTCACTCTACTGAACTAGTCCATAATTAGGTCATTGTGGGAGATTGGACACAACTTTGTCTTGGAGAATCCAAATCCGGTTAGACCTATGGCATTCGAAAGATAATTTATAGGGCTACGTTGGTACCGAAATTCAAATATTTAAGTTTTGCAATCATAGAGATAATATAATTTCAATAGTGAGCTCCTCAAAAGCAAGAAAAAGGTGTGTATTTTTTTTCTGAATTGCATAAGTCTTGTTTGAAGAATCAATTTGAATTGATTCCAAGGGAATATTGTAGAATAGATATCAGTATTAGGTTCTAAAATATGCCTCGTAAAAATAATTCAACACCCATTAAGCCTTCAGAAGGGTCTACTATGACTCATGAAGATGAAGAATTGCAACATGATCTATCAAAATTACAAGAGCAAGTGCAACAAATTTCACTCTCGCAAAGAGCAACAAAAAATGAAATGGAAGTTTTGAAGAAAGGCATGGAAGAGAAGATGGATGGTTTGAAGAAAGGCGTGGAAGCTAATATGGATGGCGTGGAAGCTAAAATGGATGGCATGGAAGTTGGCATGGAAAACATGAAGAATGATCTAAAAACAGACATCGAAGGTTTGACAAAGTTGATACAAGAAATGTTTCCTAATGGTGAAAAGATAGTAGAAGAACCTCATGATGAAAAAAAAATCAATGTTAATTGTGATTTGATAAACTCTAATGTTGGTGGGAAGAACCACCATATTCCAAAAATGGATATGAGGAAGTTTGATGGAAAGGATCCTGTAACATGGATACTACAGATGGAGCAATATTTTGATCTCCATAATGTGAAAAACACACAAAAGGTACACATTACAACTTTACATTTAGAACAAAATACATTTCTATAGTATCGATGGCTTTGCTCCCGTAAAAAAATTGTCACTTGGTCAATTTTTACGAAAGAAATGATAGCACATTATGAGGATACAAAGAGAAACACCTTATTTTTCCAATTGATAAATCTCAAACAAAAGGGTTTAGTGGGGCAGCACATTGAGGAATTCCAAAAATTGAATATAAGGATAATTGATATTCCAGAAGAACACAGGATTGATCTCTTCATAGGCACTTTAAGGGATAACATACAACATGAAGTTCGCGTTTTGGAACCTGATTCATTTGAAAAGGCATTCAGGTTGGCAAGAAAAGTTGAATGTAAAATTATGGCGACAAGGAAGCCTACCACTCAATTCTATAAAGAAGGAAGTGTTGCTACGCCTAGATTTCCACAACCTACAAGGTTGACACCACAAAAATTGGAAGAAAAAAAGAGCAAAAGGGCTTTGCTACAGTTGTGATAGCAAATACACTAAAGGTCATAAGTGTGCTGAGAAGAAATTATTTTACATAGATTGTGAAGAGGAAGATGAAAATGAACAAGAAGAGGATATACACCAGGAACCAGCCCTAGAAGAGGAAGAAATGAATCCGACCATATCGTGTAATGCACTGGCAGGAATTACCACTCCTCAAACTCTCAAGATAGAAGGACATATCAAGAAGAAAAAGGTAATAGTGTTGATTGATTCAGGTTGCACCCATAATTTTATTCATTGTAAGGTAGCCAAGGAATTGAATTGTTTCCTATACCCAGCACCAGAATGTCAAGTGATGGTTGCAAATGGAGGAACTATAAATTGCTCTGGAAAATGCCATAATATCGAGCTAACCATGGGGGAATATGTATTGAATAGTCCAATGCTTTCCATTCCTATGGGAGGTGCTGATGTTGTACTAGGAGTACAATGGTTACAATCTTTGGGGACGGTAGCTTTTAATTTTCAAAAACTTTTCTTGAATTTTTTTTCAGAAGGCAAGGAAGTCGAATTACGGGGTATTGAAGGGAAGCCAGGAAGGATAATAAGCTCTAATGTCATGAAAAAACTTCTAAAGAAAGAAAAACGAGGCGTAATTGCACAATTATGCTCTCTAGAAGTTCCAACATCAAAATCATCTATTTCTGCAGATCTCCAACAAGTCTTGGACAATCATTCCAAGGTGTTTGAAACTCCCAAAGGACTCCCACCTATTCGTGATCATGATCATGCTATTCATTGGATTCCAGGAAGTGTTCCTCCAAACATCAGGCCTTATAGATATCCTTACGTCCAAAAGAGCGAAATTGAACGTATGATTGCAGAAATGTTAGAGGCAAGTATAATTCAACCTAGTCAAAGTTCTTTCTCTGCTCCTGTAGTATTGGTACACAAGAAGGATGGATCATGGCGAATGTGTCCAGATTATAGGGAACTCAATAAGCTCACCATTAAAGACAAATTTCCCATTCCTGTGATTGATGAATTATTGGATGAATTACATGGAGCAATTTATTTTACCAAGTTGGATCTTCGTTCAGGATATCATCAAATTAGAATGAAGAGTGAAGATATTCCAAAAACAGCATTTTGAACTCATGAGGGTCATTATGAATTTTTGGTAATGCCTTTTGGACTTACCAATGCACCTTCTACATTTCAAGGGTTGATGAATTCCATTTTCAAACCCTTCCTTAGAAAATTTGTGCTAGTATTTTTTGATGATATACTAATCTACAGCAGGTCTTGGAAGGATCATGTTGAACATGTTAACAGGGTGCTCAAACTATTGCAGGAGAAACAATTATATGAAAAAACATCCAAATGTTTCTTTGGAGTACAAGAGGTGGAATATCTGGGTCATATTGTATCTGAAGAGGGCGTTAAAGTAGACCCTAACAAAATTAAAGCCATTAAGGAATGGAAAGTCCCCACAACCATAAAGCAGTTGCGAGGATTTCTTGGGTTAACAGGATGTTATCGCAAGTTTGTTAAGAATTATGGGAGAATTATAGCACCTCTAACAACATTATTGAAGAAATATGCATTTCCATGGACTCCTGAAGAAACTAAGGCCTTTGAACATCTTAAAGAGGCAATGTGCCTAGCACCGGTCTTAGCTACGCCAAACTTCACAAAACCATTTATTATGGAATGTGATGCCTCAGGAAATGGAATTGGTGCGGTTTTAATGTAGGAAGGAAGACCCATTGCTTTTGAAAGTCGTCCAGTGAAAGGAAAGTATTTACATAAACCTATTTATGAGAAGGAAATGTTAGCAATACTGCATGCACTAAAGAAATGGCGAACTTACCTAATGCGGAGACACTTCAAGGTGAAAACTGATCATGATAGTCTTAAACACTTTTTGGAGCAAATAATATCTTCAGAAGAGCAGCAAAAATGGGTCACAAAGATGTTGGGTTATTACTTTGAAATAATCTACAAAAAAGGAAAGCTTAATGATGTTGCAGATGCACTCTCAAGAAAGAATGAAGAGGTGCAAGCATTGCTTTGTGCCATTTCTATTATCCAACCAGATTGGATAACTGAAGCAAGAGATGAATGGAAGAAGGACAAAGATGTATGGACACTCATTCAAAATTTATTGCAAGATCCTAGTACATCTGATACATTTAGTTGGAAAAATGATTCCTTATGGTACAAATATCGTTTATATCTTTGTAAGAATTCCCAAATAAAACAAAAGATTCTTCTGGAATTGCACACTTCCCCTTTAGGAGGACACTCAGGATTTTTAAAAACATACCACAGGGTGAAGAAAGAATTTTTTTGGGATGGCCTTAAATCTAATATTCAAAAGTTTGTGGCGGAATGTTTGGTTTGCCAGCAGAATAAAGTGGAAACAATTAAGACCCCCGGACTTCTACAACCTTTATCCATTCCAAGTCAACGTTGGGAGGAGATTTCAATGGATTTTATCACAGGTTTACCTAAGTCCGAAGGAAAGAGTGTCATCATGGTGGTAGTTGATAGAATTAACAAGTATGCACACTTTTGTGCATTATCTCATCCATTTAAAGCAAGTACAGTTGCTACTGCATTTATGGACAAAATTCAAAAGCTACATTGAATCCCAAGGGTCATTGTGAGCGACAGAGATCCTATTTTTACTATAAATTTTTGGACGGAGTTATTTTCTTCTTTGGGTACTCAATTACCTCATAGCTCATCTTATCATCCTCAATTTGATGGTCAAACGGAGATAGTAAATAAATGTTTGGAAGGATATCTTCGTTGCTTTGTATCTGATAAACAAACACAATGGGTCAAGTGGTTACCTCTCGCTGAATGGTGGTATAACACTTCCTTCCATACTGCAGCAAAAATGACCCCATTTATGGCACTTTATGGATATCATCCACCATCCATCACATCAGATTTAAGGGAAAATTCGAAGGTTCAAGCATTGGAATATCACATCGAGCATCAGCAAGAAGTTCTCCAACTCTTAAAGGATAACCAGAATTTGGCACAAAATCGAATGAAACAACAGGCAGATCAACATCGCAGCGAGAGAAGTTTTAATGTAGGAGATTGGATATTTTTACGGCAACAACCATACAAACAAATGTCCCTCAAAAAAGCTAAGAAGGATAATAAATTATCACCAAAGTAATATGGTCCTTACAAGGTGTTGCAAAATATCGGTACTATGGCATACAAATTGGAGCTTCCTGCTTCTTCATGAGTACATCCAGTTTTCCATGTTTCATGCTTAAAGAAGGTTATAGTTGAAAATCTTCCAGTTTAAACAATATTTCTAGAACTTTATGAGGAAGGAAAAATCATATTGGAACTTGAAGCGGTCATGGAAACAAGAACTCCACAACTACGGAATCGATCAATTTCAGAGTATCTCATCAAGTGGAAGAACTTACCCAGTGAAGATTCTACATGGGAGGATGAGAATTTTATACAGAAGCACCCAGAGCTACTCAAGCATTGAGGACAACACTTTTTTGAAGGAGAGGGGCATGTTAGGTCCCTATATTACTATTATAGTCCCTTATTGTTGTTAGTGTAACCCCATTATTGTTATTATTGTACCCTTGTAACCCCCATTTTGTTATTATTGTGCCCTTAAATTGTTATGGTTAGGTCGGCTAGGATTACATTGTGGCCCACTAGGATTACATTATGGCCCCATGGACTCCTATATATAGAAAAGAGTTTTTGTAAATTGTATCATCCAAGAATTGTTCATTTCTGTAATGTATTGGAGGTTTCCCCCTCAAAGTGGCTCAATTCTAAGGCGTTGATATCTCTTTTCTTCTCTTTTTGGAGCTGGTTACACAACATCTTCTGCCTCTACCTCTTCCCCAGTAGTTTGATATGGCTTGACCTCTTCCTCTTCCAAAGGAAATTTGGGTCATGAAGGCATGCTTTGAAGATGAGTTTTCTATTCTGTTCAACCTTTCTTCATGTGTCATCAAAGATGCATGAAGCTCATCAACTGTAAATCTTGAGAGATCCTTTGTCTCTTCAATAGTAGTGACTATCACAATGAATCTTAAAGGTAAACTTCTCAATATTTTCTCCACTATTTTTCTCTCTTCTACTGTCTCTCCATGAGATATTATTTGGGTAACCAACCCAATCAACTGAGTAAAGAAGGAGTCTAAGGTATTAGAATCGTTCATGAAAATAACTTCAAACTCTCTTCTCATTAATTGAAACTTTGTTGTCTTTACTTTCTCCATTCCTTGATAGGCTTTCTAGAGGGCATCTCATGCCTCCTTAGACTTCTTTACTACTGAAATTCTTGGAAATATACTTTCATGCACTTCTTGATAGGGATAGAAGAGGGATTTTGAGTCTTTATTATTATTACTCTTCATAAAATCCTTTTATGCTCGTGTTAAGGCATTGTACTCATTTGCATCAGCTGGTTCTTCAAATCCATCTTCAACCAGTTCCCATAAGTCTTGAGATGCAAACATGGTTCTCATTATGATTTCCCAATAATCATAGTTCTTCCCATTGAAATGTGGGATTTCAATATTTGACATACTCATGCTTGTGCTAGCTCCTACCATTCTTTTACTGTGCAGAACCACAAAGCTTGACTATGTATATTAAATAAAACTTTCTCACTACTGGAGAGGTAAAATCTTACTTGTGGAAAGATATGAATTGCTGAAAACCTTCACTCTATTGCAGAAATGCTTCAAAATTCTTCTTCTTCTTTTAGCTTCTTTAGCAACTACTGAGAGCCTGGACTAGCTCCGATACCATGTCAGATTTTCTGATAAATCCCTAACACAAAAGAGAGGAATTTATTTCCTCTTTCAACAAAGATATTTAATTCATAAATCTTGAAAATTGAGCATTAAAACTAATCTCAATACATTGAGCATACATAGAACATGTAATATCCCGAAACAAGGAAAATAAGAAGTATTGGGAATATCTTATAATATTCCAAAAATCGACTGCTCAACACTGCCTTCACAAAAAAACGCATTTTCAGAGATGTAAGCCATATAAATTAAATTCATCTCCTGGATCCATTAGATACATCCATATAACATCTAATTTTGATAGGATATCATAAAGAAATGAAACCAGGTGAGGTAAACAGACCTCCCACACTAGAGTAGCTGAAAATGACTAAAAACCCCAGACACTGCTACTCAAAAATAATGCAAAAAAGAGACTGCGTAGTACTATGAGGGTTTCAAATTAGAAAAATAGGAGAAAAAATATATCTACTCATATATTATTCAATAATTCTTAGGAACTGAGATCTAGTCTCCTTATTACAATTACAAGAAAACTCGGGAAGGGTTTCTTGTCATACACTTTGAATAAAAATGTGATCTTCAAAAAATTACTGAATAATCACTACAACACTGAAGCATAAGAGTGTATAAGGCTTAAATATGTCATATATTATGTATATCCCTCAAGGGCTTCCTCCCATGAAAGGATGAACCTCTCAATCCCAAGAAAACATTGCAACGGATCCACTATACCATCTATTGAAGCTGCCTCCAAAAATAACGTATTCCCTAGCTAGAACAACACTAGGAATGTTAGAGAAATGTGTGGTCTGATACCATAGATATGAAATGGGTTCTAAACCCTTCCAAACAGATGTCTCAAGTGATGGAAACCTTCCTCCAATGAGAAACTAACTCAGAAAAGCGGGATTCCAATCCCTTCCACTGTTGCACCTTGTAACACTACAAAATAATCTACAGAAACTACGCTGATGAAGTAGGCTTAATCTTAGCCTTAAAAATTGATGTGGAAAATTAATGCAAACTCTTCCAAGAGGCTCCTCATAGAAAGAGGTGGGATTCCTGCTCAGGAACACCCAGTTCTAAATAGCACAGCAAACCTACTAAACATCAAGTGGAAGAAAATGTCTGAGCATAGAAGAATAATAATCTAAAACATGTAGAATAATCCTGCCATCCTCTTCCTTAAATAAAATATGAGTTTTCTTGACCTTGGCCCCACTCAATTAGGTCATCCCTATCAAAATATTCATCTCCCTCCAAAACTGCATTATTCCTTCTTGGATTCATGCTCCTCCATAACTGCGTTGTTGACTTAGTCAAAGTGGGCTGAACCAACTTGATATTATCCATGTTCACACATGGAGGTGTTTTATTAAGCTATAAAGAGTGTCTCCTTTCACACTTGGAGTGTTTCTATTCCCCCTTAGGAGAGTTATGGGCTTTTCGACCCATTTATTCACCGGTTAGAGATGATGCTAACTCTAATGTTCCATCTAGTTTTGAGGCTAAAATTTGGGAACATTACAGTCCCCTCCAAAATATTTTCTTGTCCTTAAGAAAATGTATAGGGAGAGAAAAATTTCTCCCCTCCTCCTCTTTTGGCCTCCCATCAATGGTTTCCATCTCTACATCAAGATAATCTGCACTAAAACTGCCATCTAATGTTTCCTCCCAAGTGTGCAAAACCAAATGGTCTACATCCATCAAAGGTGGAGAGTGTGAATGGAAACTTGCTTGCTGTCCCATCACCTCCACAAAGTAGGAATGATGAAAAACATAGTCAATGAGTGCATCCCTCACCCATGCAATCATCCAAATGAAATGAGCCATCCTACGTATCTCATCAAAATAATCATCAACCCCGGTTTTATACAATGTGTTGGGGTTGCACGGAGAGATTGGATTTTTCCATCCAAATGGTTTCTATCTCCATTTATGGTAAACATGGGGCTGCCTCTATCCTTGGGCTGAAATAACATGGCCTCCAAAAATGGCCCAAGTTCCCCCATCAAACAAATCAGCCATGAAGTGCCCGCTCAAGTTCTTCAAGTGGTTCCTCCCACAATAAGGGAAGAAGTGTGATGTGGCAATCATGGTTTTCCCATGGCTTCTCCTAAAATGTAAAACATGTGAAGTGGGGAAAATCATGCTCCCAATGGGCATCTCCAATACCTCCAACACTCTCCAAACAAGGCTTTCCATGAATATCAAAATATCATCAATAAATGGAAGCAAAATGCAATAAAAACAAGTTGTCATATGACAACCGAAGAGTGGTCCATAGTTCCACCAATGGAACCAGCACAGTGCATCCTCGACCTGCATCAAAACATAGATTAACAAGTGCTTACCTAGCCACTTTTTTGTTGCCACACTCTTCTCATAAGATGGAAACATGAAGATACAATGTAGTGTCAATGGTGCACAATAAGAATCATGTGGCTTCCCCCACAAACCACCAATAAGGCAGCCAAAATCAATGCTACAAGGAGGTGCAAGTACATCATCATATAATATGCAGGAGGAGATAATTCTTCTTGATACATAATTCTACTCAAACAAGGAAAATAAGTACAATACAAAATGTGAAATTATACCTCCTCCATCATGTACTTCAGATCTTGAGCTGAAATGGCTCAACTGGAATCTTTCCCTCATCTCCAATGAGTAGGGAAGTGGCTGTGACCTCCTATCTATCACCACCCAGGCTATGCATCTCTCCATATGCTGGAATATGTCATGTTTGATGCCCTCCCAAGTGAAATCCTCTACCAAAGACATGTATTCATCATAATGCATGGAAAGGAAGTCCTCATGTGTTGTAAGTAGCAACTTCTCCTTGAGACTAGAAGCTCTAGTCAAGAAGACTCTGCCATGTGAATATATGACCATATCATCCACCATATACTCATCATCTCTATCTTGGTCATCGAGAATCATGCATGCACCAAGATCCTTGGAGTACTCTACTAAGAGTTGGGATCTCCAATAAGGATCAATCCTCCTAAGAGACAACGATGGAGATCTAGCATGTGAAGCTCTCCTCATGCTGCTGCCTACTACTTTGACATACCCCATGCCAAATTCTTCCCCCAAAATCTTAACCTCTCCAAAATCCAAGAGTGGTGAACCCAAATATATGATGTCTCTCATCAATGCTAGATCTGGTGGCCTCCCAGGTGGAATGCCTCCATTTAGTGAGACATCAAATTCAAGAGTGGACTGCACATATGGTTGGGAAACCTTGCCCTTGCCTTCACAACATAGTACAGTCTTCCTCCTCTTTGCATTAGCTTTCTGAAATAGAGAAAGGTGTGTGCCTCTCATCAAATGATGCAGCCCTTCCTTCCTACCTTCTCATTCCATCTGCAATGCTTCATAATAATGTTGCTCACTGATTGTTCTTTGACCTCCATGTATGAGATCCTGGGGAACTCCTTGCAAGGATACAAGGATCCCTCCTACCGGAGCATGTGCTCCTCCTTCCTCTGCATGAGGCACTAGATTTGATCAAATGTTACAATATTGTTGCCCTCTTCTTCATCAATGTGTACAGACAACATCTCAACAATTGTATCCCCTTGTGAAAAATTGATCCCCATGCCCTCTTGTTTAGGAATATGAACTATAGGTCTTGCCTCCAGCAATGCTTAATGCAAGATGTCAGCTCCTCCCATGGTTTTTTGAAGTGGAGTTCCCTCCATCACAGGCAAGGGTTTTTTTCTCTCAAGTTTCCCTTGCTCATGTGTCGTAGGAAGTTTTTCACCAAACCTTCCCACCAATGTTTTAATGAATCTTGCATAAGAGGAAGTGTTTGCACTTTTTAGAGAATAATATTCAAAAATCCACCATGCATGGGCCTTACCTTTGAAATGCAGCACTGCTACTCTGATGGCGTCATCTTCAGAAATTTGATGCTTCTGCAAAAAGGTATCTAGCTCTTCCACCCAAGCCCTGGCTGAACATGTAGGGGAACCATCAAAGGTAGATAGAAGAAATCTATTTGCATCCTACTGCTTGCTCTCCTCCACCCAGACCTTGCAAAACTCTTGGAAATTGGTATGATCTCTAAACCTCTCGGTTTGAGATTCATACTCTTGAAACAATTCACTAAGAGTTTTCCTCTTAGGTATTCCCCCTCCTCTCATCCATCTCAAGATAGATCTGGGGACTTGATTTCCCTGTGCATCATGGTGTGTAGATGCATGCTCACACCAACCATGTGAAAACGTAGATTCATCTCTATATCAAAATCCTTTGGAGATCCCATCTCCATTCTAATTTTATTCAGCTCTCCTTGAAAGCTCTGCATAGATTTTGGAAGAATATTTGTAAGCTTCTCTTCCTTTCTCCCTTCACATACTGAAGCCTTCTCTTTTCTGTCCATATCTCCTAAAAGTGTAATTGCCTGAGATCCACAGGTTGAGCCAAGACTTAATATTTTATACCACTGTGATATCCCAAAATAGGGAAAATAAGCAGTATTGGGAATATCTTATAATATTCCAAAAATGGACTTCTCAGTAATGCCTTCATAGAAAAACAAATTTTCAGAAATTTGAGCCATAGAAATTAAATTCGTCACTTGGATCCATTATATATATCCATATAGCATCTAATTCTGAGAGGAGATCAAAAAGAAATGAAACTAGGTGAGGTAAACAAATGTCTAACACTAGAGTAGCTGAAAATGACTAAAAACCCTAGACACTGCTACTTAGAAATAATGCACAGAAGAGACTGCGTAGTCCTATGAGGATTTCAACTTAGAAAAATAGGAGAAAGAATATGTCTACTCAAATATTAGTCAATACTACTTAGGAACTGATATCTAGTCTCTTTATCACAATTACAAGAAAACCCGTGAAGGGTTTCTTGTCATACACTCTGAATACAAATGTGATCTTCATAAAATTACTTAATAATCACTACAATGCTAAATAATAAGAGTTTGGAAGGCTAAAATATTTCATATCTAATGTAGATCCCTCAAGGTCTTCCTCCCATGAAAAGATGAACCTCTCAATCACAAGAAAACACTGCAATGGAGACACTAGACCATCCACTGAAGCTACCTCCAAAAATAAGGCAATCCCTGTTTGTGCTCAACCTAGTCTCCTAAATCGAGTTCATTAATTTTCAACCAGGGTTGGTAAACTGCTGAAGTGTGGTGCACTATATGTGCCTAGGTATTTGTTTCTCACTGCGTTGTGTTTAGTGTTTTCTGATGTTTTTGGTTTTATGGTTTTATGTTTTGAAAGGGAAAGAACTAAATGCTAGTGGAAAGAAGCTACTAGTTGAAAAACAGAGTGAAGCCTAAATTATGGATGACAAATGACAAATGAAAATACTGAAACAAAACAAAGCCTAAAACTATGGCTAGCAAATTACAAAGCTTGATAATGACTTCAAGAAAATAAATCACAACATGAGCTTAACTTGTCCAATTCATTCATTAAAGATGTTTTGGAAGAGCTTGAGAAATGGGCAGCTAAGTGTAAATGAAATCCTCCTAACTAAACAATCAAACAATCAACTTACAATGTTACAACATCTCATCCATGATTAAAGGTCTATTAAAATATATTTGGAAAAGAACATTTGTATCACCATAAGGTTTCTATTCTAAACTAGCTTCTAACTTTGTTCTGCAACTCAATCTAGCACCACTAGGCCTCATACAAAAGTTATAGATTTCCTTTTAGAATGGCCTTTGAGAAAAGGCTTGTTTGTGAAATGGTAAAAAGGTTGCAAAAGTACTCCAGGCCTTAAACTGATACTTCCTTCTGTCCAGATAATTATGTGTTAGTATGAGTTTGGAACAAAAGAATTTTTTTAAATAATGAAGACCGTGGTGTTGAATTTTAACAACTAATTCAATTTGAAATGCAATGGATGGAAAATACACTGGAATGTTAACACAATGAACTAAGTTAAGACTAAACTAGGGTACTTCTAGTTTACAGTGAACAATGTTAAATTAAAAGCCATTATCAAACTGAAAATGAAATGACAGAAATGAACCACATGCATTCTACCTCCGGAGTGCTATACCTAAGTTATCATGCAACTAACCTAAGGAATTATACAGTTCATCCCATTCAGTCTGAATGATGTTTTGGAAGAGTTTGTGAGAACGAGTATGGCTGTATCATTCAAAGAAATTAAACATAAACACAAGACTGAAAGCAAATACAACTAAAGTCCAAGACACCACAGTTACTTCTTACTCACTTTTATGATGTTTTGGAAGAGCTTTATATGAGTAATATTAGCTGTGTTACTTGGTGCAAAATAGCAATTAAAACCTAGAATATCACAGTTATGCCTCATTCATCATAATGATATTTTGGAAAAGTTTATTAGAGTAAGTTTTAACTGTGATAACTAATGGAAATAAATGCAACTAAAACCTACACTATCACAGTTGTGCCTCATTCTTCATAATGATATCTTCGAAAAGTTGATTAGAGTAAGTTTGGTTGTGATAGTAAACATAAAAAAATATGAACATAAGCTGAAATAAAAGTGAAACTAAAATACTTATCTACTGTATAAACAAGGCCGCTCAGGAGGCAGGGGCCCTCTACCACCAGAGTAGCACGAAATCTAGCTCAAAATGGACTCAACGCATTTAAGAAAATGTTGCTTCTTTCATTAAAGAAGAATCACCTTAAAACAAAGTATCCACGGACTTCAAAGATTTAGTAGTCAACCATAAAATCTAACCAAAATCTAACCTTTGTCTCTCGGTTTTTCGAGCATATTTATAGAAAATTTACATAACAGAACTTGAGATAATACGAGATTATTGTATTTCCTAATAGAAACTAAACTAGGACTCTGATCATGATCACGTCACATAATATGGGCTATCCTTATTCTGTTAGGAGTCTACCTCCTAGTTTGGGTTTCCACGTGCTTAACCACATACAGAATTCCATTCAATCTCCACGGAGGGAAAAAAATGATGAGGACATGACATGGAATACACCCATGTGTGCTTTTCTCCAAGATGACATCCGGAACCTGTATAAACATGAATTTGGCTATAGAATTGGAAACTAGCTACAGAATGTCTGCATTCCGTAGCTAGTTTCAGTTCAAAAAGTACTACAATGACACAATCACAAAAACATAGCAAGTTAGCCATGATATTCATTCTTAAAGCAATTTTAACTAATTTCATTGATCATTTGAGCCTGGGATTAATAATGGATGAAAGAAATTGAATGGAATGTGGTGGAAGAAAGAACATTTTTTTGGAGCTCAACATACCCCCACTGCTAGATTCTTGCATGTCCTCATGCAACTATTCCATGAACTCAGAGACCTCTGCAAGAACATCCAAGCCTCTTCTTTTGCTTTGTATGGTATTTAAAGGCCTTCTGGGCTTCCTGATGAATAACTTGAACCTTAAATTGGTAAGTGCACTGATTAACTTTTTGTTCCTCTTTTTCAACTTTTCATTAGCCTTTTCCACTTTGTCCATTTGTAGAGATAGGGCTAAGTTCATACTGGTCTTTAGTTTAACTTGTTCCCTCATAATATCATTCTCAGTTTTGATATGTCTATTAAGTACTTCTAGCTCATACCTATCTCTTCTTAGCACATCTATTTCAGACAGTGGAGGACTAGGGGTTCTGTCTCTACTGTCTGAAGCTTTTCTCTCCAATGTTTCAACATAGTTGTAAATCTCTTGATGTGCAGGATCAATTTCTGGAACTTCTTCATCAAAATCCTCCTCAGTAGGTGTTTCTTCATCTTCTATGTTATAACCCCAGTTTTTTTAACATTTTTTTTCCTTAGTATGCCCCTTAGTCTATGGCTCCTCCTCGGTTGAGATGGCCCTTCTCCTTTTTCTCTGGCAACTCTTCTTATGATTCTCTTTTCCTTAAGCTGCTCCTTAATCTGAACTAATTGTTTAGAGATCATTTCTTCACTACTTTCTTGTATTGACTTACCAATTTCAGTTTTGGAGGGTCTCCATCTTCTGCTTCTTTTTGTAGGTTCATGTTCAGGTGAAGGTTCTTTTGGTTCCTCAAAGTGATTTCTCACCAAGAAGTTATCCCAATTATCCCATATTTTTCTCAAATGATGCTCAATCAAAATCTTGACTAACCCATGGTGGTATAAAGTTGTCTCCAGAAATTGAATTCTCTTTTGGACACTTGAAGCCATTTTCTTTAAACTTTGAAGCCAGAAATAGGGCAAATTAAGCTCTTCTTCTAGGAAATGCATTATCAACCTAATATGGTAAACATAGAAAGTACCATATCTACCTTCACAAGTGATGAATTTTTGTAGGATAAGCAACATGTTTCTCCATTTTTTCTTTAATGCAGAACTAGGGATACCCTTTCTAAACATCGTGACATCCATACCTGGTGACTTGACGATTTGCTTCCATGATTCGTTATGGAATTCTCTATTCTTAAACCACCTTTCTCCTTGTCTAAGGAGTCCTGTTGCTTCTGCAATAAAAGCCTCTGTGACAGTGAACTTAATATCTCCAACCTCAACCTCGGCTCCTTTGAATGACCTTGCAAACATTTTAGTAACTTCTTTGTGGGAGCCACTAAATTTTTCAAGGAATTGCAGCCATCTTGCTTGTTGCAACATTTCTCGTATTTGAGGGTAGCCTTCCAAGTATTTAGTTCCAACTGGTTCTGTTCTCACGATGAGGCCCATAACTCTTCTTCAATCTTCAATTCACCAGCCTTCTGTTCACGGTAAAAATGGTCGTTAACAAGATGTTTCTGCTCCCCAAATGTTTCCTCTGTTTCACGGTGACAACGGTTGTTACAGAGATAACTCTGTTCTACAGAATGTAATGGTTAAGAGTCGGCTACGGAAAGGAGTGATAAGGAATGGTTACAGAATGAATTAATGAGGTGAGGTGAAGAAAACGAATCAATGAGTGAAAAGACCGCGGAGATATTTCAAAAATCATCATTAAATGCTTAGTGACGTGATTAACTCAATCACTTCAGCACTTTAACCGTTTAATTTTTTTTTTTTAAATGATGATCGAATATGGGTTTTTGGAATGGTGAAATAGAAGGATTTTTTTTATCCAAAGTTTTGTGGAATTTTTATTCGGCATGATCAATAAAATTAATCAAAACAAATTTTCGAATTATTCATAGCTAAACTATACTAAAATTTTTCATGATGTGGCATTATAATTACTTCATACCTTTGCCTTTGCTTTGATTTTCTTGTGATCTTCACATGCCTTCTTGATCTTGACTTGTTCATGGATGTACCGGAGTGTTACACCATTTTTTGGTCATCTAACCTATTATCATTAGATGGACCCAAGCACACCATGTAAGACCAATTTTACCCTAAGTAAAATTGCTTTCACTATGTAAAATAACTTAATAAAACACATTTATTAGGTTGTTTATGGTCTAAACAGGAAACCCCAAAAGGAAATATTAAACAAAACTATATTTGTTTGATTTTCCTGGTCATGTTTAACCCAAAACAAAGAAATTAATTAGATAAATCTTTATTTATCTTATTATTTTCTAGGAATAATTATTTAAATATTATTTAAATAATATTCCTTATTAAATATGACTAAATCACCCATAAATAATTAAATAAATCATTATTTATTTGATTATCTTTCAACCACTTCCTTAAAATGATAAATAAATCATTTATTTATTTATTATTCACAAATAAAGGAATTTGACCCAAGTCAAATACTTTTTCCCTCCAACAAATATAATAAAATATTCCATAAAAGGTGGATCTAGATTTGGTTAATGTTATTTTAATCATGCACCAAGATCTAGAATGACCCAATATTTTGCTATAAATAGGAGGGTTTTTCCTACCATTCTTCACCTTTTTTTGCCTATTAGATCACTCTGGATCTAAACTCTTGGTCTGAATTTGAGCCATTATCATTGTCATATTTTCCATTATTTGTTGTGTGAGCTCCCTTTGAGTTCTATCTTTGTCTGGGTTTTCTACACCAACAGGAGAGAGAAATACTAGATCTGAAGTGCTGAGGACTTCCAAGAACCCATCCCATTGAGGAGAATTGGAAACATCTTCTTGTTTTCCTCCCAGGTGCCCTTAATACAAAATTCTTTCAAAAATTGTTCTTGTCTTGTCTATTGGATATATGGAGCAAACCCTTCTTTTTACTGCTTAATGTCTTTCTATGCATAGATCTGGTTTTTTTCAGCTCTTGTCTTGATCAACTAACTGCAGATCTGAAGATATTGGCAGCCACTTTTGATGTTAGGGCTGTAGCTGGTTATGCGTAGCTAGGTGGTCTTTTTAGGTACCTTGAAACTGAGGATTCATACTAACGATGGAACATTTTGTTGCAAAATCTAAATAATTCTTTGGTTGAGTGTCTTGGTTACGTATTGCGGAATAATAAATACTGACCCTTATGAGAAGAAAGTCTACGATTAGCTACGGAATGTATGTTTTGTAGAGAACTTGGATCTATGGAATGAGTGGTTTTGAATGTAAATGGAATGTTGTATGGAATGAATGAATATGGATGATGAAATATGGTATAATGGGATATGTATGAAGTGAATGATGGAGTGGGATGGATTACAATTTATGAAATGGAGTGGAAAAGTACCCTGCAATTTTCTGCTGTGTATTATTCAATTGCAGAAAAACATCAAATTTTAAATTCTGGAATGGAAATGAGGTGGATGAAGTATGGAATGAGATGAATGAAATATGGAATGAAGTAAAGTATGAATGAATGAATGAGATGGATGGAATGAAATGAAATGAGATGGATCATAAGTGAAATGGATCTGAACTTATGATTTTGTAACAGCTGCTTACAGAAAAATGGAAAAGTTAGAGTGTCAGAAAGATTCTGATTTTCACTCCATCTTTTCTGTATAAACATGCCAATCAGTGATTGGTTTTCATGTCTATACTTTTTTTTTTTTTTCAAGGTTGTCTTCAGAAAATTTAATTAAGTTGATGAAGAAGAAATATTCTTCTTCATTAACTTCACATCACTGTTTTCCTCGAACTTCTTGACAAATTCTTCTCTTGAGAGTGGTTTATGATACAGCTTCAATCTATGACCATTCACAAGAAAAGTAACCTCTTCTTCATCTATTGTCCTGATTTTTATTGCTCCATTGTCAAAAATTCTCACAATTTCATAAGGCCCAAGCCAATGTGTTTGAAATTTACCTTGGAAATCCTTGAAATTTGAATCAAACAAGAGAGCCCAGTCACCTTCTTTGAACTTCTTTTCCTTGATGTACTTGTCATGCCATCTAGCCCTCTGCTGTTGGACTATACTGGTTTTCTGAACTGCATCTTGTCTGATCTCATCCAATTCATTAATCTGCTCCAATCTATGCTTTTGTGCCTATGATAGATCAAGTCCTAGCTGAACTGCCATTTTGAAAGTTTGAATCTGGAACTCTATGGGAAACAAAACTTGCTTTCCATAAACAAGTTCATAAGGAGTATGGTTTTTTGTGCTTCTCCATGTAGTTCTATAGCCCCACAAGGCTTCAGGAAGCCTATCTACCCAATATTTTCTATGTAAATGGACAGTCTTTGTTAGGATTCCTTCAATAACCTTATTAGTAGATTCCACTTGACCATTTGCTTGTGGATGATAGGGAGTAGATTTTCTATGTCTGATTTTGTACCTCTCCATCATTTGTTCCACTAGCCTTGATGTAAATTGAGCTCCTTGATCTGTAACAATTTCCCTTGGGACACCAAAACGAGTAAAAATATCCTCAAAAATAAAAGTAACTACAGATGCTTCATTAGAAAAAAGTAATGGCTTGGCCTCCACCCATTTGGTAACATAATCAGTGCAAACTAATATATATCTCTTTTGTCTTGATGGAGGACTAATAGGTCCTACAAAATCCAAAGCCCATTTTTCAAAAGGTTCAATATGTCCCTGAGGTTGTAATGGCATCTCATCTGAAGGAGAAGGTTTCCCTACCCTTTGGCAACTATCACACCTTTTGACATACTCTTTAGCATCTTTAAACAAGGATGGCCAATAATATCCTAAATTAAGGATCTTATAGGCTGTCCTCTTATCAGCAAAGTGTCCGCCACAAGGTTCATCATGACATGCTTTGAGAATATCAGGCATCTCATCTTCACGAACACACCTTCTAATGATCAAATCTGGACCTGTCTTGTACAACTCATTAGCAACCCATGAATATTTTGCACTATCACAAATGATTTTTCTTTTATCCCTTGCATTCATAATTGAAGGAAATTTTCCTGAAACTAAATAATTGGCAATATCAGCAAACCATGGAGTTTGAGTAGATATTGCAAAAAGATATTCATCAGGAAATTGATCTTCAACCGGAGTGTCATCTTTGATATTTTGGAGTCTAGATAGGAAATCAGCTACTGTGTTTTGTTTTCCAGGCCTATCTAGAATAGTAATATTGAATTCTTGTAAGAGCAACAACCATCTTATAACTCTACCATTAGTGATTGATTTTTTCATTAAGTATCTAATTGCAGAATGATCAGTGTGAACAAAAGTTTCATAGCCTGTTATATAGTGTCTAAATTTGTTTATGGCATGAACAACAGCTAAAAAATCTTTTTCAGTTACAGTATAGTTTAACTCTGCAGGAGTCAAATTTTTACTGGTATAGTAGATGGCATAAGGAATCATGTCTTTTTGTCCCAATACTGCTCCTAGAGCTGTATCAGAGGCATCTGTTGAGATATGAAAAGGTAACTTCCAGTTAGGTCCCCTTAAAATAGGTGCTTCAGAAATTTTTGTTTTTAGGGTCTCAAAGGCTAACTGGCAATCAGAATTCCACTTGAATTCACAGTCTTTGGTAAGTAATTTGAAGAGTGGAGATGCTATCTTGGTGAAGTTTTCTATAAACCTCCGATAATATCCTGTAAATCCTAGAAAACTCCTAACATCCTTTTGACAACTTGGAATAGATAAGTTAGAGATAACTTCAACTTTTGACTCATCAACTCTAATCCCATCCCCTGAAATGTGATGCCCCAAAACAATACCTTCAGTAAACATCATGAAACATTTCTCATGACTAAGTGAAAGATTTGCTTCTTGACATCTCTTTAAAACTTTTTCCAAGTTTGCTAAAGCCTCTTCAAATGTGTTTCCATAAACTGTGAAATCATTCATATATACCTCTACATAATCATGTATTAGATCTGAAAAAATTCCTAATATTGCCCTTTGGAATGTTGCAGGTGCATTGCATAATCCAAATGGCAATACTCGGTAAGCATAAGTACCCCAAGGACAGGTAAATGTGGTTTTGTCTTGGTCCTCAAGTGCTACTTGAATTTGATTATAACCACTAAACCCATCTAGAAATGAGAAGTACTTTTTGCTAGCTAAGGTATCTAACACCTGATCTATGAAAGGTAAGGGAAAATGATCTTTAAGAGTAGCTTTGTTTAATTCTTGGTAGTCAATACATACCCTCCATTTACCATTTTTCTTTGGCACAATTACCAAAGGAGAAACCCACTGACTATCTGAAATAGGATAAATGAAATTGACATTCAATAATTTCTGCAATTCTTCTTTAACAATCTCCCTAAGATTTGGATTCATCCTTCTTTGAGGTTGTCTGATTGGTTTACAATTTTCCTCTATATAGATGTGATGATTGCAAGTCTTAGGACTTATCCCTTTCATATCAATGCTCATACATATGTTTTGGAAAATCATCTCATAATATCTTTCATTGCTTTCTTCTTACATTTGAGATTTCTCTAAGTTCTTGTTTATGTTTAAGGTTTTTCCTAGAAATATCTCAATTGTAGAGCTGCCAAATTTATCCATGGAATAAAGAGACATCTGCCTTGATGATAAAAACTCAATGTTGGATTCTTCTTGAAATTTGTCATGCTTATATTCCGAAGAGGATTCAAAGTTTTCTAAGGTATTCAAAATCTGGCTATCTTCATTAATTTCTGAAATTGTGAAGAGAAGTTGTAAGTCTTCCTCATCCTCTATCCATTGAGTATCATCTAAGTACATTTTTTTTTCTTGTGGAGAGATACAAAGTGAATTGTGGACAGACTACCATCGAGGTTAAATACATATACGGATCTGCAACACGTCCTAGCATCGGTATGACAAGGTCTTCCTGGCCTGGCAGGTGTCCTCCTGGTTATTCTTGGTCTTTAGGATGTAAATCACGAGGTACTCCCAGGAATCTAGGGACACTGGAATGTCTTCTATTACCCCATCAGGTTTGATCACAGATCTGTCTACTAATTGTAATAATGTGGGTGTAAAGAGAAGATTAGGAAGTTTCATTTTATCCATGATTTGTCTACTCATGATATTGATTGTTGCTCCTAAATCAATGAGTGTATTTTGGATCTCAATTCCATTGATGTGAATTTTGACAACTGGATTTTCTGGGTCTAGATACTTTGGAATAGCAATCTTACCCATCATGATATCTGCTATTTTTCCTGCCAGTTGAATTTTCTTTGTCTCTCTTATTCTTTTTCTTGTTTTCTTCATGCTCAACTCCTTTATTGTCTTTGCTAAAATTGGGATTTCCTTGATGGCTTGTAATAATGGAATCTTAATACAAACATTTCTTAGCTCATCTATGAAATCATAATTAGGCACCATAATTTGTTTTTCTACACCTCTATCAATTTGTAATCTTTCTGGAAAGGGAGGTGTAGGAGTGGATGTTGATGGATGCTCTAATACAGGAGTTGAGATTATTGGTTCTTTTTGTTTTGATTTTTCAATGTTTGGGTCCTGGAAAGATGTGTCTTCTTCAAGAATTTTATTTTCTTGTAGAGAATCTCCCTCAGAGTTGTCTTGTTCTTGTATAATCACAGAAGGTTTCCTCCTTTCAAGTATTCTTCCAGACCTAAGTTGAACATCACTAAGGTCTAGAGGAGTAATTAAATAAGTTGGAAATTGTTGGCCTTCTATCATATATGTATTCTAAGGATTCCTATTGTTGGAGTTTGGTATGGGTTGAGCAAGCAACTGATTTGATTTTTGAGGAAATGGTAACGGAAGGGGTTGATTTTGATGTTGTGGATTTTGAGGGTTTGTTGAGGATTTTGTTGTTGAGGAAAATGTGGATATGGTGGATAGAATGGTGGATACTGATAGTACTGAGAGTATCTTCCATAGGGATTTTGTGCCCCTTGTGCCCAAGCTTGAGATTGATTTTGAAATTGGGGCCAAGGTTGCTGCCAAAAATTCCAATTTGGTGGAGGTTGATTATACATTTGATCATGAAATCCTTGTGTTTGGGGTCCTTGCCAAGGCCTTCTAGAGACAAAATTGAGAGATTCTGTGGCACTTGTAGGAATTTCTTCTTGAAAGACAGCTTTAAGACCAGGAAGTGAAGGACAGCTCTTGGTCTCATGTTTTTCTGAACAAATGACACAGGTCTCTACAACTTTTGCATCCAAAGGACACTCTCTTAAGGCATGCTTCTTTCTACATCTGGGACAAAAGATTGCTAAAGCATCAGATTCAACTTTTTTCTTGTTTTGTAACTTAAGGGTGTCTATTTGTTCACTAAGACTCCCTAAGATGTCAGATTTGAATTCATCAAGCATATGCCCTATCTCTGCCCTACTTACTGTCCCAGAAGCAGACTTGCTTACCCTTGCAAGAGCAGGATCTCTTGGACCTTTTACAGTTTTAGATTTCCCTCTTGAAAGGTTGATACATAACTCAGCTATTTCAGGTAATGTGAGCTGAGATATATCCCCTTTTCCCATCATGTTAAGGATATCCAACCATTCATCCCTAATTATTTTCAACAAGAGAGCTTTTAAGGTGTCTTGATCTAAGTTTTCCATTTTTGCTCTTTTGATGTTGTAATGAAATCTCTCCAACAAATCTTCCAAGTTTTCATTCTCTTTTTGTATCATCTTGAAAACTTCCTCCTTATGATTAACTGGCATACAATAATCCAAATACCTCTCTATAAATGCTTGTTTCATGTCTTCCCATGTCCTAATAGAACTGTTGATCAAACTCATAAACCACTTCAATGCTGCTCCTTTCAATGTTGAAGGAAATAGTTTAAGTTTTTGAGCATCTTGTAAGTAGTCATAAGTTCTAAATAGGACTTCAAATTCAAATAGGAAGGTTTCAGGATCTTCAGTTTTAATTCCATAGAAGTTTGGAAGGATAGAGGGTGAAATGTTTTTCATGGTTGTATTGGTTTCTTCATCTACTATAGGAAACCCAAAAGAGCTTCCCATATCTCTTCTACCTCTTCCTCTACCTCCTTCACCTTCTACACCTCTACCTCCTTCTCCTCTACCTCTACCTCTACCCCCTCCAAATAATGTGTGTTCTCCATTAAAGACTCCTCCTCCCCCTTCTTCTGCCATAGTTGATTCTTCTGAGGAAGTGGAAAAGTTTGTGTCTCTAACAGAGGTCCTTGAATCCTCTTCTAAGGCAGGTTCAGTGGATGAAATGGGAGGTCTTTCTAATGGAATATCTGATCTTAAGTCCTCTAGGAGTCTAGGATCAGTAAAGGATGGATTATGGGTCTGAGTTGGAGGTGTACTGGCTCTTGGTCTAGATGAAACAAGTGGTGTTCTAGGGATCAAGCTTCTGCTGCTGCTTCTTATGAATCTACCCCTTGAGTCTCTCTCTCTACGCATATAATTGTTTTTGGGAGTTAAGAAACAAGGTTACCTAGTTACACTTCCCCGGCAACGGCGCCAAAATGTTTGTGCTCAACCTAGTCTCCTAAATTGAGTTCATTAATTGTCAACCAGGGTTAGTAAACTGCTGAAGTGTGGTGCACTATATGTGCCTAGGTAATTGTTTCTCACTACGTTGTGTCTAGTGTTTTATGATTTTTTTGGATTTTTATGGTTTTATGTTCACAAGGGAAAGAACTAAATGCTGGTGGAAAGAAACTACTGGTTGAAAAACAGAGTGAAGCCTAAATTATGGATGAAAAATGACAAATGCAACTACTGAAACAAAACAAAGCCTAAACTATGGCTAGAAAATTACAAAGCTTGATAATGAATTCAAGAAAATAAATCACAACATGAGCTTAACTTGTCCAATTCATTCATTAAAGATGTTTTGGAAGAGCTTGAGAAATGGGTAGCTAAGTGTAAATGAAATTCTCCTAACTAAACAATCAAACAATCAACTTACAATGTTACAACATCTCATCCATGATTAAAGGTCTATTAAAATATATTTGGAAAAGAACATTTGTATCACCATAAGATTTCTATTCTAAACTAGCTTCTAACTTTGTTTTGCAACTCAATCTAGCACCACTAGGCCTCACACAAAAGTTATAGATTTCCTTTTAGAATGGTCTTTGAGAAAAGGCTTGTTTGTGAAATGGTAAAAAGGTTGCAAAAGTACTCCAGGCCTTAGACTGATACTACCTTCTGTCCAGATAATTATGTGTTAGTATGAGTTTGGAACAAAATAAGTTTTGTAAATAATGAAGACCATGGTGTTTAAATTTAACAACTAATACAATTTGAAATGCAATGGATGGCAACTACACTGGAATGTTAACATAGTGAACTAAGTTAAGACTAAACTAGGGTACTTCTAGTCTACAGTGAACAGTGTTAAATTAAAAGCCATTATCAAACTGAAAATGAAATGACAGAACTGAACCACATGCATTCTACCTCCAGAGTGCTATAACTAAGTTATCATGCAACTAACCTAAGGAATTCTACAGTTCATCCCGTTCAGTATGAATGATGTTTTGGAAGAGTTTGTGAGAACGAGTATGGTTGTATCATTCAAAGAAATTGAACATAAACACAAGACTGAAAGAAAATACAACTAAAATCCAAGACACCACAGCTACTTCTTATTCATTGTTATGATATTTTGGAAGAGCTTTGTACGAGTAAGATTAGCTGTGCTAATTGGTGCAAACTAGCAATTAAAACCTACAATATCACAGTTATACCTCATTCATCATAATGATATTTTGGAAAAGTTTATTAGAGTAAGTTTTAACTGTGATAACTAATGAAAATAAATGCAACTAAAACCTACACTATCACAGTTGTGCCTCATTCTTCATAATGATATCTTGGAAGATTTGATTAGAGTAAGTTTGGCTGTGATAGTAAATATAAACAAATATGAACATAAGCTGAAATAAAAGCAAAACTAAAATACTTATCTACTGTATAAAAAAGACCACTCAGGAGGCAGTGGCCCTCTACCACCAGAGTAGCACGAAATCTAGTTCAGAATCAACTCAACGCGTTCAAGGAAATACTGCTTCTTTCATTAAAGAGGAATCACCTCAAAACAGAGTATTCACGGACTTCAAAGATCTAGCAGTCAACCATAAAATCTAACCAAAATCTAACCTTTGTCTCTCGGTTTCCCGAGCATATTTATAGCAAATTTACATAACAGAACTTGAGATAATACGGGGATTATTGTCTTTCCTAATAGAAACTAAACTAGGACTCTGATCATGATCACGTAACAGAATCTGGACTGTCCTTATTCTGTTAGGAGTCTACCTCCTAGTTTGAGTTTCCACGTGCTTAACCACGTACAAAATTCCGTTCAGTCTGCATGGAGGGCAAAAAATGATGAGGACATGACGTGGAATACACCCATGTGTGCTTTTCTCCAAGATGACATCCGGAACCTGTATAAACATGAAGCTGGCTACAGAATTGGCAACTAGCTACAGAATGTCTGCATTTTGTAGCTAGTTTCAGTTCAAAAAGTACTACAATGACACAATCATAAAAACATAGCAAGTTAGCCACGATATTCATTCTTAAAGAAATTTTAACTAATTTCATTGATCATTTGAGCCTGGGATTAATAATGGATGAAAGAAATGGAATGGAATGTGGTGGAAGAAAGAACATTTTTGGAGCTAAGCAAAACCACAAATAGTTGCATTCGCATGGC